>OX421421.1:19227090-19827090 GCA_949126915.1 Musotima nitidalis
TCACGACAGAAGCAGATAGTGTAGATTACTAGTGTAGTATCAATTATCATTAATTTCGACCTGCAAATATTTCATTGCTAGAAATGTATAAAAATTATTTGAAATCCAAATTTATTTTGGCACTTGTAATATATATTAAGAAGCGCTCGTAGCTCCGCGGTGTTCGGTGGTCGGAAACGATCACCGAAGTAAAGCAGAGTGTACTGAGCTCAGTCCTTGGATCGGTGACCGTTTGTGTGGCATTTTATATCGAGCGCTTCCGTGCTTCGGAAGGCACGTTAAGTCGTTGGTCCCGGTTATCACTAAATGTGGTAGTCGTTAAGCCATGTTAAAGGCCTAAATGGGCGGCTTGATAAATTCTAACAGCAGGACGCCATACACCTCCGCCAATCCGCACTGGGTCCGCGTGGGGGAGTATGACCCGATACCCTCGCACCTTGGTATGTGAGAAGAGACTCGTGCTCAGTAGTGGGACGTTAATGGGCTGAGATGATGAATATAATATATTAAAAGTCCCACAATATGTCACCATGTCAACTTTATAAAGTCCTCTGCAAAACTATGGCCTCCCATAGATTACATTACCTATATTTGGGGGTATTTTTTCTAATCAGTTAGCTGGGCAGGCGTCTGCAGGATGACGCTGCTCTCATCATCGGGTAGAATTTCTGTTTGACACTATACAAAGAAAATAAAATATACAATGATCAATGTCAATGAAAAATCTTTACTAAAAGCAACAGCTTAGGTTTCAAATTACCTTTGTAATTTCTTATAATGCGTACTCAGTTAGACTTTATTTTATATACGTATTTATTATGCATTATATTTTGCAACTAGAATTAATTTTACAGCTGCAGTTTACCTAACCAGCCCAATTAAACATTGAAAGCAAGCTGATTACAACTTAAACACAATTAACTCGAATATGGAAACATTATAAATCATTATGTATACGAATAAATAAAATTAAAATGTCTATTTGGGATGTTAATATGCAGATACACACTTTAATATTTAATATACTTCAATTTTAATTCTTAAATTTCAATTTGACCATAAATATGGCGTGGTGGTGAGTATACGCACACTCTGCTCCGATGTAAAAGTAAAAAAGTAAAAAGTTCTTTATTTCATAAACTATTACATAGCACTTGTAAACTTCATATATAAAACTAAATGTTACTTCACTGAAATCACGAAGGTCATGGGTTCGATTCCCACACAGGACAAATCATTGTGTGCATGAATATGAATATTAGTTCTCGTCTGTGTGTTTTTTAGGCTATCCATGGGGGAATTAAGTATGTATGTACAAAAATAAAGTAATTAAGTATATTTACCCATTATTTAGTATCCATACCACAAGTTCTTAATGACATACCTTGGAAATAAATAATAAATATATATTATATCAAAAAAAAAATATATAAAATATATAAATAAATAATTGGTGCAGCTCACTATTAATCGACTTACGTTGTTTCGTAAGATGGAGGGCTGCATAGAGGGTCCTCGGTAGATGACTCTCATGGTGTCAGATGATAATGATTTATAATGTCAAAAATATTGATTCCTTTTTCCAAGAAAGTACTATGAGACTTATAACAAGGAATAGTTTTTCAAATAGTCTATCTGCTTGTTGTGGCCAAGGACAATTTTATTACTGGCAGGTCACGAGTCAAGTCGCAGACGGTCACTAATATTGTAATGTAATTATCTATTGAGTCACCTAAATAAACTAGGTATCATTATTTATGGACATTTCAAAACCTGTCATAGAACCGGTTTTAAGACCCAATTGAAATGCTATTGTTTCGTGTCATCTAGTCTACCTACATAAGAACGTACTTAGATCTACAAGTGGGCATCACGATAATTAATAATACTTTTTACATATCGCTGATTTCCTATTATAGGGGATACACCAAAAAAAAAAATTTTTGAATAGAATAGAATATTTTATTTGCACTCGATTGAGGTACATTACAGTTCTTGTACAATAAAATAAAGCTCCTCTCATTCAGCCAACAACGGTGGCATGCAAATTATAATTAAATTAACACATCAATTTTGAAAAGAGAACTATACTTATAAATCATTAAAATGTCAAAAATGGGAATTAGCAACTAGACATAATTAAATTTTAAATGTGAAAATTGCGAATTAGCAACTAAACATTATTGATGTCAAAATACGGATACCCACAAGTCATTCATAAGTACAATCACAAAAATAATAATAATAGAATCGAAATCATGTCACAAATGCGCAAAATATTAGTCAAACCAAACATAGATAGTAACTTTAACCTCTTAGGGTAAAAACACTACAAATATCACAAAGTTTGTGCTCTAAAAATTGTTTCACTGTGTAAAAAGTGTGTGAGATAAGCCATTTATATAATATACTTAAGAATCTCTTAAAGTCAAGTTCTTTTATACTTTCAGGTACTTGATTGTATATAATAATGCACATACAGAAGCATTTTTTTGGAAGCGAGCACTTCTGGGGATAGTGGAAGTCACTAACCTAGTAATTATCGATTTTGTAAAAATATAGGGGCTCAAAAATCTTTAAACGCGTATTCCTAAAAATCATGATTTTTCGAATTGGGCCTCTGTGGTATGAAAAGTGCGATATGTAAAACCAGTTTTTTAAAATTTTATTGTGAGAGCTGTTTGTTATCCGAAATTAAATAAAATAAGGTACATTGGTAAAGTATCTAACAGAACTAAATTATTAACAAACAAAACAAAACAAGCAAAAATATATTTATTTGGCACATTTGAGACACATAAAACAAAAGAAACTCAACACTATAAATAAAAAGCAAATATAAAACACTAAAGTGTCCATGCTGCACCAAAAGGGATCTAGCTCAGCTGTGCAGCATGTGTCAGTGTTTTAAGCTGACTATTCAAAATCAAAATCAAAAATCATTTTATTAAAGTTTGGCTCAATAGATCTCTTATGAATGTCATATTTATAAACTAACACGAATTATATGCTTTAGTAACCTACCAAGAACCACTTGCAGGAGCGGTTGTCTTGGACTCCTAATAGTCTCCCAAGAGGACCTCACCTGCAAGTATTGCACCAGCCGTTCAAAGGACGAGGCTTTGGCAAACATAACAGTTTCCGTAATCGGCAATAAACTCGCCACCTTTTATCTGGGACTAATAATGTAGTTGATAAAATGTGGGCGACTAGCCTCTGCCTAGGGAAACAGGCGTGAATGTATACGTAGGTTTATCAAAATCCAAATAACCTACTCCTAGTTCATCTAGGATTGACGAAACATTCCTTTTTCTATGACAGAGATTTCTATGGAAATACTCGTAGGCCTTGGAAATAAGGCTAGAAAATTTTAACGCACCCATTTGTATCCAATAGCTACTTTACTATTAAACCGATTACTCTTTATTCCGGATAAATTCATGGTTTCTGAGTTAAGTATATGCTTTCAGCTGTATTTCACGTGGGCAAAACCTTGGGTAGATGCTAGTGAAATTTGGTAATAACAAAAAAACGGAAAATTCTGATAACAATTCTGAAACAAATCTAGTGACTACCTAGTTAGTATAAAAGCTACCTATATTGGTAAAAAAACTACATAGAAAATATATATAATTACATACATACATTCACGCCTGTTTTTTCGAAGGGGTAGGCAGAGGCATATTATACGCCCACACTTCGCAAAATATATAGTTGGTCCCACGTAATAGATGGCGAGCCTATTGCCGCTTGTATATATGTAATTATTATAACATTAATTAAAAGTGTTGTGTTTCAATTATAAAATCAAAATAGATTCGTAGAAGGTATATCAGTCTCGCAATCAAACTCTATTATCATACGTCCAGAAGACGTCTACCATCACGAGGTAAGGAAAAAACATTGCTCATTCAACCAGCGGTCTCTTACGAGACCCAACCGCGCCGCGGGCTGAATCGCAAATTATTATGTTACAAACCTAACTTAACAACTCACTTTACACATTTTCAACCTTACAACCCGAAGCTTGATGACTTAACAAAAGCATGTGATAAGGTTGTTTGGTATTACTACAACTTTAGGCAGTTCCAAGTCCAGGTATGTCAAGGACTAATGTTTGGCAAAAATACTTTCTTCTATGCACATTCTTAGTTGCAATTGTTGCTTTTATAAAGATGAACGCCCGCAACGAATTCGAAGTGAAATACTACGTGGTCTGAATCTAATAATTAAGGCACAGATTGATTGCTAATAGTAGTGGATACTGGATTACGAGATACTGGTTTTATGTGATAGTCTCGTGGCGCAGTGAAACCGAAGTGAAGCAACGTTTTCAGAGGAAAGCTCCAGCATAGGTGACCGTTTATGTTGCAACTGATATAGTGCGCTTGTTTTGGAAGACATTTTAATATAGTTGTAAAGATAGTTAGCTGCCTCCCTGGGTTAGAAAGTTTTTAACAGCAGGCCACTCTGCCTCAATCAATCCATCAATCAATATGGTAAACGACCAAAATTTTTGCACATGTCCTTCACTAAAGACCCTCTGTCTCTGTACCAAATCTTATCCATATTGGCCAAGTAGTTAAGCCGTAAAAGCGAAGAAATATTATAGACAACAGACAGGCAGGTAAGGATATTTTATAATTGACAGTAAAATCTAAAATTAAGACAACTGACTAGAAATTACCCTGTCCTCTAATCCTTATTCTTATATCTGAAGGTGACGACCAGCGCCCATGACTTTTGTCTTCACGATGATGATACACTCCAGGGTGTAGAACGATACGTACAACATCTTAGCAGTTCAAAACAATCTCCACCTGCAAGTGGTGCACAACGAACGATGCTTTGGCTACCGTAAAAGTTCCCGGTAAGCGGCAATAGGCTCGCCCCTTATTACGTGAGACCACAATTAAATTTGCGAAATATGAGCTTATAATATGCCTCTGCCTACCCCTTCGCAGAAACAGGCATAATTGTATTTATGTATATATGTGTCATAATGTTAATTATTAAAGAAAATACCCAATCTCTATTGAAACAAACTCACAAACAAACGCAATGTCGAAACACGTCTAGTTTCGCGAAAGACAAATAAATGCAATACTTTTCTGTCCGGCACTGGGTTGCATCAGCTATGTGCTGCGCAAATCACAATGTACGACGTATTGTTCGCTGGGGAACAATCGCGATAGCTAACGCTGATGCGCGCTAGAAGGTGCGCGCCAAAAGCTGCGCACGAGTGGATGTTTTCTAGAATGTTTTCTAGCAATGAAAATTTCAATGATTTAAGTATTTAGTTTGGGCACCGATAAAGCAGTTAATGAAGAAATAATTAAAAAAGGCGTTGTAGCTTTTAAGTTGACATTCATAAGAGCTATATAAGGAGCCCTAAACTTGAATAAAAACAAAATTGACGTTGATTATAAAACAAATTATGGTTGCTATACGTTAACAATAATGCAACTTCTGAAAATATAAAATGCTTAATTCGATTTAGGCTCCGATATGCCATGCCATGATTGATGGTAAGGAATTGGGCAACAAACTCTTATAAATATTTTTTTTAACAAATTATAGACTCGGCACTGCGATAATCATGGACGCGTCACAAAGACGTCTGATGTCAATTCTCAAACTTAAACATTTTCGTCAACGTCAAAATCATCAAAATGTAGTTGATATATTTGCAAATTATTTATAAAATAAAATAAAGTATTTCAAAAATGACTAATGATGCTGATAATCGATGTTCCTTTGTGCATGGATAAATAATTAAAATTTCCATGACACTTAATAATGCCATAGTAATGGTACTATGTTCAAAAGAAAACGTTCTGGGTAAGTTTAGTTAGGTCCTATTTATTTGGTATCATTATATCAGACATACAGAGTCCACTGCTGGATAATGTCCGTCTCAATAGCTTGTATTATATTGGGGATATTCGCCCGTAATCACGCTGGGCCGGTCGGTGATCGCAGTTCAAGCCAGTACCCAGGATAACGCTGCTGCCCATCATCCGGTAGGATTTCTCTTCATCGTCTCTTACCACTCCCGTGAGATGTGAGGTGGTGACAGACGGAGGTTTGTTTAGTATACCTGCGAAATATTGTTACAGCAGTCCAGCATGTATGCAAAGAGACATAGGTTAATCGTTTTTTCGACTGATATGGCGTGGAGGTCAGTATACCTGCAATTTACTCCAGAGGTCGTGGGTTCGATTCTCACACAGGACTAGTCTTTGTGTGCATGAACATGAATATTTGTTCTGGTCTGGGTGTTTTCCTATGTATATTAAGTATGTATTTACAAAAAAAAGTTATTTAAGTATGTTTATCCATTCTTTAATATCCATAACACAAATTCTTAGTGGTGTGATAGTAAGAGAATATTTATTATTATCTGAGAGTTAAATAAGACTTTTGACGAAAGACCAGTGTCTCCTAATACAGGCAAACACAAAATATATAAGGGGACACTGATGGTCCGAATTTAAATGCCTAATTTGTGTTGAAGCCAATACATACTACTATTTATTATTATTGAATATAGTCACAGAACAAACACTTAAAAATTTATATAACATGCGAAATAAACACGTATCTGAACATTAAAAACCATGATTTATAGTATATAGGTACATACCAACATCAAATATAAAAGTAAAACCCGAAAAGGCCCTCAGACAGTGCGCTTCAAAAATCATTAATTTCTAAAATTATACATTAGATAGGAGAAAATGCGAACATTATGTACAAATCGAATTTCATGAGAACGGAACCATGAGTGGAAGGTCGCAATAATGTTACGTACTGTTATAAAAAATGTTCTATACTATGACCGATATGGCGTGGAGGTCAGTATACCTACACTTCACTCCAGAGGTCGTGGGTTCGATTCCCACACGGACAAATCTTTGTGTGCATGAACATGAATATTTGTTCTGGTCTGGGTGTTTTCCTATGTTATTAAGTATGTATTTATAAAAAAAAAGTATGTAAGTATGTTTATCCGTTGTTTAGTATCCATAACACAAGTTCTTAATGATACGTATCTTGGTACTAAATAATTGGTATCCGTTGTTTAGTATCCATAACACAAGTTCTTAATGATACGTATCTTGGTACTAAATAATTGGTGTAATTGTCAGAAAATATTTATTTTATTATTTATTATTTATTGCATTGATTAATATACGATAGAAAAATGATATCGTATATGGTGTATCAATCATCATCATCACAGCCAATTAACGTCCCACTACTGAGCACGAGCCTCCTCTCACATATCAAGGTGTGAGGGTATTAGGTCTTACTCCACCACGCTGACCCAGTGCGGATTGGCGGAGGCAGGTGTGTGGCGTCCTGCTGTTAGAATTTTTCAAGCCGCCCATTAGGCCTCTAACATGGCTTAACGACTACCACATTCAGTGATAACCGGGACCAACGGCTTAACGTGCCTTCCGAAGCACGGAAGCGCTCGATATCAAATGCCACACAAACGGTCACCCATCCAAGGACTGATCTCTGTAAACTCTGCTGTATTTCGGCTATCGTTTCCGACCACCGAGCACCGCAGAGCTACGAGCGCTTCATATGGTGTATGGCTCCTACCGAGATCTGAGAAGCCCAAGCTAACCTCACCTGCAAGGGGTGCACCTGCCGAACAACGGACGAGACTCTGGCGATCACAAAAGTTCCCGGTAAGCGGCAATAGGCCCTCCACCTATTGCGTGAGACCAACAACATAATTGGCAAAAATCTAGGCGTTCTATTCCTTCAGGGAAACAGTTCAATGTAGCCGAAATAAATGAAAGCGCTCTTTACCGTTAAATCGTAAAATAAGCACAGTACACCAAATCATGATAGCCTGCTAAAATGACGTTTCACGCCCCGTGTAAAAGTCCCGAGATAGCCTATAGAACTCAGAATGGACAGTCTCAGAATGTCTTAGACAGGACCGAATTACAAAACTTCTTAGTTCGAGTGCTGATAATCTACACAGTATGAGGATGGTTCCTAAGACCAGCGCGGGTTGATTGGAAGAGGAAAGGAGAGGGCGGGATGAGATCAAATATGATGACTAATTATATTGTGAGAGATGGCTTAGTCCTACGACCGTTTTGACAATATAATGGAATGGGATCTAACCATTCCCATAGTGGCTTTCTAAGCTTTGTGGTTCTAAGTGGTTTGATATTATAATAATAATAATAATATTTTCTGACAATTACACCAATTATTTAGTTCCAAGATAAGTATCATTAAGAACTTGTGTTATGGATACTAAATAACGGATAAACATACATAAATACTTTTTTTTTGTAAATACATACTTAATATACATAGGAAAACACCCAGACCTGAACAAATATTCATGTTCATGCACACAAATATTTGTCCTGCGTGGGAATCGAACCCACGACCTTAGGAGTGGAGAGCGGGTATTCTCGCCACCACGCCATATCGGTCGTCGGTATTATGTATGTAGTGTACATGATATCTATTTTTTTTCGTGATATTGAGTTTTATTGTCATGAGGAGCTATGTCCCTTTAGATAATACATTGTATAATTTTCAGATCCTGAAGCAATAACTTACAAAAGCTTCCCAGACGGTCAACCAAACCTAAATGGTTTTTCTTTTCAAGAAAATAACCAAGTTTCAACGCTTCAAAAGAACTGTAAAGGCCGCCGTCACAGGGAGAGGCAAGATCCAGTACACGGACATAGAGGTCAGCCAGGTAGCTCTCCTCGCGGCTGCTGGGGTGGTCGTGGCGATACTGCTGAGGGTGGTGTACTTGGAGTATCTAAAACCGCTATGGATGGATAGGTATAGAGGCTATTGACAGCGATGTCATGACTTTCCATTGACCTAATAAAGTATTAACAACAATATTTTTTGTCTATCCTACTTTAATGATATAAACGTGAAAGTTTGTATGTGTGGATGGATGTTTGTTACTCTTTCACGCAAAAACTACTGGAGAGATTGTGATAAAACTTTGTACGTGTATAGCTGCAGTCCTGGACTAACATATAGGACACTCTTTATCCCGATATTTCCACGGGAACGGATACCACGCGAGTAAAACCGCAGGGCGCTGCTAGTAGTTTCCATAAAGTAAATATTAGTATTGTTCAAAGCCGTAGCTATGATGGATATTAGTATCCTAGCTTCACCATCTACTTTTTAGGCTTTCAGGCCTTGATACCAGAATCCTATGGAGCAGTTGTTGAAGCAGTAGACCTAAACATATACACCTGGAATTACTTAAGAGCTGAAGCTGGTCTAAAGCTGTTAATCATAGGATTACAGTACAGAACGCTTCGAGGTAAACCGTTTCTGGCTAAGGCTATCGTAGCTTTAAGCTCAGCTTCCTATGAAAAGTCGGTAGCTAGTTTAATAAAATGGTTACAGCAGTTGAAACATTTCCAGCCTTTCAGGTGCTAAGATATGATCGATTTTATGTTTGTTAACTACTCTTAAACGGGCAAAACGTGTAGCAGATTTTTATTGATTTTCTACTTAAACTCAACTACGTAAGGTTCAATGTATGGTTGGAATATGTTTCCGACTGCCTTATAAAGGATTAAGCCGTGTATTCGAGTCATCTCTGCATTAGTCAGACTATAGGCCTAGTTAGCGTAATAAGGGCTTGGAATTCTATCAGCAGCACACTACACAATGAATTCATTTGGTAAAGTAAACTGGATCACTCCTACTTTGTAAAAGGAGGCCTGGGACCCGCGGTTTTAATGCGTGCTGAGATGATAAATATCTAAAAAGGTCTGACTTCTTGTACAAAAGAGGGAAACTTCATGAACCTCATTTTTTCTTCATCATCATCATATCAGCCATCTGAAGTCCACTGCTGAACATAGGCCTCCCCAATTGCTTTCCACGTAGATCGATCCTTTGCCGCCTGCATCCACCAGCTCCCCGCAGCCCTGACCAGGTCATCGGTCCATCGCGTGGGGGCCCGCCCTCTACTACGCTTGCTGATTCGTGGTCGCCATTCAAAGTCGCTCAGCGTGCAATGGAGAGAGCTATGCTCGGAGTGTCCCTACGTGATCGAATCAGAAATGAGGAAATCCGTAGGAGAACTGGAGTGACCGACATAGCGAAGCGCGTTTGCAAGCTGAAGTGGCAGTGGGCGGGGCACATAGCTCGAAGAACGGCCGATGGGGCGTTAAGGTGCTTGAATGGCGACCATTTTTCCTTGCCAATAAAAAAATAAAAAAACTTGCCCTCATGTTGGTATCGTATTCCTTCTTGAACCTCGTGTTCTTCATAAACCTCGTTATTCCTTCCATGCCCTTATTTACTTTCATAATGTCCTACATTTTACTTACATAACTTTAATAAGATTAACTTTTAATTCATTGATGGATATCGACGTATTCTTAATAAACCATATTACAGAGCTACTGATAAATATCGTATCTCAACAATATAATGCGACTACCTTGAACTATTCACGAGTTACGCGTGTCGGTCTGTGTATCACCTACGTCCTGTAAAGTCGATTCGTAACCAATTTGATACCATCGCGAGATAATATGTAATCATTTTTTTAACTTAGGGTTGTCTAGTGCAACGCCAGGAGCTCTACAGTGTTCTTTAGTTCCGGGTGTCATAAGGTGTGCCCCGTATTCTAATCACCAAGAAGGTTAACTCACGACCTTTGTAAGTTACACCTTCACTCTGCGAGTATACCTCTTGCGACTTCACACTGGAAGGCCAACGAAGGTAAGCCAGGGGCATGGGTCCTGCTAGCCTATTGGGGACCAATGCGGCGAACTGAAGACGAGGCCACTATATGAACCTTTGAAGCAGTCGTATATCCGACCGTAAGTATCGCCACTCACCACAAGCTGCACTTCGGGCATTATAACATTATTATTATAATATTCAAACGGTTTCAAATTGAAAAACCTCGGGAAATATTAGCGCATACTGCGGTCACATGAGTAAATATCGAAAACTATCGACTTTAACCTCTGTTCTCTCAGCAAGAGGCTGATAGAAGTGACTTTATCCTCCAACACCACCGCACATTCGTTGAAGTCATTCAACCTCAATCCAAGAGTTGTCAATCATCACTTTATTTAGCAATTCTCTCCAGTTTATCTTATGATGAACTAGAAAATGTTATACAAAAATAAATTATTACCTACCTATTTTTGTAAACATCCGTTGAATCCAAATTTAACATATCACACCACGCTTACTTCTCGCATATACACACACACATACACACATACCAACACACACACACACACACACACACACACACACACACACACAAACACAAACACTCATAATCATAACATCAAAACACAAACTCACACATAAATATCTGTAAGATTTGTTGCAAATTTAGTGTTTGTGTTATGTTTCTTATTTTATAATTAGAGTATTGTATCTAATGCTATATAATATGGAACGCTGTGTCCTCTTCTGGAGGTGGGCGCTAGTAACTACGACACAGTCCTTGACTAATGTAGTTATTAACAAACACAATTTATTGTAAACCCAATTTCTGTTCCAATAAAAAATATTTGTATTTGTAATTTCACAGTATTTTAATGACTGTATATAGGTCAGTTCAAGTCAATTTTTAATTGGCTACACAACTAGCCTAAAACTAAGCCGAGCTTCATAAAAAAATACCGATACCGTTGGGCTCACGAGAGTCCCACTACTGAACACACTCCTCTCACAAACCAAATTAAGGTAAGAGGGATTTGGGTCATACCTACTCCACCTCGCGGGTTCAGTGCGAGTCTGGCGGAAGCAGGTGTGTGACGTTCTACTGTCAGAACTTTCCAAGCCACCGGGACGCTTATTCCGTTTATACATCCTAAAACAGCCACCCTAAGGTACTCGGAAACGCGTGTCCTTCTATCCACCCAGAAAGGGGTGGATAATGGTAATTCATATAATATGTTTCTTCCGATTTTCTCCCCTGTCTAAGTACAGTCATTTACAGAAACATACACAAACCCGGTCCAAAAAACTTCGTGAACATTAAAAAAAAACCTCCACATTTAGTTCAGTTTTTGGAATGCGTGCAAAAAAAACGCACTATTCTTCGCTAATACGTCTGCAGCACAAAAATTTAGAAAACGATTGCAAATATACATTAAAAGGGACGAATTTATCCAGGATACGCAACTACGCCTACTCAATAATGAAATACGTGTTAGGAAATTTCTGGACACATAGCAAAATTTCTAAAATTTCTCAAAGAGGCGGTGCAGGTGGTCTGCTCCGCCTCTTATAGTAAGTACCACATAGGTGATTATCTACTTATTATAAGATTATTTTATGTTATTCGTTTAACAATAAATATTAAATTAAAACATTCCACCAAGATAACTTTATTAAATCTGTACTTGGGGTAAAAAATCGGAAGAACCATTTTGTATGAATTACGGTTATGTACCCCGTTCAGGGTGGATAGAGGGACACGCGTTTCCGAGTATCCGCGTTCGGGTGGTTGTTATAGGGTGGATAAACGGAATAAGCGAACCGGGATAACATATTTATGTTCTTTCCGAAATACTCGATATAAAATTCCACGCTCATCCAAGTACTGACTCTGTGAACGCTGCTGTATTTCTGTGATCGTTTCCGACTTCCTATCGCCGGGGACCAACGAGAGCTTTCAGATCAGATCGTATGATATGAGTAAAGAATTATAATCAGGTCCTGTTTCCTAAGACTTAACAAAAAATAA
The DNA here is from genome assembly GCA_949126915.1 of Musotima nitidalis. NCBI lineage: Eukaryota > Metazoa > Arthropoda > Insecta > Lepidoptera > Crambidae > Musotima > Musotima nitidalis. Next base: position 19,239,836 of record OX421421.1, read on the forward strand.
CCTTGTACTTTAAATTTATCGAGAATTAATCCATGAAAGAAGGAAATAAAATTAAAAATGCTCTATGCAATTGAGGTTTTAACAGAGCAGTTATGAATTTCAAGATAACTTATACACTAACCCGTCTGAAAATTAACGGGCATAAGATTTTATAAAACGCCCAGGCCTATCATGAGCTGCCCAATTAAACGTACGGTCGACAAAATGCACTGTCAACGATTTGACCTGGCGTAACAACTATTGATTATTTGACGCAATTGCTCTAGTCATGTCGGAGATAATTAGATAAGCACACGTCACAGGGAACTGACCTTAGCCGATCAGATAGTCTTTACAATAATTCGGTTCCACCTTGACCGTCGACCTTTGGGCTAAAACAATTACAGACAAAACCTATGTCCAAAACTAAAACTTAGCAAGAGACATTGAGAAGATACTCAATACTTGAGAAGATGTTGATCTTTATAAGGTTCAAAGACTTTATTACCTTTAAAAAAAATTTAGTTCACTTAAAATGAGGATACAAAACAATATTTTTTGTGACAATTTCAGAAACTTCGGACTAAATACGAGTACATAATGTAAATTTAATATAAAATTGGACTGAAAAAGGTGGGAGATCCTTGCTGCTCTCCACAAACAGCTGCAATATGATGTGAATACATATTACAGATCTTTGCGGAGCCTGTCGGACACGGCAAGTAGAGTTTAGTTTGATAGGTAGAAAAGTAGATTTTAGTATGAAACTATAAGCTATAAGTTATAGATCTCCAGATGAAACATGTCAACTGGTGAGAGGCTAGCCCTTCGGCCGCAATATGACTAGACGAGATCCCTTATGTTACCTGCAACCTAAATTCTTTAGCCTACTTTTTAACTTTAAATTTCAGAATCTGTGTTGTTTAACTTCGATCTATTTCCTGTGATTGGTGAAAACATCGGTCAAGTCAAAACAATTTTTATTTAAGGACATCTGTCGAAACTTTATTAAATGTTTCCTGATTTTGCAGTCAAACGCGGTTTTGAGCCGTTATCAGTTTCGACTTTAGCATAATTACTATTTGGCATAACGGTTTTTGCACAAATTATTTACATTAGACTTTATTCGCACAAGTACTAAATTAAGTTTTTTAATCTTCCCACTAAGCGTAAGTTTCTAAACTGTTCATCCATATACGGAAAACTTAAGTAACTCAGAAAGTATTTAAGTATGACAATTCTCGGAATCAGCAAGCAAACCTTAAAGAAAGTTGACTACACTTTTATACGAGGGCAGTGTTAAGTATATCATAAAAAATATTTTAATACGTTACTAAATGGCTTAAAACGTATTTTTTAACATTAAGAAAACATTCGTTAATTGCAAACACAGATTGGATTGGTTATATACAGTTGTAAAATTGCCAGTTGTCAGGTTTTACATTTGAGCAGCCGCGGAGATGAAAGGCTGACCATTCGGCTTATTGTGTGCGAGTTATTATAGCATTGTCTTGCGGTTATTTATTAATGTGTTGCCGAATTGCCTGTGGTTTTCTGTTGAATGGGCGTCGTTACACGATAGGGAACTGTGCCTTAGATTGCACTGTTTTAACAGACAAAATAAGAGGATAATTATTGAAGTGTGTTTAGATTGAGGTGCCACTTTTGATGTATTAAACCTTTATTCAGTTATTTAGTAGTAAGTAGTTAAGCTTAAAAACTTTTGTAGGTCCAATCTTGGATTTTGTAATGCAATGCTTTCAAAGTTACATGAATTTTAAGTGGAACCTCAATCAAAACACACAATTACTTGACGACCGATATAGCTTGGAGGCTGAACTCCACTACTGCCACCCACCAGGAATCTAGTTATCGGTATATATACCCTGGTATACTCATATGTGAAATAATAATTTTACAAAACAATTCGAAGTTTGATAAGTATAAGATGTAAGGTAAGACTCATAAGCCGTCGCGACGCGTCGATTAAAATTTTCTATATGTATTTAATCATTCTAAGCTACAATTGTTTCCGTCCTTAAATCTAGGAGCGCCATTTAACTAGGGCGGGAGCTTGCTACGAGAAGTTGGCCTTAAGTCGTGAGTTCGATGCTCACACAGAACAATTATTTGAGAGCAATGTATGTTTGTTTTGGTTTAAGTGTTTCCTATGTTTACATATACAATACTATTCTATTTATATTTCTGTAAGATCCATTGCTTAGTACACATATTACAAACACTGGTTGGTTTGGAGTTAGAAGCGATATAGGTGTGTGTATGGTTCCTACCAAGACCAAAGAAGCCCAAGCAAAACTCACCTGCAAGTGGTGCACCTGCCGATCAACGGACGAGGCTCTGGCGAACATAACAGTGCCCGGTAAGCGGCAATTGACTCGCCACCTATTACGTGGGACCAACTATATAATTGGCGAAGTGTGGGCGTATAATATGCCTCTGCCTACCCTTTCGGGAAACAGGCGTGAATTTAAGTATGTATGCGCTGTAGGTGATGTCCAAGAACATCATTAATATGCAAGCGTTCATAGGCTGCGGTGATCACTTTCCATCGTGACCCGTACGCTTAAGTGCCGCCTTGTAATAAACAATATTTAATCAAGTAGGTTCTAACATAACTTGCTGGACTTCTTGGCGGTATAGTGAAGCGTCATGTCTGTAGTCTTGTTTTATTTTCTAAAATTTGTGATATTTCGAACATTAATGTGTAATAACGATGGATTATTAACCGTTAAGTGTTTGTGAAAGTCCATGAGTGTTGGTAAATAAAACAAAACAGTGAAACATCACTTTTCAAATTCTCTCAAGAAGTCCATGTGACATCTCAGTATAGTCCCACATCTTTACTGAAGACGCAAGGGGTTTAGGGGGAGGGCATCTCATATTCCATTTATCATCTTTATCACCACTCATTCTCATGTACTATAATTTAGACGTTATTATTATATCTCCTACTTGACACTGGCTAAATGTACAAACCGCACGAAGCCATTATTTAAAAGGAAAAAAAATAATAAATTGCGTTTAGTCTACCATGACATAAGAAACATAAAAAAACAAGCAAGGAGCCTTAAGTGGGGTGTTGTATCTAATCTATGATACGTATTGCATTACTTCTAATACGGTCACATTCCGTAGCAATATTGCGCAAATAATTATATCATAGGCCCTAAAGGGGCGTTGATGCAAGAAAGAAAGCGATGTCCTTAACCGGGCAGCGGCGCAGTGCGCATGCGCGCCGCGTTTGCTGGCGCGTTAAGGTCGCCGGCGCAGCTTAGGAATGTTGCTAGTGCTAAGTGGGTCACGCGATGGATTTGTGTATCTAGGTGCCTATTCAACAAATGTAGCTCAAGGGACTATTTGCAATATTGCTGGAGGAATCAGAGTAAGTGGGCTACCTTTATTGATGATCAGAGATTCTGATGAAGCTGCGTGAGCTTCATCAAGTCCTTAAGCGACGTGACGACGACTTAACTCAGATGTCTTTACTATCCTAAAGCCACAAACTCGACAAACAGCAAGGGAAATAAGCATGTTTTTCTTTCTGGCTACATTCCAGTTGATGGCCCATTGGCATTCAGGCAGCATCATCAAAACGGTGGCGTGTGCAGCTGGCTATCTGGAATAAGGGGCCATAATAATATGCGTGACTTCTGTAGCCCGTTCACACTCGATGTGTAAGGCCCTATGAAATATAACGAGTGAACGAGCCAATTGAAATAATTGCTTGGTATTAATCCGCAGGGTGATTTCGTATCTTATATTTTGAGTAACTTTGCCACTAAGGCCGATATTTTTAAATCATATGCAGAGGCGGTTTTACTTTTAGTGCAGGGTGTGCGCTGAACCCGCTTAATAAAGTATTAGGGGGCGCCGCTTACGACATCTCCAAAGAGTTTCCTTACCTTCGAATTTCATTCATAAAGTGGTTAATGGCTCAATGCACAAGCCGTGCGGGCCATAAAAAATCGAAGAAAAGACGAAGAAGCAGAAATTTTCGGATGGACGATAATTATTATTAGACAAATGTTTTTCATTTTAAATAGATAAAATAAAAATAAAGTCTCATATTGTTTTTGGACGTCAGAATTAGGACCATCCTGTACATATTTTTAAAATCAAACTATAATTATTTGGCTTAATGAAAAAACTTGTTATAGAACATAATATACTAATGAGGCCAACCAGTTAGAGTTCCGTTTAACACACAGACATGTTTCTTTTCTTTTTTTTCTTTGTGCGATTCGATTTTACATAATTTAATTTTTAACTTTTTTGGATTATATTAACAGCAGTTATTTTATAGCTGTTAAAGTGTTTAGTGGTAGTGGTATTTTGTAACCATGCTATGAAAGAGTGGTGTTGCCTATCACAAGCAATTTAGCTTAAAAGGGAACATCAACCACTTAAACCTGTAGTAGACCAAGTTTGCTGAAATAAACTTTTTTATTAATATAAGGCCGCGTTACATAGCATTTCATTTACACACATGAGATTTCTTGCAAAATGAACCTATTTAATTGAATAAACGGATCGCCACTATCAAAATAAAAAGTATTGATCTAAAAAACTAGCGTAATGTTTCATAGCCTGAACTCCAGGCCTGCAAAAAACATTCAACTAATGTTTCACGTCACATGTCAATTTCAATCAAAGTTGCTAAAATGCTTGTTTTGTCTAGTGCTTAAATATTTAAGAACTTTATTTATTTCTCGATGTTAATGACAATTTAAAACCTAATGCTGCAGTTTTCAAAGTGAAAATCTATTTTGAAACAAATATATTGAGGGGAGAAGGTACAGATAAATCAGACTATGACAAAAATCTAATGGCTTTATAATGGAATGAGCTCGAGTTCTATTTATTTTTGTACACTAAACACAATCACCTATTACAGGCACCGATATTTTGCAACGATGTCTATGCCCCACAGCAGTTCGAGCACAACGAGCTCCAGCACAAAACGTAAAGAAATTTACAAGTAAGTAGCCGATATACATAGAAATTCTTGTTATGCTTCAATGAATACTCAGATGCTTGCATTTATTATACATTCTTAACGAATGCTTTAATAACTATAGCCTACAACCAGAAAAGTTTTGTTGATTCTAATGTTATACTGTGTAAACAAAGTTTGTTGTTGTGGTGTGGGAATTTGGAAAATCTGATCTAAGCTTTGTTTATTTAGATATCAGGCACCATGGCCGCTTTACTCGATGAACTGGTCGGTCCGCCCAGACAAGAGGTTCCGGCTAGCTTTAGGCAGCTTTGTTGAGGAATACAATAATAAGGTAACATTTTGTACAATTGTAGTATCACATTCAGGCTACTCCCAATGAGTTAATTTATTTGAAAAAAAATTTCGTCTTGTTGGGTAGCTAAGCTAACAATATTATGTGTACTTACAGATACAAAGACATTGGAGATAACTTTTATTTGTATACAAAAATATTAAGCTATAGGCCAACAGTGTAATTAAACATTTCACTATAGCATAGCTATAGGTTTTGATAGTTGCTACTTAAGTACTAAGTCACCCACCCTCCCCCCTCACCTGTATGCTGAGCCCGCTGGTGACCACTGGGCTTACCAAGCCGAAGGATTACAACCGCGCCGGTGTCATCATGGAGGGGCGCCATACCTAAACATAAAACTAACCACAAGCCTTTGAAAGACTAGCCTCACATAAGGTGAATCATGACCCTACTAAAACGTCAGCAGAGATGAAGCTAGGGCGAGAGCTTAAGCTCGAGGCCCATACCTTAACTGGTCCCCTCCAGTTAAAAGGTCCCATGATGGTAACTAGTCACCTTAATAGTAGCCTTCAAGTTAGGTTTTTATCACTTATGATTATGTACTTTGGGTAGTAAATCTTCTATGTTAGTAAAAATAATTGGGCAAGAAATTTGACAATTTCTTTCCTAGCTGTATTTTTATATTTAAAGGAAAGAAATTGTTTTAAACTACTATAAGCAGCTAATCCAGTAAATATACACTTATTATAGTTACCAAATTACTTTAATATCTACTCTTTTATTGTTATATTCATATCTCATCTCTTTTAAAATTACATTAGCTTTTTTATGTAAACTTTTTAGTTGTAATTGTTTTAAATTAATAGTATGAGGTTGGTATTTGTAATAATGATTAACTAAGGGAAACCTATAATTAGCTGGTTTATTATATAAAACTGTCTTATGGTATATTTTTTATAACAGCTTTTGGTTTTCATCATTATCACTAAATAGTATAAAATAAAGTTGCTTTCTGCTATCTGTCTGTCTTTATGCTTAGATCTATAAGACTATGGCAACATGTTTTGATGCAGCTTTTTCTTAATAGATAGAGTAATTCAAAACGATGGTTTATAATAAATCAGTCACGTGGACGAAGTTGCGGTCGGTATCTACTAAGAAATCAATTTCATTTGTTTTTTTATGACTTTTTTTTTCAATTATATTAGTCTTAAGATGTATTGATTCAGCACTATTTATCCACATAAATGTACTTATGAATCTGATGTTCTTGAAAGCCACTGTATTCTTGTATTTCTATGTAACGCCATTTGTCAAAGTAGTTAAGCAAATGAGTATTCTGATTTAAGGTCCAAATAATATCCCTCGATGAAGAAACAAGTGAGTTCAGTGCCAAAAGCACTTTTGACCACCCATACCCAACTACAAAGATTATGTGGATTCCAGACAGCAAGGGTGTATATCCAGACCTTCTGGCAACTAGCGGTGAGTCCTCTTATTAAAATTTTATGATCTTAACTGTTACATAATTATCATAAAAGTTATAGTTGATTTCATGGGGACATAAAAAATAAAATGTGATACTTACTGAATGAAATGGGGTTTGGTGTTCAGCAGTGTTCAACTCATATATCTTTCATTGTTGTTGAGAAAAAAATTATTTAATTTCCTTTTTATGTGTAAAAATTTGACTAATCTAAATGATCCTGTTGATCTTATCGACTACAATTTTTTCTTGCCTTTTAAGACCAAAGTTATGCTTGCTCATGCGCTTTTACTACCTATTCTTGACTATGCTGATATCTGTTATTTGGATGCAACTGAAGAGTTACTTAATAAGCTGGAACGTCTTCAGAACCTGGCCCTAAGGTTTATATTTAGTCTGCGTAAATATGAAAATGGCGTAAATGGTCCTGTGTAACTAAGACCCTTGTTTCTCCTTCCACCAACACTAAGTTTTTCCGTAACTCCTTCTCAGCCCGTGCTGTACGAATGTGAAACAGTCTTCCCTCTCAGATCCGTGAGAGACCATCAGTTGTGTCGTTCAAAAGTAAACTGAGAAATCACTACTTGTCTGTTTTGGCACTTAGTCAACACTTTTTATAAATTTTATAATATTTAATACATTTATCATAATATTGATATATTATGATAAATATATGTATGTATGGTATATATAAGATTTTTTATTTCCTTTTTTTAACAAAGATCTTTAACCAAATTTAATCCCGTACCTACAAATTTATACACAACTTCTAGGGTTGGCTGGTAGAGATCTCTTCTAGAGATAAGTCCACTTTTGTACTGTAAGTTTTGAAATACCTTTTGTAATCTATTTATGTTTTATGTGCAATAAAGCAATATTATTATCTTAAAGACAATAAAGTATATTTTATTTTTTTATTTAGTGGTTAGCTATTGATTGATTAGTAAAGTGATGTCACATTAGTATGTTGGGAGGTCGAAATAAATATTTTTTTAGTGATAGATCTTGTTTATGAAATAGAATATTAATATTTTACTATCTAGGAGGTTCTGTTTCAACAGTTTTCTATGGGAAGATAATATATATTTTTCTATATAGGTAGCTAGCTTTTAAAATAATCAAATCATATGTCTTTGCAAATACAGGTGGTACAGGGGTGTTCACAACATACATAAAATTTGCGCTATTCCATATTTAGCCTCATGGCATGCAAATATACAATAAACAATGGTCAATGTATTACACTGACATTTAAAATTATAACGTTTTATTATATTTATTATTCAAAAAATCTGCTAGCCAAAAATTACACATTTTTATCAATCAAAAAATCCTTAATATTATAATACGCCTTTTTGAGTAATAATTCATTTAATTTGCGTCGAAATATGTTAAATTTGATATCAAGAAATACTATTTCTTATAGTATTTTCCCTTAAGTGCAGACCAATCTCACAAATCAAGAATCTGTATACTAAAAATAATTACTAGCACAGAGTTAATGATAGGTTAAATATTAATACAACTTCTAGGCACTTTTCATGCTCTTTAAACACGTTCTGAGCAATTGCCAGTAGTTAGGCGTAATTGGATTATATTTAAGCAATAAATAGCTTTGCATGTAGTATATTCTTGAGATAATATTATCTAATTAAATTATTAATTTTATATTTTTCTAACTGTAATAAAATGCAGTTATAATTTATTTCCCTGTCCTTTACATTTTTAAATGCATTGCAAATTTTTACTGCCTTTTTAATTTTATTATTACTTTACAAAAGTAATTATTTCACAAGAAAAACTGTTCAGTTTTTATAGTCCAAATAAATATTTTGTATTACATATGAGAATTGTAATGCTCTGTGTTGTTAAGGTTTTGGGTTTAATTCCCACATGGAACAAACCTTTGTGTTGACACATTTTGGTGCATAAAAATGGATATTTCTCTCCATCTTGACAATTTCTATCATTATAACTGTGTATTTACAATAATACACAATAGTGTGGTGTCTGTGAAATGAAATTTGGGTATAATGAACATTCAGTGCAGGCTTTAGTAGAAAAGAAGGAGGCAAGGAAGTCGTTTAGTTTGTCCTCCCACTAAAGATCTCTTTGGTTCTTTGGGTGACTTCCTAATAAAGTTCCAGAGAGATTAAATAGTTATTAAGTATTAAACTTACATAGAACACAAATTTTGACTGTTCAAATATCGTCACCTCCACGGCAAACTTACAAATCTGCAGTTTTTCTGTCTCTATAGAAGTTTGAAAATTTTCACACCTATGATGTACGACATACGGTGCATTTTTCAATAGAAATGTCAAATTTACAAAAAGTGCAGATTCGTAAGTTTGCCGTGGAGGTGACATTTTATATATATCTATATATAATGCGAGGCAGTGTTCTGTAGACGACTAACTGGGCAGCAAGTGAGGTAACGTAGTGTGGGGTTTCGCTAAATCGACACTTGCAACTGCTACATTATTATTTGCTATTATTGTTATTAGGTGATTACCTCCGCATCTGGCGCGCTGGCGAACCATACACTCTATTCGAGTGCGTTCTAAACAACAACAAGAATTCAGACTTCTGTGCACCGCTAACTTCCTTCGACTGGAATGAAGTGGACCCAAACCTGATCGGAACAAGCAGTATTGATACGACATGCACTATTTGGGGCTTGGAGACTGGCCAGGTCCTGGGGAGAGTCTGCGAGGTTTCTGGACATGTCAAGACGCAGCTTATTGCTCATGATAAGGTACTATTTCGTTAATTCTGTACATTTCACCTTTTTCTTGTCTAGTTCAGCTATTGCTACCTTAACCAGACATGTGATCTGTATCTGTAATAATTTATCATCTCATTTACCTTCCACTACTGAGCACGGACATCCTCTCACAAACCATGGTGAGCAATGTGGGGTCATCCTCCACGCGGGCTCATTGCGAATAAGCGTCGGCAGGTGTGTGGCGTCCTGCTGAAAATGCGAATTTGACGAAAAAATTACACACATGATAAATTACTACATCTCTCCTCCCACACACATACGTTTACGCCTGTTTTCCCGAAGGGGTAGGCATGTGCCTTTACGCCCACATTTCGCCAGTGTATTCTAGGTCCCACGTTATAGGTGGCGAGCTTATTGCCGCTTGCCTTCGTCAGAGCCTCGTCTTTGGATCAGCAGGTGCAACACTTGCAGGTGAGGTTGGCTTGGGTTCCTGAGATGTTGTTAGGATCCCTACACACCCCTCCTCCCCCCTCGATGTTTGCCGAACACCCTCCCCTTTCGAGACTGATGTTATTAATGGACGGTCCCTAGTCTCTCTGTAATTAATATCTGTGAGTAATATCTCTGTAATTTGTACACAGGAGGTGTATGACATCGCGTTCTCGCGCGCGGGCGGCGGCCGGGACATGTTCGCGTCAGTGGGCGCTGACGGCTCCGTGAGGATGTTCGACCTGCGCCATCTCGAACATTCCACCATCATCTACGAGGTCTGACGACTTTGCTTCTAGCATATGTTATTATTTTTGAAGTTTCGTACTGTAAACTCGCATAAAGTTTCATAGCTTTTTTCCATTTTGACAGTCTGAGCACACTATTGAATACTCATTCAATTTGTTTTCTTTTTAGCAAATATGGTTGAGAACTTTGTAGGAAAACTGTTATAGAAACCAACGGGTTTTTCCACACGCGTTAACTTTTTAACACAACAATCATGAACCAATTTTTTTTCTAAAAAACAGTAAAACTTGGAATTTTCTTTATTATTTTTTAGATTTATAGATTATTTTGGTTTATGACGTATTGTACGGGCAGTCTACAAACAAATAATCACTACCGTTAAACAAATTTAAGATTACATTATAGTTAAAACTTATGAATGCTTGAAATTTTGTCTTTAAAACATTGTCGAATAGCAACAAGATACTTGATGAAGTGACTCAAATGTGGATACGTTGCAGGATCCCCAACACACGCCTCTGCTGCGGCTGGCCTGGAACAAACAGGACCCCAACTACCTGGCCACCGTCGCCATGGACGCCTGCGAGGTCATCATACTCGACGTGAGGGTACCCTGCACCCCCGTGGCCAGGCTCAACAACCACCGCGCCTGCGTCAACGGCATCGCCTGGGCTCCCCATAGGTCTGTATGTGGCTGTGACCACCGAGCTAGCCTCTCAGCCACCACTCTGCGTCAACGGCATCGCCTGGGCTCCCCATAGGTCTGTATGTGGCTGTGACCACCGAGCTAGCCTCTCAGCCACCACTCTGCGTCAACGGCATCGCCTGGGCTCCCCATAGGTCTGTATGTGGCTGTGACCACCGAGCTAGCCTCTCAGCCACCACTCTGCGTCAACGGCATCGCCTGGGCTCCCCATAGGTCTGTATGTGGCTGTGACCACCGAGCTAGCCTCACAGCCACCGCTCTGCGTCAACGGCATCGCCTGGGCTCCCCATAGGTCTGTATGTCACTGTGGCCACCGAGCTAGCCTCTCAACCACCGCTCTGCGTCAACGGCATCGCCTGGGCTCCCCATAGGTCTGTATGGCGCTGTGGCCACCGAGCTAGCCTCACAGCCACCGCTCTGCGTCAACGGCATCGCCTGGGCTCCCCATAGGTCTGTATGGCGCTGTGACCACCGAGCTAGCCTCTCAGCCACCACTCTGCGTCAACGGCATCGCCTGGGCTCCCCATAGGTCTGTATGGCGCTGTGACCACCGAGCTAGCCTCTCAACCACCACTCTGCGTCAACGGCATCGCCTGGGCTCCCCATAGGTCTGTATGGCGCTGTGGCCACCGAGCTAGCCTCACAGCCACCGCTCTGCGTCAACGGCATCGCCTGGGCTCCCCATAGGTCTGTATGGCGCTGTGACCACCGAGCTAGCCTCTCAGCCACCACTCTGCGTCAACGGCATCGCCTGGGCTCCCCATAGGTCTGTATGTCACTGTGGCCACCGAGCTAGCCTCTCAACCACCGCTCTGCGTCAACGGCATCGCCTGGGCTCCCCATAGGTCTGTATGGCGCTGTGACCACCGAGCTAGCCTCTCAGCCACCACTCTGCGTCAACGGCATCGCCTGGGCTCCCCATAGGTCTGTATGTCACTGTGGCCACCGAGCTAGCCTCTCAACCACCGCTCTGCGTCAACGGCATCGCCTGGGCTCCCCATAGGTCTGTATGGCGCTGTGGCCACCGAGCTAGCCTCACAGCCACCGCTCTGCGTCAACGGCATCGCCTGGGCTCCCCATAGGTCTGTATGGCGCTGTGACCACCGAGCTAGCCTCTCAGCCACCACTCTGCGTCAACGGCATCGCCTGGGCTCCCCATAGGTCTGTATGGCGCTGTGGCCACCGAGCTAGCTTCTCAGCCACCGCTCTGCGTCAACGGCATCGCCTGGGCTCCCCATAGGTCTGTATGGCGCTGTGGCCACCAAGCGATTCGACAACACTGAAATATTAATGCTGTGGAAATAAGGGCTAGAAACCTGGGTGGGTACAAATGTAAACTGATCCGGGGGGGTCTTAGGCGGCGGAGGCAGGGGGCTCCTTCCGTCTCGCCCTAGATCCGCCCAGAAGTCGGCCAGTTACGCCATGGCCGCACAAGGAGGTAGGGGGGCGCATCACATCGCGCCTCCCTAAAGAGGTCTTCTCGGTTCTGATCCGGGGGATGTTGGCCGCGGGCGGGGTGCCAGAAGCTACAAACCCAGGCACTGGTGCCTCGCCCCTTTTCAACAGCGGTGGGCGTCATCGGAAGTTTTTTAGTGGGTAGGACTGCCGCGGTGGTCGCGTCTGCCGAAGTGAGCCCCACACTCCCCTCCCGGTCCCCCCATTGGCCGGGAGACAGTGCGTTAACAGCATTTTTTTGGCTTTTAATATAATGGACATGCGCAAGTAACTGGCGTTCCCCATTTCAACAGGCTTATTGCTACAAAATAACAGAATTAAAAAAGGAAAGCAGGTCCACACATATGCCTTTAGTGATTAAGTATAAACTAAATCCCCCCTAACCTTGATTTCAGACCTGTGTTCTATGGTCTACGATATAATAACTTCCAATACACACAACATTAACAAAAGCCCCCTGTTCCAGCTCATGCCACATCTGCACAGCTGGTGACGATCACCAAGCGTTAATATGGGACATTCAGCAAATGCCGCGCGCCATCGAGGACCCCATCCTGGCATACACGGCCGCCGAGGGGGAGGTCAACCAGATCCAATGGGGCGCCACGCAGCCCGACTGGATCGCCATTTGCTACAATAGGCACACCGAAATACTGCGCGTCTAAACAAGACTGATTAACTGAAAAGATGGTGGGGTTTGTGTGAATGTGCGGAACATTCTAGATGTAGGCTTGAGCATTTTCTTGAGGTTTCTCGTGTAATGTAACGTTCGCACGAATGGTACATTACATGGATTCACATTACATTCCGGCATTTTAGCAGGTAGGTGCGCTTTGTACCGTGATTACTCTACGGTATGCAGCGCCTTGATTATTTTGTACTGTATCGACTGCTTACCAACAGGCAGGATGTAGACAATATGACGTGCCACATTTAAAAAACTTGCTAAGTAATGTAACGTTTGAAAATGATTGACGCAATGCTCGCGGCTGCATGTCAGCATTTATCTGTAATTTATTTATAAGTTGTGGTGCACTCGTTAGTTTCTTAAATCGCATACTCGCATGGGTTTTAGGCTGAAACTACAACTATTTAAAAGACATGTTTACATCTGGAGCAAAGTTCGCTTTTAGCACAGAGATCTGTATGTGAAACTTGAATATTGAAGGTTACATCCTGATTTGAGTTATAACCTAAAATTGAGTATGCCGTTGGTTATTCGGCGAATGCTCGCTGTTATGTTACAAGGAAATGCTCTAGTCTATACTCACCTTAAAGTTTTATTGGATAACGGTGTCAGTTTGGTAGCGTTAAATTCCTGTTCTTTTTTTACAGATTTTTTTAAGGACTCGGCGTCAAAAAATCGCTCCTTTTAAAAATGTTCTCTAAAATTTTCTAAACCTTATTTAGAGGATAGTTTAGAGGAGGTAGATCAAATTAAACTTTTTAACTTTTGAAAATTAATTACCCTTACTGTCCTGTGAATCGAATTGACACCGTTATCTCATAAAATTTATAGAAATTTTCCTTTCCTGAAATATTTTTAAGACAATTTAATTTAACACAACAATCTGTAAAAGTATAATGACTATTCGTATGATATCTGTACAGGAAATATAACTCCTAGTAAGAAATTTTGTATGAAAACTTCTGTCGAATCTTTAATTTTAACGTGATTTTGGTTAAGTTAAAAGGTGACGCGCTATATATGCATAGAAATCTTGAATATAAAACTATTTCGATTTCTATGATTTGAACAATTGCAAACTTGCTAACTGAGTCAGAAATAATGGTAAATGAATGACTGTCTCATTTATGCGCACATCATTATCGATAAAGGATAAGACTGGTAGCTGGGGCGAAATCTGTTACCATATTTTCTGTTCTAGGCTATAAACTACGCCCATTTTACTCCCAACACCAGGGCAGTTCCACGAGCGGCGATAGTCCAGTAGCGGGACCCAAAGTCTTTAAATTCAGAGGTTCTCAACCCCTGGTTGCACCACCTATGACTTTTCGAAGATATGTGCGTAATTATCGCTTGCTCCGTGCCACGGAAAGCACGTTGGTTCCGGCTGTCTTATCATCTATGACAATTGTTAGGAAGTCAATGCCTTCTAACAGACTGACAGCTGGTTTAACCATATAATGTTTTCCTCTGGGCTGAGTTCAGACAGCAGTCGCTCCACGTAATAACTAAAATTCAGTCAAATCTGGTTGAACCAGTGAGCAGACCCTGGGCCCTAAGCTAAAGTCTAGATCAACCGGGATAACGCTAGGATATGATGATGACCAGGGCAGTGCCACAAGGCCTATAGGTGCGAGCGAGAGGTCCGATAAAAATGATTTATGACTCAATGCGCACTTTTATGTTGGTTGAAGTATAGGAATGCTGTTGGTTTTACATGTTTCCACTGGAATTGCAATCCAGGCCATATGCTTAAGTGCGACCCTAGTGGTTTTGAAAAAGGTACTTATTTACTTGCCCACTAAAAATCCATACATTGACATTGACAAACAAAAGTATGATATAAAATATCACTATGCAGAAAATAATTGGTTTAGGTTTTTTATCTGTAAAGTGGAAAACGGATAATAGAAGGCAGGATAAGATAGAATTAATTCAATTCCACGTAATTATGCAAAATAAACCAAGCTGAAAAAAAAAGATTTTCACTTTATCACTATTAATATTGTATACACTTCAAAGTAAGCCTGTGTAAGAAGTATGTAAGCCTCAAAATAATTTTATTTGGAAACAATAAAATACAGATATCGACAAAATTGTAAGCATTTCAACATACATAATCTCCGAACGACAAAGTGGTCTGAAACATGCTACATATCTAAATATGCATATCGCACCTTTCATACTATAGGGCCCAATTCGAAAAATCATGGGAAAACGCGTTTAAAGATTTTTGAGCCCCTATATTTTCACAAAATCGTATTTTTTTTGAGTTGTGCTCTTATAGTAGGAAAGCTGCGATATGCTGATAAAACGTGTCAATTGGCGAGAGAAAGAGCTGGCTAGTCCTTATTACACATACCCACATTAACACTACACGAGATCGCATTCCATTAGTCGCCTGTCGTTATAGAATTCAAAAAATTTAAAAAAAAATTACTGTCTAAGTCAAAAGTAAAGTAATCACTTATTTGACACTGGCTAAATGTGCTAGACGCACGAAGCCATAATTTAAAAGAAAGAAAAAAGTAAGTAGATCGTCTTGGCGGGAAAGTGAAGCGTCATGTCTGCAGTTTTGTTTTATTTTCTAAAATTTGTGATATTTCTAACATTAATGTGTAATTACGGTGGATAATTAACCGTTAAGTGTTTGTGAATATACATGAGTGTTGATAAATCAAACAAAGCAGTGCAACATCACTTTTCAAATTCTCTCAAGGAGTCCATGTGAGATCTCAGTATAATCCCACATCTTTACTGAGGACTCAAGGGGCTTAGGGGAGGGTATCTCATTTAGCATTTATCATCACTCATTCTCATTTACTATGAATTATATATCACTTACTTGACACTGGCTTGATGTGCAAACCGCACGAAGCCATTATTTAAAAGAAAAAAAAACTAAGAGTAGATCCACTATTTTGCATAACTGTGTCCAATTGTCATACTTGTTGATTAAAAGGTTAGGAAAAAAAGGTGCCTATTCTGTTTGTAACTTCTGCATAGTAGCAATATTACAAGACTGATTGGTATAACATTGACGTTTGTATATCGTATATAGTATGAGTTATTATGCTTTAGGGTAGCGCAGACAGCACAGCAAAGAGGATTTTTTTATCAAATTGGAAAATGAACTTAAATCCTACAGGCATAACAATGGTAGCTAAAAAAAAAGTTAAATTTTCATTGGTTCTTTTTATGCTGGCAATATATTTAGTACCGAAATAAACTACAATATACCAAAATATAGATATATCCTGATTAGTTATTTTTTCCAGTGGTAAAAAAACCTCAAACTGCTGTCCTGATCTGTGCTAACCTTTAATAAATGTTTTCTAAAATAATTTCATTGAATTTATATGTAAAACAGATTGTTATTAAAAATTACAAGAAATGTATTTAGTTTGCATTGAAAATGAAAGAAATGTATTTGTGGTAGTTTTGCTGGGTTTATGACATTCTTATTTTCCGGAATAAATTGTTATTATTTTAGTTAAAATAATCGACATGATTACTTAAAACGATATATTTGCACAAATAGAATATACAAAAGTAGAAGATCTGCAACGTAATAAACAGTTTTGATCTGTCTCTAGATAATTATTGACATTGTATCTAAAATTAATTTTTAATTAATAAAAATAATCAAGATTTTGCATTTGTATTCCATAATGAACTCTATTCACATTTATTAGTTCTCAGCTCAGAACGAATTTACCGTGTGTAGGAATGTTTTGTGGTGATATTTTTTTTGTTTAATTTATATTCCTTTACCGTAAACCAAACATTCATGTTATTGCAATTTTAATTGTATTTAATTATAGTTAGAATAAATAATAATTTATACACCCTAGTTTTTAGTATAGGTTTTTTATTCGAATTAAAATATCCAACATTAAGAAGGCACTCTTTAAATATCATATCAAAATATTTTTTGTAAATAACATATTAAATCCATTTATATCAACATTTTGGTTGATTTTATCTCATGAAAAAGTGATTTGGACGTTAAGGATTGATGCAAACCAAAAAAGGTTTATCGCACCGCGATCATGCTTGCGCTCTAACATAATACAATAACAAGTTTCTTTTCCAATGTTGTAAAAGTTTATAATAAAAATCATTTAATTTTAAGACAAGAATAATGTTTTAAAATGATAGTAATTTTTGGCCCAAATCACTGCTTCAAGGGATCAATAGGATCGTATATTGCGTATAAATATAATAATATTGTGGATAATAAATTATCCAGATTTCTGTCCTAAAGCAAACTTTTCATAAACTTTCAATAGTGATTCAGGTGTTCTTGGCTTAAAATCTTTTAACACATTCTCAAAATGTTCCATAGTCACAGCAGGACAATTTAAATCTTTTTCCAAAGCTTGCAAAGCAGCTTCATGGCACAGAGCATGCAACTCAGCCCCCGAGAAACTGTCTGTTCTACAAGCAAGACTGTGTGAATTTATATCATCACTTGTACTCATTTTATCTAGTTTTAATTCCAATATCTGCAATCTTGTCTCAAAGTCTGGCAATGGAACATATATAAGTCTGTCTAATCGTCCAGGCCTCAGTAACGCTCTGTCTATTTTGTCTGGTCGATTGGTAGCTGCTAATATCGTCACCGAGTTTAGGGGCACTACACCATCTAATTCGGTCAACAATTGCGCCAATACCCTTTCATTGACTCCTGCTTCTCCAGAACTCCTTTCCCCACCAATTGCATCCATTTCATCAAAAAATATGATAGACGGTGCCACTTGACGAGCTTTAGTAAACAAGTCTCTTACAGCTCTTTCAGATTCACCCACCCATTTGGAAAACAGTTCAGGTCCTTTTATTGATAAAAAATTCAAGCCACTTTCTGTTGCCAGAGCTTTTGCTATCATAGTCTTTGAGCAACCAGGGGGGCCATAGAGTAACACTCCACTGGGAGGTTTTATTCCTAGTCTTTTGAAGCTTTCTGCGTGTTTCAATGGCCACTCCACAGCCTGACGCAGTTTCAACTTCAAATTGTCTTGCCCACCAATATCTGACCATCTTATATTTGGTACCTCAATCAACAGCTCTCGCATTGCACTTGGTCTTACTACAGTAAGAGCTGCTATCAAGTCCTCTTGTTCAATTATATTGCATGATCTCTTAATACATCTCAAAGAGGCTTGGGTACAGAGGTTAACCAAGTCAGCAGCTACATAACCATGAGCCAAATCTGATATTGAATCAATATCTTGAAAGGACACCTTGTTGGGCAAGTTATTGAGTAATGAAAACAAAATGCCTTTACGTCTTATTCTATCTGGAACAGGTATCTCAATTTCTTTGTCCAGTCTACCAAACCTTCTTAGCATTGGATCTATGGCATCAGGTTTCCTTGTAGTAGCTAGAATGAAAACTCGGGCATGGTCTTGATGCAAACTGTCCAGCAAGGACACAAAGGCAGATGTGACTCTCCTCTCCTGCTCTGTGCTGCCTGACGACCGACGTGGACAAATAGTTTCAATCTCATCAACTAAAATAATACTAGGCTCATTTTGTATAGCTTTAGAAAATAGTGTTTTCATAGTAGATTCAGTTTCTCCAAAATACTTGCTGAAAATAGCTGGACCATTAATTTCAATATGAAAGCTATTTAGATTTTCTATTAAATATTTACACAAAGCACTCTTTCCAATGCCAGAGTGTCCATAGATGAGTAGTCCTCTAGTGGGTTGGAAATTGGCTGCTAGTCCAGGGTCAAATGAAATATTTATCAAAGCCTTGATTTCATCTAAAATATCATCAACACCACCCAAACACAAGGGTTTTTTAATGACCTTTTTCACAATATCCTTTTCCACATTCCATACTGTATTATCACTTAGAACATACCAATCTTTATTTACATTTTCATTAGTTTCCTTTGATTTAACATCGGTCACTTCTATTTCCAGTTTCTTACCAAAGTAATAGTAAATGAGCACACTACCTTCGCTTACAAAATAATTATTGAAATTGTGTTTTAAAATGTCACTGATATCATTTTCTATTTTGTGATTCTTAACTCTAGCAGTGAGGTATGTAGCAGTAGGTATCTCCTCTTGTATGACTGATACAGTAACCTTCTTACTGTCACTGTTCCAAGCACCATATAAATCTGGAATCAATAAAATGTATGACTTAATATTTTTGAACTGATATGGTGTGGAGGTATAATGTACCTGAGCTTACCTGCTCTCTGCTCCTGAGGATGTGGGCTCAATTCCCACACAGGACCAATTTCATGTGCATGAAAATTAATATTTGTTTCGGTCTGAGTGTCTTCAGAAAGTGTCTATAACACAAGTTCTTAATAGCACTTATCTTAGAACTGAATATTTGGTTTGATTGCTAGTTATTAATAGTAAATGCACCTGCAAGTGGTGCACCTGGAAAACATAACAGTATCTGGTCAGCAGCAATAGGCTTGCCACCTATTTATTACGTGGGACCAACCATAGAACTGACGAAGTTTGGGCGTATAATATGCCGCTGCCTACCCCTTCGGGGAAACAGGCGTCAATGTATGCATAGTCTTTTCAACTTCAAAGATAAATTAAACTTCTTACCAGCGGCGGGTAAAACCACAGCAGCCGAAGCCGATGTTTTGGTCGGCCACATTCGCTTGACGAGCTTAGGGGCACCATCTCTACGCAGTTCCAGCGGTCCCCCTATTATTGCACCCAAGAGCATACCAGCCGACGGATGTAAAAGCACAGCGTCCTTAGGGACACCTTCAGGCGGAGCTGCCCCTCTCACTAACCATGAATAAAGCTTTCCCTCCTCCACGTATGGACATTTCAGTTGATCTTTTCCACAATTCAATTCAGCGTGAACATTCTTGTCGTTCGAGGTTATGGTACAGCCGCAACGCTCACAATCGACCCATAAAGTCTTTTTGGCTTGCTTTGGAGGCATTTTGCACTGATATAAATATTGTTTAGAACTCAGAAATAAGTATTCGTGATCATAATTCTCTGCTATTTTTAAAATAATTTCAAAAAGTAGTTTTGAGGTTAAGATGGCTCTTGTTATGGTTTTACCGTTTTAGTGCTTATTTCAACGGTCGATCATTATGAGTAGTCCGCAGTTTTCCTGAAGGCAATTTCAAGTAGTATTTATATACAGTCGACTATTGATAAAAAAAAACGTTTGGTGAACTACATTGGAAAAATATTGATAGTGTCGTAACCGCTACCATAAATACCTACAGAACTTAGTATACCAAGTTAGTTATATTACCTACAACGGTAATTTGTTTGGCTGTGTAAAAAGATATTTGCCTAGGGATCGAGATGAAAACAAAGCTTGACATTGACATTTCCTATGACACATTTTGGTTGGTGCCCAACTTGCCCAACTAAGACACATCTCGATTTATTCGCATTGGGAACAATTTGTGTTTATTAAATAAATTTCAGATCCCACATCTGAAATCATACATTTTCTTCTGAAACGCAGCCGACTCTTGTGCTTTTATAATTAACCTAATTGATCCGTCCGAAAGTTCTAAGATATTAGTGTTATTCTAAGTAAATTATTATTGAAAATGACTCTCGCGGAGTTTTTTAGTTGTTCCCTGCTTGCCTTCGGGGCTCCGCTGGTAATGTTCGTGTTAACGATCGCTAACGAACCCGTGCGAATTATAATCTTGATTGTGGCAGCTTTTGGATGGCTGCTCTCATTTCTATTGTCGTCAATAGTATGGTATGCTGTCGTGCCCTTACGGTCATATCTAGCTTTCGGAATGGTCTTTGCAGTCATATTTCAGGTAAAAATTAACATGCAAAATATATATAGTATCCAAATTATTATAACTTACATTGGTAAATTACCAATTAATGGTAAGGTACCAGATTAGATGAAGTTTTCTCCAAATGCTCTTTTATTCTTCAGGAGGCAATTCGATATGGCATGTACCGCCTTATAAGGAAAACAGAAATTAGTCTGAAAGAGCTGTATGACAATGGAGATATATGCAGTAATAAGTTAGAAATGGCGTATGTCTCTGGTCTCGGCTTTGGACTTATGGGGGGATCTTTTGCACTAGCCAATGTGCTAGCAGACTCAGTAAGTATATATGGCCAGTTTTACTAAAAAAAAATGTGTTTTTATCTTATAATTTGGCTGATTTGTAATTTGTTTAATTTATAATTATTAGTCTAATTTAATTTCATATATTTTAGTGTCTTAGCCTGTTTTAGCTGTACATTTATAATGTAATTTAGTTAATAAATAATATTGCATCAGTATATTATGGTCTCACTCATATATTTATGTAATATTTGAGTATTTTTTGTTTTATGATACCATGTTTCTCTTAAAGTGGGACTGAGACTGATAAAACTGTCTTAGAATAATTATCTATCATCATGCTTTTACAATAATAATGAATTTAGTTATTTCCTTTGCAGATTGGACCCGGATCACTCGGCTTGCTTGGTGGCTCAGAATACTTCTTTGTAACAAGTGCTGCAATGACATTATGCATGATCCTTCTCAACACATTCTGGACAGTAGTGTTCTTCAACGGGTGTGATGAAAGTAATTATTTGAAAATACTGTGGGTTGTAATGTCCCACATATTTGTTTCAGCTCTGAGTTTATTAAATAGTAAACAGCTGTATGCTGCCACAATCTTGCCGTCGTACATTGTGCTTATTGTTACTGTGTTGTTTGCTTTCAAATGCGCTGGTGGTACAAAACAAAGATTAATGCAAAGCTTTACTGTCGAGACATAGGAAATGTTATGAAATAATTGTTGTTGACTTTTGAATGACTTGGCTCACTGATTTTTACAATTATTTGATAATGTTAAATGATTAATATGCCAATGAAGCTGTCACATAACTGAAGTCTTTAATGCTGGAGATAAAATAAATGGTTTGTAATTACCTACATTTATAAAAACTTTATAAACGAAGTACCTATTGTGCAGAGATTGTTATTATTGAAACAGATAATTGAAACCTTACATTGGTAATTTCTTATAAACAGGGTTGCGGACTCTTGCGGGTGTAATCCGCATGTGTGTCACATGGGTTCCATCGTTTTGTATCGCACCTTCCGTAAGACAAGGGCATAATTGCAATTTTACAGGAGAGCTGTTTTAAATTTTTTTTGCGCTCAATGCGTCTTTGTTTATATAATATTACTCTAAAAAGTAATTCTCCTGTACATAAAGTAATAATAATAATAATAATAGTAATTTTTAAATTTTTTGTCAATTATGCCCTTGTCTTATCGAAGGTGCGATACAATCTTTTCATCTGATGCATGGCACCCGCGTGACGCTCGAGAGGAAAGAGGCCCTAACCCTAAGAAATTATTTGAAACATGTCACTTTGGTCGCTTAGATAATTATGACGCTGACTGTACCGCATTTTATCAAATTGATCTAGAATTTGATAAAGTGCGGTATTATAGAGGCAACTTTTATTTAACTCCCACCTCTGTAAAGTGAAGAAAGATACTTCGATAAAAAAAATTGTAGACTTATGCAATGAGATTCAGGATATTTTTGCTCTACTAGTTTTTAATTTATATTTCTAATTACCTTATCACATTAAATGACTGAATTATATTACATTTTTACATTTTGCGTTTAGTGTAATTGCGTTATTTTAAGTGACATATTTGTGAATTTCTTCTAATACTTTGTGTGTCAGAACACTTTGCAAACTTTGTCAAATTAAATTAACATAAGTATGTAACAAAATTAATAAGTTTTATAAAGAAAGCGCATTTTGACAAAGTTTGCAAGTACGCAACTATTCTTTTCTTGTTTCTAAACTTTCATCATCTTAGTCTATTTAGGGGTACGTATTAGAACACCTAAAATTAAAATATCCAAAGTTAAAACCCCGATGTTCAAAACCCCTAAAATTACAATACCTAATGGTTCTAATAACCTAATGATGAAACCCCGAAGTACAAAACAACTAAGTTTGAAATTTCTAATATCCAAATCACCTAATAGTTCAAAATATTTAAGGTCATAATAATACAAGTTCACAATGTCGTAATTCAAAACATCGAAAGTTAAAATACCTACAAAGAATAATGACGTTGCGGTTGATATTTCTGTTGATATTCGATTCGGTTAGGTTATATCGTGACCACAATGCACGAGCCGAGCGAGCGAAGCGAGCGTGCCGCGGCAGCGGCCGGCGAAGTGCCAGAAAATACTTTGGTCACGTTATTCTCCTCCTTTTATAGTGAACATAGTGAATCCCAACAGCTGGCTGGACTCCTTAAATAAAAAATGTAAATTTATATTTGAAAAAACGTTTAATCATACATATTGTAATTAGGTCACTAAGTTTAAGTCAAAACTTATTAATGAAAAATAAAGTTATTTAAAAATTATTAATTGACAATTAAAGATTCGAAGCGATATTCAGCGAAATTGTTATATGGCTATAATTATGATTATTTTGTATTGATTATAAATAAAAACTACTTTTACATTTAAAACTTTGATTATTTTGAATTTAGATCAACCTACCATTAGGGATTATATCTTTAGATATTTCAAGTTTAGGTATAGTGAAGTTAGGGTTTATGGTCTTCGATATAATAATCGTTCGACATTTAGAACTTTCATTATTTTGAATTTAGGTCAACCAATCATTAGGTATTGTAATTTTAGGGGTTTTGAACATCGGGGTTTTAACTTTGGATATTTTAATTTTAGGTGTTCTAATACGTACCCCTATTTAGGCACTCTTTCAGCGGTTTCATGATGATATTAGTAAACCAAAACACATATAGTTATTTATTACGAGTAGTGGTTCATATGCTTACTCACCTTATCTGACCAATAATAATATAACACAAATATGTAATTATCATTTGAAAATCTTCATTTCTAATAAATACGTAAATTATAGATTGTTAGATAATTATATTAGAGCTTAATATCATTCCATTCCTTTTGGTTAATATAGTGAAACTAGATGAATTCCTATTAATTTATTATTATTACCAAATAATTTACTTAAACAACTAATCAATTGTGATGTATAATGATGACAGAGAATAAAACGTTTTTTAAAATAACATATCAAAACGTATTTTTTATTATTTTCTACCCTTAAATTTTATTCAACTTCTGATAAGTATTTTATTTCGGTAGTAATTGTGGCTTAATTAACATTTAGCATTGCTATAAATGCAAGTATGTCTGTATATTGCATTCTAATAGTCTCATTGTAATTACGTGTGACTTTAGTTCACAAAAAAATATAAATAATTGATAACTTATAATAAAAGTTGTATCTCACATTATTTGTAAAAAAAACAAGATTTCCCTGAAATCTTATATTCCATTCCTAGCAATTAATTCAATGATGGATATGTACCCCTTTTAAAGCATATTTTTGATTCCTGGGACGATAAGCCCAATGCAACAAGAGTATTTTTTGATTATTCAATGGCATTTGATTGTGTAGGACTCTTTACTTTTGTAGGTTGTCTTACTTATGGGCTACATTGTATTAAAAAATATAATGTTACTTGAGTGACAGAACTCAGAAAGTTCTTAGTAAAGTGGGGGTTTCTCAGGGATTAATTATAGGCCTATTATTAAAAGAATGTTGAGTAATTACTGTCCTTAGAAGTGGTTTAAGGATTTCTTTCTCAATAAAATATTGTATAAAAACTTAAGACATTTAATATTAACTATTTTAAATTATTCGTGGCATAGGTATTTCATTAATGTATACAGATGGGAGTTCCTCAAGGCTCAATCCTTGGTCCTTTTTTGTTTCTGGTGTATATAAATGATCTTCTTTTCTTTATTAGTAGAAAGTGTGAAATGGTGTTATTTGCGGATGACACATCAATAATATTAAAAACTAACAGAAACAAAAATAATTATGACGATGTGAATAGCGCACTTTCGGTGTTGCTTCACTGGTTTACTGTTAATAATCTGCACAGCAGCTGAACGCAAAAAAAAAATATGTCAATTTTTCACTTCCCAATGTAAGAGATGTTAAATCCAATGGTCAGAGGTTGGAGATGGTCGATTCAACCTTATTTCTATTTTTAACACTAGATAAAAACCTACAGTGGGGCCCAAATATCGAAAGACTTTCTAGTAAACAAATACTGCCGCATATGCGATCCGAAAAATTCGTGAGATAACTGATGTCGAAACTGCTAGAATTGTTTATCGTAGCTATTTTTACAGTTTGATGTCCTACGGTATTTTATTGTGGGGAACTGCCGCTGAAATTGAGACTATTTTTATTTTACAGAAACAAGCTATACGTATTATTTATCATCCCTTAGAGAGTTGTTTCCGGAAATTGGTATTTTAACTACTGCCTCTCAGTTTATCTTAAACTGTATTTTGTTTGTATAGAAAATTATTGTAAACGCTGTGAACGTCACAGCTATAACGCAAGAAATAAATATTAACTGTTAAATCCGTTTTTAAGTCTTCAAAAAACTGGAGAATCTTTTATAGGGCAAGGTACGAAATACTACAACAAAATTCCGCAGTATATATTGAATTTGCCCTTATACTAAATTAGCTATTAAAGATAAATTGATTAAAAAATCATACTATACTATTATACGCTAGATTATATAGATAATAAGACGGCATGACTGTAAATTATACCTATCTATCATAGGACAACATTTTGTGGTCTATTTAATTTTTATAATATTATTGTTATTTTTCATTTGTATTTATCTTTTTTTTTTTGTTGCTTCAGTATGTCATGCACACTTAAATGTCTATGGGGTGGCGGCGTCATGCGTCGTCCCTAAAATATGGTTGAGTGAAACGATGGCTGGTTCATGCGTCATACTCGTGAACGGGTGCCGCCGGTGGGGACTGGTCTGATAATGTCTACTATGTTTATTCGTAATTATGTTCGTATAACTAGAAATAGAGTTATTTGATTCTTTTATTTTAAATCTTGTGACTGAACACATGTTTCTGTAGACTTGTCAAATTGTTTTACTATTAAGTAGGTACATTTTCTTGTAACTGGCGGAAGAAAAAACTGACTTTTGACGATTTTCTTGCACGTTCTTTTATGATCAAGCTCCCGCCCGCAGTGAATGGGCGCGCTAGTTTTAAATTTTTGACTTTTATATCGGGCCAAACTTGAATAAATGATTTTGACTTTTAACTTGAAAGTCAGACTTAAATTCAAGTAAAAATTTTAAGGTTATCATGGTATTACATTTTGATTTATTACCAAAAATACTCCATATCATCCACACATACTGAAAGGATTATCAGATGTTATAACTATTATGTTATGTTGTAACTATTAACAATTACTCATTGACGTTACGCACACATGTTTGTATGGTAGTGTGGCCAGCATACGGAACTCTTTGGCCGTGTGTACTCGACTTTATAGCTTTCACTTAGGTAAAAAGTAACTACTTACTTACTCCAAGTAAATAATATTATTAAAACTCTACAAAGACGGACATCAATCACAGAACTCTACTCTGTCCAAAATTTAAAGAGAAAATGATTTGAACATAAAGTAGAACTTAAAGTTATCTGTTAGCATCTTGGCACTCTTCTGCGAGTTGAGCCAGCAAAGAGTCAACTGTCCACACAGAGTCTGCGGTGTCAGTTTCCACCTGCGGTATGTACGACTTGAGTATATCTAGCACGGCATCCACACTGTCTACTGATGCAGCAATACCACCTCCCACTTCTGACAATGCTGTTACTGTCTCAGTTTCCTCTTGATCAGTCCTGTAAATGACAATAAGAGTAACAACACATTTAGAATCAAAGCCACAGTTCAATATGATTATAAAAATAAAATAAACCACATCTCACACAACCCCACCTTTACGCATTCCCCGCCACAGAGGGGGGGGGGGGGGATATGTAGGAATGGCGAGTCCCGAAAGATGTAAGCGGGGGCGAAATACCCACTAAAAAATGGACGCCAAGCCTTATGCTAGTGCTTCCATAACATTCGAAGAAAGGAAAAACCTTACTTGCAGCGAAATGTAAGCTTATTAAACTGCAAGTTTACTTTTTCTTTTCTTTAATGTCAAGTAATGAAAACAAAAGAATAAAAAAAAAGAAAAAAAAAAGGATATACAACATAACATAGAATTATTAATTGATTACTTTCTTTTGTGACCTAATGTAACTTTTTTTTAAGTTCCTCCTTAAGGTTATCATCTTCCTAGTAAATTCTAGGTGGTTCCCTAGATTCGCTTAGGTCCCAGTTTTTCATGACAGGCAAGACCAGTGTCTTATGTGCTTTCTGAAGCATGAAGCAAGCGATAATTACCCATATAACTTCCTTATGATAAGGGAAAATAACTTACATTCGTGGCATAGATATTTCTTTTTCCAAAATGTCTTGAAGATCGTCCAAGTCTGGGATTGTTGGAATGTCATCACCAGAATCGGGGGACCTCTTTGGGATCACAAACTCCCTGTAAAACAATGCAAATTAAAAATTGGAGCTGTTCCTGAAGTTAGATTTTTTTATTGATCATAAATTGTATATGATTAGATGTAGAATAGATATAGAAAAAAAATTGTACTGGTTGTACAGAACTATCATAATAAAAGCTTTTATGAATACTGTGACCGGCAGTGTGTAAATATTGCACATCATTAATCATTGGATTTCCGATTATACAAATGGAGTTATTATTTTCATGTCCATCAATAATTAGATTAATCTTTTATCAAAACATGACTTCAAAACTAAGTTCTTTATCAAACACAGTTGCAACTTAAATTCACTTACACCTAATTTTTATTTATTTGCATGTAAGTGAATTTAAGCTTCGTGATTTCAGGGTATTAATTTTTTTTTAATGTATTTTTTGTTTAGACGTTTTCAAGTGCTATGTAATAGTTTATGAAATAAAGAACTTTTTACTTTACTTTACTTTACATTCCAGCATAAGCTCTAGAAAGCTTTAGAGGTACTTCCCTTTTTAAAGGTCGAAGTGCAATATTTACCACCAGGTATTACTATAATAAGTATTTTTTTGACGTTAATTAGGCTACTGACAGGTTACCTGTCTTTTGTAGGGTTTTTTTGTGTAAAATTTTATAAATAGTAGCCTGTCCTTTTCTACGGTTTAACCAAGTTAGCATCTTGGCATTAAACAGTACAACAGTGGTAATAACTCCGTCAGACACAAACTCAGTTGCACAGAGAAAATTTACATATTATACACATTTATTTTACTTACTTTGCTTCAATGTGAGTTCCTTCGGCCCAGACACCAATTTTCTTAGGCTCTGGCATATTGGAACTAAATGGATCGTTCATTTTTAAATGAGAAATTTCTATTGTACCCGACTGTAATCAATTAAACATGAAGAAACGAAAAATTTATCGGAATTGATTATTTCCAGTATACTTTTGTTTGTTTACATTTTTATGCTGAAATGTCAAACAAAGCCAGGTTGTTTCTTAAATAATGGGTTCGTGCCTTCAGCACATTTAGCCAGTGTCAAGTTATAGATATATTAATAATATTTAATTTATAGTACATGAGAATGTGTGGTGATAAAGATGATAAACGGTAAATGAGATGCCCTCCCCTAAAACCCTTGAGTTCTCAGTAAAAATGTGGGACTATACTGAGATCTCACATGGAATTCTTGAGACAATGTAAAAAGTGATGATGCACTGTTTTGTTTCATTTACCAACACTCATGTACATTCACAAACACTTAACGGTTTATGATCCACCGTTATTAAACATTATTGTTCGAGATATTACATTTTTTTGAAAAAAAAACCAATTGCAGACATGTCCTTCATTTTCCCGCCAAGAAATCCCAAAGCTAGGTTCCGGGTTCTTTTTGACACAGACAGTAGGAGAAAACTAATTTTCTTATTTGCAAAAAGCTCTAACCAAGCCAAAGATACATACAAAACCAAGCCGTTTATTAGTTTTTAAACAATAATAGGATTTATAAATAAGCAATTGTATGCAATACATTATTGTGCGAAATCTAATAAATGCGCACAGTTTCTGAAAAAAACTTTTAGACACATGATAAAAGATTTCTGTTTGTTACTGATTTGCCCTTAGGTACTGCTTACCTATTTATTTTGACGTGACAACGTCTTATAAATTGATTTGCCGGGTGACACTTCAAGAAACTGCGTTACGCTCCGCTCACGTTATGCGGTCACAATGAGAGCGAGTGAGAGGCACGCGTCCCTTCCACTCGGGCATGGTTAGCCTGCCTAAGAGCGACAGAGACAGAGCGAGATGCGTTTTAAATATAATTCTTTGTATAAATAAATGTTTTAAATTGTTACTATTATTTCATCCTTCTTCCTACTATACGAATGAATATTCACATTAAAATTATTTTACCACTCAAAGTCGTTTTCACGTAAAACTTTCGCCCGTATACCGACTTTACAGGCAACCAATTTTTTTTACTTTATCGTTGTATCTGCTGGGCAGGAGAATGAAGGAGCAGCGTGGGAGTCATTACTCGCATAGCTTAGTGGGATATTGGCTCTTAGCATTTTCCACCTTTAGATTAAGTAAAGCATACAGCGGCAGCGGTCTAGGGTAAAAGTTTTCTCGAATTCGATGGAGAGTGGACTTTTTCATTCTCTGGGCATTTCCAGTTATTTATATGTAACATTGTACTTTGTAGCATTAGTGAATCCTAAAACTGTTTGGAAACTCTATACCAGGAACCTATATTTTGTGTAATGTAAAGTATAAAATAATTATATAATTAACATTTTTAATACATATAAGGAAAGGTGCGTACAGATGTCAGAGTTACGCTTGACCTTTGTACTCTTGATCGGCTGTCTATAAGTAGGTACTACTCCGCATGATCCTTTACAATGACTGGTAAATATGTTTTAATCAAAAATGTTGAAGTTTAACACGTAAAAAGTCGATCTGTTCTTTATTAACGCAACGTAATATTGTTTTTCTTCACAATGACCGCCTTTTGTCTGATGGTAAGCAATTATTGCAATAAAAAAATGAGAGCTCAATATACACAGTTAAATGCACTCACTCATAACGGCCTGCATACGTTCCGTTTTACGCCCAGCTCATAAGACACGGACCTAAATGAGCTTGGAATAAATTCGCCGGCAAAGTAATACAAAGAGTTTTACTTAGGAACGACTTAGTATGAGTGAGTCTTTTTGGTATGATGGTGGTACCTATAGTTTGGGACAGGAAAGGACAGGGCGGAATAAGATCGAAAAGTGCCTCAGAACACTCTCACTCTCTAATTCGTGTACTTGGTTGATCCACTCCGCATTTTTGTTTCTTTATATAGCGCCAATAAAACTATAAATTTTCAGAATATTGGCACCTCTAATGTACTTACAAAACTAAACATTAATTTAATTAATTCTGTTATTTCTTTTATATACTTACATGATGTCACGCCTTTTTCCCGTAGGGATACGCAGATATCACACCCTTTCACTTGCTACGATCTTGGCACACACTTTTAGCTTCATTCACACTCATAAGCCTTCTCATTCACGCCCGTCGGTTTAGGTACTTTTGATCTATCCTTTCTATGAAATTTTCTGGATTTGGTCATGGAAGGTCTTACGTGGTCTTACCCTTCCAACGTTTCTATTCACTTGTCCATCATAAATCACTTTCGTTTGTCTACTTTCTTTTTACTGACCAAATCATCTAAGCATACCTTTCTCTATTCTTGTCACTATATTTTCTTTTACACCAGCTTCGGCCCTTTTTTCCTAATCCTATCACTCAATTTCACACTTAAAATACTTCTGAATGCTCTCATCTCTACTGCGTTAATCTTACTTTCATGTTTCTTCTGTCATACTCAGCATTCGCTTCCATAAGTTAGTGTAGGTATCAACACACCTCTATGAACTGCCAGACGTGCCTTTTTAGACACTTACTGACTGCTTACAAAGGTGTGAAGTGCCCCTTTCAACATGTTTCCAACATTCACTCTTCTATCGATGTCTCATTCATCTCTCGTAAATTCCGATCCCGAATACACAAACACATTCACTTGTTCTACTTTCTCACTTCCTTTTACAATTTTACATTCTATCACTTCTTCTCTTTTAAAAACCATAACTTACATCTTACTAACGTTTACTTTCATTCCTTTCGCTATTAAAGAATGCTGAACTATCGTCACCATCTCCCCCAACTCCTCAGCAGACGACGCAAGCAAAACTTGGTCATCAGCATATAGAAGGTATTTAATGAGTGACTCTTTCATTCTCAACCCTTTAGCAGCTCACTCTTTCAAACCAGTAAGGCAATTGTCCAAAAATAGGTTGAACAGCCAGGGTGACGCTACGCATCCTTGTTATTTCAACAATGTTGTTACACCTGAAAGTCCAGACCCTATATTTTACTAAATGTATGCATGTGAACTTGTTGGTGTACCTATTTAAATAAATAATACACGTCATTATCTCAAAAAAACTGCTTTATTACATGATATATTTATTTTTACATACAATTATAAAAAAACAGGCAACACCGCCATTTCGCAGCCTTATTGCACATCCAACATTTATAACAAATCGGTAATCTATTGTATCACGA
Organism: Musotima nitidalis; assembly: GCA_949126915.1. Taxonomy (NCBI): domain Eukaryota; kingdom Metazoa; phylum Arthropoda; class Insecta; order Lepidoptera; family Crambidae; genus Musotima; species Musotima nitidalis. Next base: position 19,271,474 of record OX421421.1, read on the forward strand.
TAGGTAACAGTGTGATGATTGTTCACTTAACAATATTCCTAGCTTAGCTTAAGTAATTTCATTACCTAGTTACGTATTATTACACATAAATCTTCCAAGCAAACTTCAAAGTGCTATGCACTTATACAACTATTTAACTTATTCATGCCATAATTTATAATACATACTAATAAATTGTAATTTTCATGCCAAAGACAAAAAATATACTTTAGATTTTTTACTTTAGATTTAGATTTATTTATAATTTTAGTTGCAATGTTACTATTTAAACGCAATAACTGAACTAGTTCCCAGCAACTTTGGTGAACGACTGTTCTACAAGTAGTCAGTCATAGTCAGAATAAAATGTTGCTGTCATATATTACATACACAATAATATATAAATGTGTTAAATTCAAATAATTTCATCACACCGGCTCTTGGATTGTATTCATCTTGGTAATCATTACTTATTTGGTGACGATTTAAAAATCTTAGAAGGTTGACAATTTATTTACCACTTTAACAACTCTGAAAAAATATTCAAACGTTGCCAATGTAAAGTATAATCGAACAAGCAATACTGAAAGCCTATATTAAAATTTTCTTTTTATGAGCCGAAACGGAGGCATTAAATTAGCTATGACCTTTACTTTTTCATTTACTATGATAGAAAAACAAAAAAAAAGTAACCATAAACTAAGTTTTCTATTTCAATCTGTAGGCAGTTTAGCCAGTCATTGGTTTTTAATCTCAACTTTACTGAATAAAGTACTGTTCTCCAGTGTGCTATAAAATACCCGAAAACAAAGTGTTGTAATAATAAAATTATAGTGTTGCTTGTCAACAAAACCTTAGAGATCAAGTACCCATTTCTTAGTAATTTCTACTTATCTCTATAATCAATTAATTATTAACAATAATTGGTATAACATTAATAATCTTTTCATAATTGATATTTATTGTGTTTACAAACATGAAAGTGTTATGCGTGCCATGATAAAAAAAATGCCATGCCAGAATAAAAATTTACATAAAAAACTTGAAAATGGAAATAAATGATCAAATTAGTTTGAGCAAAAAAATATATCTGCTGCCACAATAGTTTTAGTATACATACTTATGTAGTTTGTAGTCTATTTGATAGGAATTAAAAAACAAATCGGAATACTAATATACCAATAATGTGATGCTTTGGCTAATTATAAATAAAGATATAATTCAAGCTGTCATTTCTAAATCAATAGAAGTGACGTTGAATCACAATCCCATTGAAATAATGATTTCTAACACTTGTAGAAAATGTTGGAATCCAAATTGTTCTATAGTTAGGTAATTTTTCTTTGTAAAGTCATATAAGATGTAAATCTCAAAATTCATTGATTATACAATAAATTTCAGCATAAGTTATCATAGATAAATAATACAGTTATATTACTGCTGCATTACTGCTGTTATATTTTTAAAAAATGTCCTGACTTTCATACACATAAGTTATTTTTAACAATTAATATCTTTATCAAACCATATTCAATATGTCGAAATCAACATAAGGCTGTAAATAATTGGTAACTAGGTCTATACATTGTTTATGGTTTCATTACTGTCAATAAAAATCTCATCTTTTCTTACTGTTATTACTTAAAGAAACAAAATTTCGTATTTTAATGTAATATACATTAAAAATTGCTCTTTATTGTATTTTCAACAACACATTTAACAATCTCAAAACTTCAATTTACGTCATTTCGAAAGAGAGAAAGCGACTGTGAGGCCAATAGCTATCTATTTCCATAGGTTCATTGATTATGTTGCGGTGATACTGACCACACAATTACTCCATCTCTTTCGTAAATTTATTTGTGTCTTCTCAGTTGGAGAGGGAACACTCTGTCCATTTCTAAGAGTTTGTTTAGATTACATTGCAATCCTTTCATACATTGTTCGGCTTATAAATCTAGAATCACCCTAAGGTAAGGATCACATACCAAAAAGAACTTGTAGAATAATACTTTAAATTTCACTTTTGAATCTCTTCTTTGTTAACAAGAATATTAATTGTTTAGTTTATAGAATTTTGTGGAATAATATTTAATTTGAAGTTTACTTTAAAATCTTTTCTTTGTCTGTAATATTGTTACCTATATAATATCATAAATAATAATGCGATATTTGCACAAAATTAACTCCAACGTTTCTTTGGAAAATATTACATGAATTTCTAAATACAAACAACCACTTTCTGTACTATACTTTATTTAGCAGACAGGGTTACTTATTTAGGGCATGAACTAGTTAAGTTTCAAGTCAACATGATAGCGGCACTAGAGATGCCTTTATTCAAAGTATTTACGAACTATTTTGTAAAAATAATTAAATTGTTTCAATTTCTTCTCAAAGCCTAAGGTATTTAGCACATTCAGTTTAAACTAATCTAGTCTGAATCTATATAATTACAAAAGATTTACCACACAAGCATTCAACTATACCTTATTTTGTTCTTCTAACTCAAGTTCATTTAAGTAGAGAGGCTAAATTTGCAGTCAGTGAAACGTGTAGACCAGATTTACTTACTCGGTAAAGTTTTGAGTAAAAATCTTGCGCAAATTTACATAAACACTTATGTTTAATTCACTTAGCACTATTTGAAGCACACATTTAATACACTTAGTTCTTTTGGAAGCACACAGTTACATTCACTTACAACGAGTGATGCACACACTTCATGTCACTTTCTTCACATAGATATGTTTTGATTAGCACTAAGACATAAAGTAGCTTTCATCTTCGAACACTTCACATATATTGAGATGTGTAGTATCTTTTGTCGAACACATGTAGTGAGTTGGGGTTCAATGTTCATTAGTGGTCCTTGTCCTAGGCCTGAACTAGTGTAGTAAGTCCTTAGTAGAAAGCCTGTTTAGGCTATCGCTGAGGTCGTTTCTCTCGTTGAGCATGGAGGAAAGGTTGGAAAGATCCCCCGAGGTGAAGGGAACTTCCTCGTCTCCTGGGCCCATTAGAAGGGCTGAAAGGGAGGGAGTACTGTGCACGACGGAGTCCATCTGAAAAAATAAATATACAATTTAGCTTGGATATTTAGCACAAAACTATCTGTCTTTGCTCTGGGTATAGAAAATTAAGATTATTTTACAATGATTGAAGTAAAATTATTGAATCTAGGTTATGCATTTTAAAATGTCTGCTTAATTACCCGACAGGTTAAACTTTCTTGAATAATAGAATTTAGCTAGCAAACAAACACTTAAGTCTTTGACCTAAAAAAAGTCTTTTCATCTATCTATTTAAAATTTTTAAAAAATATTTTCTGACAATTACACCAATTATTTTGTATCATTAAGAACCTGTGTTATGGACACTAAATAAGGGATAAACAACATAAATACTATTTTTCTTTTTTTTCGTAAATACATATATACTTAATATACATAGGAAAACACCATTAATTGTTATATTTACTAAATGGGACACATTTTGTGGATTCAATCGATGATTCCAACATATACAAAGCATAATGATACGCGAGCCAATGCAGCACTTGTTTTAAAAAAAAAAAAAATATTTCAAAAAGACGATATTAACCCGAAAAAACCTTACCTGAGTGTAAGTAGGCTGTTGGATCTCCCCCATGACGGGGTCCAGTGTATTCTGCATATGGACCATCCCCTGCTGCAGACCGGGCATGGCTTGCATGTTCATGTTCATCTGATTGTGCATCATGATGGGAGATACCGCTCCGTGCGCCGGCGACACGCATTGCGATATTGGCGACACGCAGTGCGTCATGGGTGAAGCGCAATGCGTCATAGGCGACGCACAGTGCGTCATGGGCGATGTACAGTGCGTCAATGGCGACGCGCATTGTAACGGTGGTGCCAGGTGAGGCGAAGTGGCCTGAGACACGTGCCCCAGAGGCGACATTTGCCCCAAGGCCGGCCCACCGCCCACTTGCATGTGCTGCATTTGCATACCTTGCACGTTCTGCACATTCTATAAAACACACATTAAAGCATTTTGTATTTACATACATACATACATTCACGCCTGTTTCCCCGAAGAGTTAAGCAGAGGCATATTATACGCCCACCCTTCGCCAATTATATAGTTGGTCCCACGTAATAGGTGGCAATCCTATTGCCGCTTACCGGGCACTGTTATGTTCGGCAGAGCCTCGACGGTTAATCGGCAGGTGCACCACTTGCGGGTAAGGTTAGAAGTCTACAAAAACCTGTGTACTGCAGTCACAAGATTCAAAATAAAAGAAGAAAATAACTATTTCTTTAGTTATACGAACATAATTACGAATAAACATAGTAGACATGAGCAGACTGGCGGCACCCGTTCACAAGTGTGACGCATGAACCAGCCATCGTTTCGCTTTAGGAAAAGTAACGACCCGACGCATGACGCCACCACCGCAAAAACAGTGAGCATGAATACTCAAGCTACAGGATAAAATAATTTTAACAAAATAACATTACATTGATGAAATGTGCTGCAAACCAAAATATTTTTGGGAGACAAAGAAATCTTATTTATGTTAGATAGGATCAGGAAGGAAGTGATAAGGGCCGAAGCTGGTGTTAAAGAAGATATAGTGACAAGAATTGAGAAAGGTATGCTTAGATGGTTTGGGCATGTTGAGAGGATGAATGAAAGTAGACTAACGAAAGTGATTTATGATGAACAAGTGAATCTTCCATTCATGTTGGGAGGGGAAGACCACGTAAGACCTTCCATGACCAAACACAGAATTTTTTGAGAAAGGGCAGGTCGAAAGTATCGTCAACCGACGGGCGTGTATGAGAAGGTTAATGAGTGTAAATGAAGTTAAAAGTGTGTGCAAAGATCGTAGCAAGTAGAAGGATGTGATCTCTGCCTACCCCTACGGGAAAGAGGCGTGACATTATGTATATATCTATGTTATGTTATTTATGTTAAGACAAGTGCTAACCTGATGCCGGTATCTGTCAGCGGGCCCCTGCTGGTACCAGGAGGCGTGGCTGGTGCTGGCGGCGGCTGCTGCAGCTGCGGCGGCCTCCACCTGCCACTGAGCAATCACACAATCAGTTTTCATCATTCTTATACAGGAAGACGTGATAGGTCTACGTGATAGAATCAGAAATGAGGAAATCTAGAACTAGAGTGACCGACATAGCGAAGCGCGTTTGCAAGCTGAAGTGACAGTGGGCGGGGCACATAGCTCGAAGAACCGACGACCGATGGGGCGTTAAGGTAAGAACCTTAAGAATGGCGACCACGAATCAGCAAACGTAGTAGAGGGCGGCCCCCTACGCGATGGACCGATGACCTAAACAGGGCGGCGGGGAGCCGGTGGTTGCAGGCGGCCCAGGATCGGTCAATGTGGAAAGCAAATGGGGAGGCCTATGTTCAGCAGTGGATTTCAAATGGCTGATATGATGATGATACAGGAAGGACTTTTGTAATGCCACCTGAAGAGGAAATACTTTTAATACTATAGATAGAAAATTTTACTCAAAGAAAACATTCTTTAATATTGAAAAGAACGAAAATTGCATTGTAAGGTTATTAAAAATTCGCTTGCCGCATCCGATAATCGAACCGACTAAAATCTGTAAAAGTTGCACCCTGTATTTTTATTGCATCGATCGTTAGGGTCAATTATAAGGATGAAATCTCCGAATGTTCTACGATTTGGCCAATTTTGCCATGGGTCGACGACATTCATATACAGTAAAATAGCCAGTTTTATGACATTATCATTAGAATTAAAATGGCATACTTTTTTAGCTGCAGGAAAAAATATCTAAATTATTATCCGAATTGAAAATTCAATAAAATGGTTTTTACCTGCTCTTGCACATATGAAGGGTTGCTCATTGGGTGAGGGGGAGTTCTTTCTGTAAACGAAAAATATAATTGTATTCACTGTAAAAAATATTTACATTTAAAATTGTAAAGATCATTCAAATATAAATATTTGTTCTGGTCTGGGTGTTTTCCTATGCATATTATTAAGTATGTATTTACAAAAAAAGTATTTATGTACGTTTATCTGTAATTTAGTATCCATAACACAAGTTCTTAATGATACTTATCTTGGAACTAAATAATTAGTGTAAGTTTCAGATATATTTGTTTATTTATTCTCATTTCATAATATTTTAATATTAAGTAGGTACTTAGGTACTGATATTTTGTTTTGTATTTTTATTGTCTAATAAATATATGGTTTGAAGTAAAAAGTTATAAAGGTAGTTAGAAGATCATCAAACTGTAGTATCGACAAAAAAAAAGTACTTTTAGTGTGTATTCTATTAAAGTATTAATCTGATTACACCTAAACTTAAGTGAAGCTCTTAGCTATATCATATTAAGTACATGCTCGATATTTGTAACGTACCCCGTGGTTCTGCCTTGATCGCCATTTCCGCGAGAGCCCCTGTATACATAAAAATCAATTAAATAACAATAAAAACAAATAAAATTGTTTAAAAAAAAACTTCTACTATGAGTTTTATATATTGTTGTTAATTCCAACCGCTATCAACACGTCAATATAATTGCAGAATTACAAGAAAAAAAAATGAACTGTATTGCTATACTTTCATATAAAAACATTATTAATTTATTTATCTGATTTCTATATAGTAAGACATAGTAACAATAATTAATGTTAAATTCAAAAAACTCATGTTAAAAGGATATTTGTGAAAATATAGTAAAATATTAAAAAAAAGAAAAGAAATTAAACATAATAGAATAAAAATGTATAAGAAAAGCCATCATGCAATGCACTATATATACACAAGAAATTGCTCGTCTTAAAAGGTAAGTAGTTTACATACAGAAAAAATAAATTAAAAAAACTTAAAATTAAACAAAACCGCATGCAGCTATAAGTATAAGTACAACAAGAAACTTAAAAGCTAATATGAATATGTGTGAGATAAAAAAAACTCGAAAACCATATTATAGTTTAAAAAATAGTTATTAAAACCACACTCATGCCACAAAACACTTTCGTACCTTATGTCCACATTTTCATGGATTTCGTGGATAAAAACAATATATTCGAAATAAAAAACAACATTTGATTTAAAATTGGCATATTAATATAGAATTCGCATAAACCAAGCTTCACTACAAAAGTAATAAAATCTATTTGTAAGTAAGTATAATTATATAAAATTGTAAAATTTATATTAAGTCGAGGCTGCAAAATATTCAATTAATATAAATTAATTTAGACATATAAATTATTATGCAGCTCAATAGCGATTTAATTGTAAGATCTTCTAAAATTTTTCAGTAATAAATTACCAAATTAAGTATGTTTATTATGTAAGATATGTATATCAAAAAAAACTTCGTATACACAGCAATTACATAGAAAAATAAGAACACCACTACAGTAAATTCGAATTTCTTGTACAGTAACATATATTTCATAACAAAGTTATACATGGTGTTAGACACAGACGCGAAGACCAGTGTAGTGTATATTATTGTTTCACAAAATAGCTAGGAGAACTGTAAAAGCATTGGGTCTAAAGATAACCGCATGTAATGACCGATAAATGCGATACGAATGTCATCGCTTCAGACAATTCAACAACCGGCCACTTCTCAACCAAGTTTAGAAGAGTATGGGTCACCAAAGCTTGTCTGGAAGTCCGGAATGCGGCGTTTTGACATTAGAAATGTTCAAATGTGACTTTGGCCACAAATAGTGATCACTGAGGCAAATGGGTTTACGTGCCTTTCGAAGAGCTTTCAAGTGCTTGAAGTGAAATTCTAAACAAACGGTCTCCTATCTCTTGTTAACTTTGCTTAACTTTGGAGATTGTTTCCGGCCACCTAGTCTAGCGAAGATAAAACCTCATTTTAACAAATTAATTTTTTTTTAACTCAACGTAGTTATACTAATTATTTTATAAACGAAAAACATTATACCATGAACACATAGATCTCAGCTTGGTATTTGTGTAATTGACACCACTTATAATACTTTAAGTACAGAAAAAAAACAACAATAGTAGAAAAAACAGAATAAATACAACAAATGTTTAAAAAAAAACAATTAGTTCCTATAACATCTTTGATATGACAATAAAATTATAAACATTTAAATCCTTGAAGGATTATAAAATTAGCAACATTACTATAGGTACTACATAACCCTTTTACCGTAAGCGACTGAGTCGCCATCATAATTTGGACCTTATTCCTTTTAAAATACGATAGAAAATTTCAAAACACCAGTTAAAAGATTAAAACAATTATGTACGTAGATTTTGAAATCTGTTAGGACACACATATCCACATTGGCTTTGGAAAGCTTTCTTTCAATATGTTAATACAAAGTGGGAAAAGAACCCTTCACAAAGATGAATCGTACGTACTACTCTATACATTACAAAACTCAATGGTCAATAAAAAATATCTCGTTAGAAAATCAGTTAAATAATTCTAACTGAGAAAAAAAAAACATATTTTGACATTAAAAAATCTACTTTGCTCGCAATAAAAATCGCGTAAAAGCCCCGCGATTGGGTTTGAGTGTGTGACAGTGACACGCCCACGTACGCGAGTTAAAGAAACGTGGCGCGCGTGCGCATGTAGTGATTTTAAGCGTTTACTAATGAAATAAAAATGACAAATTATTATCCTCCTACTTTAATGAATTAATTAGTTTCTTTAAAAAAAAATACCAGTTAATTCTGATATATAATAGAATCTAAGAAAAAAATTATATTTATGAGGTGCTCTTATATTATTCGGCTTTGGTAAGGTTTCTTTTCCACCATGAAATATTAAAAAGCTTATAACACCCCTTCTTGTGAATCAGGGGTTCAATGGCTGGAGATAATGCACTATTAACTTCATAGTGACATACTCAACCGCAATCTTTAGGGTCGGTTCATATCTGACGGAAAAAGCGTCGAGCGTAGCGTAGCTGTATGCGCGACGCACTAACGTATCATCGGTTCAGTGTGCAAGGTCTTATTTTTTTCTATACATTTCTCTGTTCTGGCGTTACGCGACCGATAATACGCGACGCATGTTCCGTCAGATATGAACCGACGTTTATAAGAATACATTCTTCTTCAAGTTTTATATTAACAATAGCGAATGCCCGCGCATATGCCGCGTGTTCCACACATATATAGTAATTGTTTTTCAAAATCACATCTAGGTAACGTTTTACGCCAAAGATTATTAACAAAAGCTGTTTAGGCAACCGAGATATTGTAATTAATTAATTCATTAAGTTATCATAACATTTTTGATAGCGAAATCTGCCGTCCTTAAGCTAAAAAGCCGTAAACTGTCAGAGGGTAATTTCTGTAATAAGAACTCTATAGTTTTGCAGCAGCGTTTAAATTCCTAAAATTGCCTACTGAACGTAAACCGCATTTTAGCTTATGGACGGTAGATAACTTTTTCTCCTTAATGGCCTTACATTTTAACCGTAACATTTTTCCTATTTTTTTCAAGTTTAAAGATAAAAATATATATTTTATAGTAGCTTTAGCTTATAAATTTGTTATTACTTACAATAATTGATCGAAAATATTGCGCTTAGACATTGTACATATACAAAGCCATCTTATATAACCTTATTATATACTTAATTAAAAAACACAATAAGTTTTAGAAACATTGGTACTTACAACCTATATATTGTTAGTAATACCACTATTTCATTAACATTTTCCACCATAATTATATATGTTTATCTATAAAATATATTAATGCTGATTTTGTAATGTTAGACGATATGATACGATAAATTCTAATATATTTAATTATTACACTACCCTAGGATGTATGCATATAAAATGTTATTGAATGTATTAAAATATGTGTTTTATTTTTAATGGTAATGGTAGGTAATTTTTAATAAAACTTTATTTCAGGTATGCCAAGATTTATTGTTTGATTTATAAAAAATGATAGCGCTTCTTACCGTGGAACAATCATGGTGACGGTCTGCATAACCGTCACCGTGATTGTTCCACGGTATTGTTAACAACGCACCCATTCATGACGGTCTGCATAAATGACTATTAACAAGAATTAAAAGCTAAATACAAATTATATGCATATTCCTCCTTGGTTAATTTATACATAAATACAGATAATACCCATTTAAACCCATAATAATGTACTTTTGTTTTAAAAAATGGAAATATAATAATAATAATCAAGAGAGAACACTTACTCTCATCATATTCCTCTAAATTATATGTCGGCATCTTCCTTTTTTTATTGAGTGTAATGAACTGAATATCTAAAAACATACGAAAGTATACATTAAACGAAAGTAAAACAAAAAAAAACAACAACATTATTATTCCTTTGAACACATAATTTTAAACTTAATTTTATATTAGGTATAAAGTTAATCCAAAAATTTGGCAATTTGTTGGACCTAGAGAGTTGGGATTATGTTATATTAAATCGTTTCACAATACAATAATGCATTTAAATATGTTAAAGTTCCACATCAGTATATGACTAGAGAATTAGAAAGACCAGATACGACTAGAAATACTCTAATACACCAATATATAGCACAATTGACTGTATCGCTTAACAATATTGTAGTCACAAAAAAAAAAGGTTAGTCACGATCAAGTCACGTCAATAAACTCTACGAAATAACCAAGGCAATTGAAACTAATAAAATGCAAAACAAAACAATATTCGTTAATGCTGATATTTGCTGCCATCTATCGGCGAGTAGTAGCAGCTTGTTTCGTCAAATTCTGAAACAGTCGCGTGAGGTGCAACTGCCATATACAGCGCGTAATGTTCTGCCTCAGTCAGATCTAGATCGTCCTGGAGCTTCTTGAACGCGGAAGCGTCAAGTGCGAGCACACTCTCCGCTACGAGAATGGTGCCGCCATCTGTGGGCGGGAGGGGAGCCAGGCTACTAGCTCTCAGCAAAGGCTGGGAGGTGGATTTCTCGTCTTCACCGTCACCGTGCAAAGAAATATGAGTTATACTATCCGCGTAACTTAGACCCGCGTTTGATGTGTTATCTTTCAGCGAAGTATGCGATACTGAGGATTTGAACTTAGAGGGTCTATGCCCTGAAACGCTGCTGACCGACCTACCTACTGGTTTTGACTTCCTCTCCTTTCTACCTTCAGATTTAACACTAGGAGCCGGAGATTTCTCCTTCCGTCTAAATAGACGAGAGAGAAAAGAACGCTTTTTAACAGGCGGCAAGGCGGGCTCGCTCCGGGCTACTGTCATTTGCTCCGTTTTGTGGAGAATCTCCGGGTTCCTCGTGACCGGGATTTGGCGGCCGGGTTTAAGAATGCTATCGACCGAGGTCTGACTAGTTTTGAAAGTTTCCGTTGTGGATATTTTGCGAACGCGTTTCGGTGGGAGAGGGGGAGCTTTGTCATCTGTATCTCGTTTGAGCGGAGCGAACTCTATAATGGGACCGCGATAGTTGACAGCTACGTCTTCATAAGGCATAGTTTCAGGATCAGAGATGAGAACGGGATTCCTAAATGCGAGTTGGAGGCTAGTATAAGTCCCGGCATCGTTGAAGTCCTCGATTTCGTCGTCGTTCAACGCGGATATGTTTTCGAGTCGCGTCCTATTCTCGGTGTATATTTCGTCCAGCTCGGCGACCTGGTCTAGCAGCTCGTTGAGGGTTTTCTCGCTCGGCTCGTTGCCGTTAACGTCGGGGTACAGATTAACTTTATCGCTGGAAATTTCGAGAGTATCGGGACTTTCGCAGTGGTTATCGGAGGTCGCGTCAAATTTGGAGTCATCGTCGCAAATTTCCATTTTGGAGTCGACGTCGTCGCAGATGATAATGTCAGGGTTGTCGTTTTTGTCGGTGCTTTCTATTTTTGAGTCTAGATTGTCAAAAGTCTTGGTGTCTTGGTCGTCAAAGATTTCTGTTTTAGAGTCAAGGTTGTCAAGGGTTTGTATGTCGGGGTCAGTGGGGTCGGTGGGGTCGGTGGGGCCGGTAGTGGGGAGCCAGGCTGCGAGCGCGGCCAGGTCGGGCAGCGCGCGGCGCGTACCTTGCCCCTCGGGGATGTACTCGAACTCGTACGCGTTGCTCTTGGCGCTGTCTGAGATGCGATGCAGCTGGAACTGGACCTGCGTGGGGAGAAAATACTCTGATGAACTGTTTCCATATAAAACATCATGAAATGAGCTCCTGGGCGAGGATTTCTTAAATAAAATATAGCATGGGGCTGTTCAAAAAAATGTGTGAAATTGTTTATGAATACTATTTAATAGAACTAAAGCTGTAGCAAATTTCTTTTTAAGAACAGTGATCTATAGATAAAACTGATCAATGGTGGGTAACTTTTGGCCCAAGTTGACCAAATGCTTTCCGCCAATTTGCACTGAGTTTGGGGTGCAATAGTTTAAGTGAGAAGAGGACCGTATTAAGTACCGGGACGTTAATGAGCTGAGATAAGGATGGGGATTCCGTGTCACCGTTTTACTGACCTTGACATGTTTCCCAACGTGCTGCTGCCAGTAGGCCGGCGTTTTGAACACCACGGCGAGCTGTTTGTGCACGAACTCGGGCGGGACTCGCTCGTTCCATATAGTCCGGCCGTTTTCTTCTTGGAAGAACCAGATCTCCGTGTCTTCGCGGGTCACCTAAGGAACCAAACATATTCGTATAGTGATTGTGCATCGCTAGATTTATGAAGCACGTGTTTTGATTTGCAAATTAATTAACATTGCTACAACTGTGGCTTGATTGCCAAAGATTTATTAAGATAGTATAAAAGCAATCAACATGCTGGCACCAGTATGCGGAGTGCGTTCGCGCGTACAATCCTACTCTGACTGTTTATAAATAGTGCACATATTTAAATTCGAAATAAACTTATTCATTTTCTTTACCACTCAGGCGCCGTTTTACCAGATGGCTGGAAGAAGTTGACAAGAAAATAGACAAGATTTTGTCTCCTGCCGAAATGTTTAGCGACCCACCTTCTCACACAGCAGAATGACGGTGGTGCCTCCCCTCACGGGCCCGGAGCAGTGGCTTGATCGCACGATAAGCAGATCCGACATGGCCTTCTTATCGTAGACGACATCAGAGACCACCGGCTGGAGAGCTCGCTGCACTTTGTAGGCGTCGTCTGTAAGGAACACCTGGAAGCACAGCCGCACCGCGTTCAGGTCGATGCTTTGCGGCTGGCTCTTGTGGCCATATCCAGCTGCAACAACAAAAAACCATAAGTTTACAGCAGAGGGCCTAAAATTGCCTGCTGCGGGATTGTTCGAGAGAGCTACTGCAGTACAGGATCATAGAGAGCTCAAGAAGGAACATGGATGGTTTTGAGTCAGTAAAAGTCCGCTCCACTCACAGCAAGAGGGTGTTATTTAATGATTTTTCATGCGTTAAAAAAAAATTCCCGTCTTAAAGGGACATCAACGCCTGGTATTGCATCAGTCCGAGATTAGTGTACACTAACTTCTGGACAATCTTAATCAAATATCATGCGATTTTGTCAGATTATTTTTGCAGAATCACACTATCTATTGCCGTGTGTAATATTGGGGGGGGGGGGGATGTTTTGCAGGGGACTTTTTAAGGCTGATATGATGATGATGGCACTATCTATCACTGTCACCTTACAATTTCTACAAGAACTCTATTAACCTATTTAATTCCTAGCCGTGAGTAACGACATACGGTATACCTGCAATAATAATCAATTTCTATAAATTTCTAGATTCGTCATTATGCTTAGCTGTAATCAAATTAAGGATCTCATATTCTTCGACGTCCACCATTCCACCACAATTTAACATACTATATTATTTACAGTTGCACTCAGTTGTCCCACTTATACCATGGGGAAAATAATTGATTATAAACTCTTTAAGCGATATCATAAATCAGGTCAACAATGTATTTCCAGCCATCCAATAACGCAGGAGCTGATATCATTGTACATACTCACCTTAATAATGCGTTACCGCGGACAAAAATAGGAATCTCGTACGCACAAGCGATAAATTAATTTGAAGACTTTCCTTCAGTCAGCATAAAGTTCGTTTCAGTTCAGCCGGTTTAAGCTATTTGTGATCTATTAGGCGTCCAGAAATAGTTTCGGTGTGTATTGTTGCGCAGGCGCAGGGTAACGAGACCGCAAGCGAAGTTTTGAAGCTATAAAACCGTCATTACACCCACATTCAGTTGGATTTTGTTTGCTTATTTAGGATAGTTTACGTGTTTTTTCAATGTGTTCCAACATTTAATCTGTAATGATTAAAATATTTTCTTCTTGCCAATAGATTCTCAATTATTTTTTTCAATTCAAGCTTGGATTCATTTCGAAGCACTTAAGAATGTTACTAAAGGAAAGAAGATCAAAAGAATCTTAACAAGGTTCTGTCTCCCGCCTAGACATTTAGATAAATTGGTTGGAGAATTCTGTTAGAAAACCTTACTAATAAAGTAGCACTAAAGGAACCTTCCATCACAGACGTAGGGAAGTAACATGGAATTGAGCTAATGGTCCAATAAAAAGGTTGTCAAGATAATAACCAGACAGTGTTCCCCTCAGCATATAGATGTCCCCCCCCATGCAGTAGAGATGAGAGCACTCAAAAGTATTCTAGGTGTGAAATCGAGTGATAGGATTAGGAATGAAGTGATAAGGGTCGAAGCTGGTGTAAAAGAAAATATAAAGACAAGAATTGAGAAAAGTATGCTTGGATGGTTTAGACATGTTGAGAGGATGAATGAAAGTAGACTAACGAAAGTGATTTATGGTGGACAACTGATTGGAAGTGTTGGAAGGGGAAGGCCACGTAATACCTTCCATGACCAAATTCAGAAAGTTTTGGAGAAAGGGCAGATCAAAAGTACTCTAAACCGACGGGCGTGTATGAGAAAGCTAATGAGTGTGAATGAAGCTAAAAGTGTGTGCCAAGATCGTAGCAAGTGGAAGGATGTGATCTCTGCCTACCCCTACGGGAAAGAGGCGTGACATTATGTATGTATGTGTTCCCCTCAAAATTTTATGAAACACACTGCAAAGAATATTAAGTCCAAACATGTTTGGCTAACAAGTAATCATTAACAGCATAAGTACTACTATTTTCATTTTAAGCAAGTGCTTCATTATATACATACTATTCGCTTTGTACGTATACTGTACTGTTACCGCGAAGGGGTATGCAGAGGTATATTATACGCCAGTCATATTATTGCTCCCACGTTATAGGTCCGAGCCTATTGCCGCTTACCGGGAACTTTTATATTCGCCAGAGCCTCGTCCGTTCATCGGTAGGTGCACAAGTGCGCAGGTGAGGTTGGCTTGGGCTCCTTAAATTTTGGTAAGAAACCTAAACACCAAGTGCTTCTTAACTATAGTTAAAAAATTGTTAAGTGTTAGATTTGTAAGCAAGTGATGGATTTAAAATATCTTTGTAATAATTCCCGCGCTACTATAATTTCCCGAAAAACTATTCAACACGTCACGTGTTTCGCTCTTACACAGGGCATCTTCAGGTAAGATAGGAGCCTCAGAACAACGATGTCTTCAAGACCAACGCTGAAACGAGAGTTTAGCGAGAGAGTAGCGCGGGAATTGTTACAAAGATATTTTTAATCCATCACTTGCTTACAATGGATTTCCGCAAAGTAACGCCTGAATCAATAAATTATTTAAGTGTTATATTTTATTTATAAATGCTACTATGACCACATCCTACCTGATGCAGTCCAAAATAAAAGCGCTCAATATCGTGAAACAATCACGGTAACACACGCACCTACTCATGACATGATTTAAACACCCCATTTTTTTTAAATAATATTGATTTGGAGGGCTGATTCTCATATCTGACATCACCCGGCAACCAATTGATTTGTAAATTCGACGCCTAATGAAACCGGCACGTTCTCTCTCTATTGTAAGATTCTGTAAAGCCGCCAATTACAGGATTCTTAGAACAGCTACTGTTGCTCAACATAAACAACCATTATTATTACACATTCCATTACATTGTTATACGTTAAAGATAAGGTTTTTTTTCAGTCGTACTTAATATTAAAGATAAGTATCAATGTTGAATGAAACGTAATATGGTTTAAAATTAAAGCAACTATTTCCGTCAAGATAATAAAAATATATTTTTAGTATTCCAACCATATAATGTTTTAAAGGAGTAAAAAAAATACAAAATATTTCTGTTACTGTTTACAATTTATAGTATTTGAAGACATAAAATGCCAGTTATGCCAGTAGTAGGAGCCTACGCTCTTCCATGCCAGCAATATAATTATATCTTATGCTTTATATTTATAAACTTTTTAAAATTAATATATTTTATTTTACAAATTATTTAATAAGTAGACCGTCTGTCACCGCCCTTTTACTTGTAAACTACATAAATATGAAAATCGATCGTATGTGCGCCAAAGTAAAGCAGAGTTCAAAGATCCTATAAGCCAAAGCTGGGTGTCTGTTTTGTGGCAATTAATATAAACATATTAACCAATGGTCCCGGTTATAGTTAAGCAAAGTTACATACATACATTCACGCCTGTTTCCCCAAAAAGGTAGGCAGAGGCACATTATACGCCCACACTTCGCCAATTATATAGTTGGACCCACGTAATAGGTGGCGAACCTATACCCGGCACTTGTTTGCCAGAGCCTCGTTCGTTGATCGGCAGGCGCACCACTTGCAGGTGAGGTTGGCTTGGACTCCTCAGGTCTTGGTAGGATCCATATACACCCGTTTAACCAAAGCTGTAGTCTTAATTTTTTATTACAGCTGGACGCCAATCCGCTTTTGGTCCGCGAATTCCTCTAATCTCAGTTTATCAATGCAGGCCTGTGCAGCGCCTTCCTATGCATTTTGTTTCAAGTAGGACGATAATTGATTGTTGTGGTTATTTTTAACAACACAGTTTTAGTACATTATGGGTTTTTTGAAACTCAAATATATCACAATGCCCCGTAACCATGATAATATTTATGAGATATATATAACATTATAACAATAAATTTTCCTGTTAAAAATGTGATAATTAAGCTTTATACGCTTTTTTACACCTGTTGATGGTTTGAATTCCGTGTCAATTAGGACAGAACTTAAACAGACAAAGTCTGAAGTTCTGTCTTTGACCCTAGGCTTACTTTTAAATAGTTGGCTACCTATATGTTTTATAGAGCTATACTAGCAATTGAATCGCGAAGAGTTGGAGAAGGTCCATGGGGATCTTACTAAGATCTAAGGATCCCATGCCAACCTCACCTGCTAGTGATACACATTCCGATCAACAGACAAGTCTTCTTGCAATCACAAATGTTCTCGTGGTATTATTGTAACTGTCGGAAACGTGACCTTCGGGGAAAAAGACATGATTATATGTATGAGTTAATGGAGAGTGAAAATAGTCAAACTCCTGCTAAATTATAATAGTAAATATTCCTACATATCTCACACTATGAAGTAGAGACTATGAATAATAGACAACATTTAGATCTCCACGGAAGACCAGCGCTGTTGTGGTCCTCCACTGCAGCACATGCTGAGTGGAGTCCTTTTTAGGCATATTATATTATATTTAAACTTATGTATAAAATTGTTTACTGTTATGATTTCTGTTCTTTGTTTATATGTATTTATGTCTAAATAAAATTTTATTTCATTTCATTTCACAACAGACAAACAATCTATTAATACTTTATTTAAAAAAGCCGAGATGAGTTTCTTGAGGCATTCTTCTCAATCTCGTTGCTTTTTGGAAGCCTCGTTAGAGTCACCGACAGACTGACTGACGGACAATCCCCTCCATCCTTTAGAATCACGACAGGCTGACTGACAGATCCCCCGATAAGAGTCACAGACAGACTGACAAATATTGAGAAAAACCACAACAGACGAATAAACTGACAAACCTTGACAAATTCTGACATAGAACCCATTTGCTTTTATTTCTTTATTATTGTACCGCTCATATCTCTTTCATTGTTGTTAAAAAATAAATCGAATTTCAATTTTGTGTCTGAATGTTTGACGAATATAAATGATCATGTTGATCTTACAGACAATAAAGTTAATTTTATTTTATTACATAGGATATAGGTACCCAGACTCGAATAGAACTCTTGAGGTAATCCTCTGGGCGCTATAAAAATATATTAACCTCGACGTTCACCACATTGAAATCTCTAGCGGTTATTACTTAGGTTCAGATAATGTTACCCAGCAGAGGTTTTCCTACTTGTGCATGTTGTAACGTTTCTGTTATGGAATTTATTCCAAGGATCTTTTTGCTTGAAATTATATGTTTATTCCACGATATAGAGCTCTCTTATTTTTTGTACTGCTTCGCCTATCTACCTTCAGGCATGTGGTTCTTATAATGTCACGCCTCTTTCCCGTAGGGGTAGGCAGAGATCACATCCTTCCACTTGCTACGATCTTGGCACACACTTTAAGCTTCATTTACACTCATTAACCTCCTCATACACGCCCGGTACTTTTGACCTGCCCTTTCTCTAAAATTTTTTGTATTTGGTTCTTATGAAGTGCTTTTGACCTGCCCTTTCTCAAAATTTTTTGTATTTGGTTCTTATGAAGTGCTTTTGACCTGCCCTTTCTCAAAATTTTTTTGTATTTTGTTCTTATGAAGTGTCAAATTAAAAAGAAAAGAGGTACTTTTCACCTGCCCTTTCTCTAATTTTTTTTGTATTTTGTTCTTATGAAGTGTCAAATTAAAAAGAAAAGAGGTACTTACTCTTAAAGGGATTAACTCTGAGTTCCTGCCGAACCCGCAGCGCCTCGGCGATGTCGCGCCGCTTGACGCACTGGATGCCGAGGTTGCGGAACTGCACCTGACACGAGTCCGCATCGCCATCCGTCTGCACCTTCACCGTGCATACTCCCATCTGGCAGTCGCGGCCCACCAGGTTGTGAGGGTGCGGTCTGGAAGTAACATGCATGTTAGTGATAATTTAAGTGCTTGTATAAAAGCGTGAAGCGCTCGTAGCTTTGCGGTCTCGGTGGTCAGAAACGATCACCAAAGTACAGCAGAGTTTACAGAGGTCAGTCTTTGGATGGGTGACCGTTGGGCATTTGATATCGAGCGCTTCCGTGCTTTTGAAGGCACGTTAAGCCGTTCGTCCCGGCTATCACTAAATGTGGTAGTCGTTAAACCATTTTATCGTGGAGGTGTAGGAGGCTCGTGCTCAGTAGTGGGACGTTAATGGACTGTGATGATGATAGATGCGTGGTGGTGATAGCCCAGTGGCGTGATCCATTAACTTCAAATTTAGAAGGATGGATTCAAACTATGGTCATGACTTTTCGAAATTATGAAGGTAATTATCGCTTGCTCCTTGCCACGTTAAGCAGGCACTAACGGGTTACGACTGTCATGAACATCGCAATAGTTTTAAGGAATTCAGTGTCTTCAAACAGTCAGACGGCAATTGCTAGACCAGGACCCTGGGCCCTAAGCTTAAGTCTAGAAACAACCGGAATAATGCTAAGATATGATAATGTGTGCTGTATAGTTACGGCACTGCCAAGGAATTTGTTGACCATCATGTCTTGCCCGAGGAAGTCGTCGAAGGCGATTTGTAAATAATAATAATAAATATTTCTGACACTTACACCAATTATTTAAGATAAGAACTTGTGTTATGGATACTAAATAACGGATAAACATACATAAATACTTTTTTTTTTTTGTAAATACATACTTAATATACATAGGAAAACACCCAGACCAGAACAAATAATTATTTATACACAAAATTTTTGTCCTGTGTGGGAATCGAATCCACGACCTCAGGAGTGAAGTGCGGGTATATTCGCCACCAAGCCATATCGGTCGCCGTGGGCGAAGGGTTAGCCTACTTTCAGCTTGCGATACGTTCCAACCAGAGTCGTGTGTGCTCAAAGTGAAGTTCACCGTAGCATTTTAGATCCCTTTTAAATAAAGGTTTCTGCCTACCCCAAATGAAACATGAGGGCTGTAGATTATGTAAGATATTTGTTGAAAATTCAAATTCCCCATTCGAATGATTTAGACTTTAGGACGATTGATTTCAAGTGAAAGGATTTAAAATCCACGACTTTATTTTCTGACGATCCCTTTTTATTCTTCACACAAACAATCAGTCATACAAGGATTGATCGTACAGTGAATGTAGATCAAGCAAAGAAGTATGTAAAGATCGCAAAAATTGTCTATGGCTATCCCCGTGATAGAATGTGTGACTTTATATAATTATGTACCTATATATTTTTGTTATAATCCAAGTTTAAGTATCAAAAATAGAGGGGAGACATAAACTATTAGTATTTTTCTCAGGCTTGAATAGACAATAAAAAGTTGTTCGTAAAATTGCAGTAATAATTAAGCAAAAGTAATGGCGGATTCATTGAGCCGTGCGCATGCGCAAGTGCGTGCGTATTTTCCCGCGCGAAGACTGTTGGCATAGTAAAGAATTAACAGTAAAATGTGTACTGCACACGGGTAGACCCTATTCTCATTAATTCAATATTTCGTCAATTCAATATTTAGTCTCGTGGGTACTTATCAGGCACCTTGGTTTCGTGCTTAGAGAAAATGATACCAAACCGCATCAAAATCAAAATTCATTTATTCAAGTTTGGCTCAATAGAGCTCTTATGAATGTCATACTTATAAAATAACGCGCCCATTCACTGCGGGCGGGAGATTGATCGTAAAAGAACCGGCAAGAAAATCGTCAAGGTTGGTTTTTTCTCCCGCCAGTTACAATTAAAATACATAATATTAAAACAATTGCGTTCTGTAGTCACAACATTTAAAAGAGAGGAAGACAAAACTCTTTTTAGCAATATTAACATAATTACGTATAAACATAGTAGACCTGAGCAGACGCGTTACGCTCAACCATCGGTCACTCTCAAAAAGTTTTATAAAGCTGTCCTAAGGTAAAGAAAAACTATCCTATGGAAATAAATAAATAACTTTAATTCATGAAAGTAAAATGTCTATACCAAGATTGTTATTATATAGAAATAAATATTATTATTTAGGAATCACGCTAAGTTACAATTAAACTTAATCTTAGTTTCTTATCATAAATTAATTGTTAAGATTGTATTTGCATAATATGTTTATACCTACTTGTAAAGATAAGGTGTGGTTCTCTTTATCTTTAGCAACTGTTACTGCTAACTGTATCCAATTAAAATACAATTTCTCCAATTCACATACAAAACATTATTTACTGATTATTTCAGTACAGTATTATAATGAAAATTACTTTTTTTTAAACTATGTGTACTTTTAATAATTTTGTACCGTACACTAAACTCAAGATATTTAATATTTAATTTCAACCCTAATTATAAGTTAAGTGTATGTTGGTCATTTTTGTTAAGTAATTTTAGCTTAAGTAATTTTATTTCTGATTCCCTTCAAATATTGTTTTATTGTAATTTGGTTCTGATGTTTTAACCTGTGTTTGCCTTGTGAAATATTTTATTTGCATGCTGTGGTCTCCTATAATTGAGGGAGTACACATAATGTTACGGGTGTGTCACATATTATTGTATTTTTGTCGTGTATGTCCTTTGTTGGAGACCCATATTTTCAATAAATAAAATAAATAAAATAAAAAGACTATTTGTAGGGTTGGCTGAAACAGATTTTTTATAAACATTAGCTTCTTCCTTTTTTCCTGACTATTATTTTAAAAGGCAACATTTCAAAACTATGATGAGTTCATAATAATGACCCATCATGCGTTCTTAATGATACTTATCTTAAAATTACATGATTGGTGTAATTGTCAAAAAACATTTATTATTTATGTATAAAGATTAGCTCATATCTTAAAGGAATTTGACGACCGATATGGCGTGGAGGTCAGTATACCCGCACTCCACTCCTGAGGTCATGGGTTCGATTCCTACACAGGACAAATATTTGTGTGTATAAATATGAATATTTGTTCTGGTCTGGGTGTTTCCCTATGTATATTAAGTATTTATTTACAAAAAAAAAAGTATTTATCTATGTTTATCCGTTATTTAGTATCCATAACACAAGTCCTTAATGATACTTATCTTGGAGCTAAATAATTGGTGTAAGTGTCAGAAATATTTATCTCTTCCATTCAACCCTAAAACATTTATTTACAATGATGTTTTTTTTTTACCTTACACGACCTAAGGAGCACAAGCCAACCTCACCTGCAAGTAGTGCACCTGCCGGTCAACAGACGAGGCTCTGGCGAACATAACAGTTTCCGGTAAGCGGCAATAGGCTCGCCACCTAGTACGTGCGACCAACTATATAATTGGTGAAGTGTGGGCGTTTAATATGCCCCTGCCTACCCCTTCGGTGAAACAGGCGTGAATGTATGTATGTTATACATTATCTTTGGTAAATTCTACTACAGTAGTTACACTATGGCACAGTTATCGTATCGCCGACGCACCTCGTCTGACGGATTCTCAACTTTCACTCCTCTTACGTGCGGCCTTCATCAATTAAATCGGGCTCGAGCAGGCGGATGTCGAGATACGAACGTTCATTATTCAGAAGCCGTCTCGGGTGGCTTGAAAAACGTCTGCTCGGGATTTTACACTTAATTCACGATAGGATCGAGAGTAAAAAGATAGTTTCTGATAATGTAATCTCCTTGAGTTACAGAGGCCAATGAACATTGTCCTTAAAACTACTGCTGTATTATGCAAGTCTTACCGATTAATTTATGATGTGAAACTAAGACAAGACTTATGTATGATTCCCAAAAAATAAGATTAACTTCTGATAATTATGATTAACCTAGGTATAGTAATTTTACTCACATGAATTGGGGTTGCTGGAACTATTAAACTAACTAAACGCTTTTGACATTAATATATAATTACAGTTTTTATTCCATGGTATGTAGCCCTAATGTTTGTTTGGACTGCATCTTCTGCTTACCATATATGACAAGACATGGCCATTGTTATATCATTCATAAACAAACTGAACGAATATAAAGGTTTCATAATGGAATAGACCTTATCTTCAGCATCAGGAGCACTATCCCGGTTGCCCTAGACTTAAGCTTAGGGACCAGGGTCTGCTCACTGGTTCAACCAGATGTTATTGTTGTTGTTAAAAAAAAATATGGACTTTCCATTTTGTGCGTAAAAACTGAAGAATCTAAATGATCCTGTTCGTTCTCAAAAAAGGTACTAACTTGTATGGCTCATCCTTCGTGACGCATGACACCACAATGACCATGCAGCCTTTGTAGCCGCAGACCTTGATGGTTGGGAAAGTCTTGTTCTCCTGTACGCTGTTCACGCCGGGAATCGAACCCGCGGACCGGCCCTCGCACTCATATCGAAACCTGGGAACAAACATTTAAATTATACTTAGTTTTGCAACATTTCAGAAATGAAAAGAATCTTATTAATCATCAAATTAGCCTTATAAATGCCACTGCTGAATATTGACCTCCCCAATAGATTACATTCTATTGAGGGTATTTGTTCATAATCACCACGCTGGGCAGGTGGGTTGGTGATCGTAGTTCAAGCCAGTACGCAGGATGACGCTGCAGCCCATCATCCGGTAAGACTTATCTATGTCTACTCTTACGACTTCCTGTGAGATGAGAGGGGGTGGCACTAAGCACTAATTCTAAGCCGGTATCAGACGGTGGTGTACAACTATTAACTTTTGTATTATTATATTACGCTTGATGACATTTTTTTTGAGATGAGGCTTATTTTTATTCAGATTTGCTTTCCTATAGATCGATGCCATAAGTCACGGGAGATATAAAAGATCAAAAAGACTATCAGGCAAATAAACAATTACGAAAGGGTAAAAAGTTTTTGTACAGGTTAAGTACACTTCTACTGCAATAATTAGATTATCATTAGACATACTCATCATCATCATTGCCATAATATGATGTCCACTGCTGAACGTAGGTCTCGCGAATGCTCGGCGTTATGTTACGGGTAATTGCGGACCGCGTGCGTCTTTCGTCCCTTTCCCTCCGCTTCACCCCGCATCGCCCGCACTCGTGGCTCGACGAAATGTTACACCAATACGCTCAACGAAACGTTACACTAATATGCTCGTTGGTTTATAACAAAAAGGCGAGCGTGCTCGGCGTTTAGTTTGTAAAAAGATTCGCAGCTAGAACATTCGCAGCTTTCCTACTATAAGGGTACATCTCAAAATAAAATTTTATTTGGTTATGATCGATTTTGTGAAAATATAGTGGCTCAAAAATCTTTAAACGCGTTTTCCCAAAAAAAAAACATGATTTTTCGAATTAGGCCCCTATTGTATGAAAGGTGCGATTATCATAAAGCGGCTCGTTGTTCTGTTACAAGTAAATGTTGTAGTCTATACTCATCTTTAGACATCAGTACGTATGATTTATTAATGATCATTTTTTATTTAAATGATATTCAAATGGTTGCATTTATTTATTGTTAGATGTGTCCTGAATTCTTATAGAAGCAATTAATTTATAATTAGCATTATCCATAAACATGCACTTTAAGATAATTGCTCGTATATTAGTCCGGTATTGACACTGGCAATATATATATGAAATAATAACTCAACTAACTAAATAATAACTTTATCACGGTTTTCACAATTAAAGCCGCCGAACTTATCTTTATGGAAATTTGTTGAATAAATATTTTCTATTTTCTTATATTTACACGAGTAATGGTCGTGTAAAGTAAAGGTAAGTAAGCAAGTAAAAGTCGTGGCAAATCCACAGCTGAACATAACTATCCCCTAAAAAATCCAGTGCAACCGATTGTCGGCTTCCTCGATTCATCTTAAGCCTGCATTCCTTATCAGATCATAGGTTAATATTTATTAATTTATAACACATCGTCAAAAATTTCAAATCACCATTACCCTTCTGCCCTGATACAACACAACAATTAAACACGCATAATTTTGTCAAATATAATTTAGTTAGCAGGAGCATGTTCTGCATCCAGCGGTTCAGCAGAGCGGAGTCCCATCGGCCAGTCAGCTGAGGATGCTGTTTGAGATGCCTCGCATACGCGCTTATAGCGAGGCGCAGCGCTTTCTGATGATTGTATAAAAATAATCAGTACGTGCCTCCGCAAACATACTTGACACACTACAATAGCGCGGCCAGCTAAACAACACTTCGAACTTATCGACATTCTTCTCGCATCTTATAATCCTTCATGACTTCACTCGTCTGATATTCTTCGTCACTTCTCATGCCCATTACCATGGCAAATGGTTTCCTCTCATTTGATTGTCATATTCATTTAGAAACATCTGTCTGTTATTTAAAATATTTTCTTTTTATTCTAGCACAATTGCTATTTTCATAATATTTACAACATAACTCAGGCAAAAATAAAAGTTGCCGGTAAGCGGTAATAGGCTCGCCACCTATTATGTGGGACAAACAACAGAATTGACGAAATGTGCCTAATATGCCTCCACCTAGGGAGACAGGCGTCCCCCCCGACTGGTCTCCACCTTGTCGTGGTGGGGGGGCTGAGTACCTCCCAGTAGGGCGCAGGAGGCGCAAGGGAAAAGGTAACACCCAGAGATTGGCGACTCTGGGTGCCCTTAGTACTGACTACCGGGGGAGAAACTAAGAGGGACCTGTGGAGGGCGCAGCGGGCGGGCCAGGAGAGCCCGTCAAGCAGCGCCGGGAGGGTCTTAGGCAGCGGGGCAGGGGGTCCCTGCTGTCTAACCATGGACCCTCCGAGAAGTCGGCCACACACGCTATGGTCGCACAGGGAGGTAGGAGGGGCGCGTCCACTGCGTCTCTCTGAGGAGGTCCTCCCGGTTTTGGTCCGGGGGACGTTGGCCGCGGGCGGGGTGTCAGAGCTGAAACCCAGGTACTGGCGCCCCGCCTCTTTCTCAACAAGCGGCGGGCGTCGTCGGAAGATTTTTAGTGGGTATTACTGCTGGCGGTCGTGTCTGCCGTGTCGTGTTTGGCCGGGAGACAGTGCGTAAATGCATTTTGTTACCGACGTAAATCAAAAAAAAAAAAAGGGAGACAGGCGTGATTGTCTGTATGTATGACGTATGTATTTATTCATGTATTCTAAAATATTTAGGATATAGACTTAAAAATAGGGCTTATTACAAAACGAGATCTAGTGCTGTCACTGTCTTCATATTATAAAATGAAAGTGACAGCAAACCTGGTCCTACTTCAAATCTCGTTTAGTAATAAGATCTAATGTGTTTAGTGTTTTGTTTAGTTTCACTAACTACTTCCACGAGACTTTACCTGTTGCCTGTTTGTACGTACCGCACCTTTTTTCGGAGCAACCTCCAGCAGCGGTGAATTCGTGATCCAAATAAATATTTAATTGAGTCTCGTTCACTCAGATAACATGTTAAACCAGATTCTCGTCCACTGGTTGATATTTGTATACAGCACACGTTTACAATTGTTTATGTCTGTGCTGCGTTGTTGTATCAAAAATATATTTTGATGGATATTAAGCGTAAATGAAGTTAAGAGTGTAAGCTTGGAAGGATATGATCTCTGCCTACCTATACGGGAAAGAGTCGTGACAATATGTATGTCTTTTGACGATCGATATGCCTGTAGTCCGATCCTGTCGGGGTTTGAATCCCACACAAAGCACATATTTATGTACGTGAAAATGAATATTTGTCTTGTTCTGGGTGTATTTTTTTACAATTGTAAGGATGTATGAGAAGGGTATGCTTAGATGGTTTGGTCACGTTGAGAGGATGAATGAAAGTAGATTAACGAAAGCCTTCGAAGACCTTCCATGACCAGAAAATTTTGGGAAAAGGGCAGGTCAAAAGTACCATTAACCGACGGGCGTGTATGAGTTAGGTAAGTAAGTAGAATCAAGCTAAAAGTGTGTGCCAAGATCGTAGCAAGTGGATGGATGTGATCTCTGCCTACCCCTACGGGAAAGAGGCGTGACATTTTGTATGTATGAATAAGGATGTTTAGAAATGAACTCCCTCAACGGCATATAAACCAAAACACATACAGTTTCTAACACATATTATGTATGTTTATCCGTTGTCTAGTATCCCATAGTAAAGCTTAATTTGGGACTAGAAGCGATGTAAGAGAGATAGCCAAGATTCTTAATTATGTATTATTTGTTTAACCCAACATTTGTATACGAGTTCACGCGTTAACGCGTCGACATAGAAATATGGTTGGAAAGTCACATTGAAGAGTTCGGGTAGGACCTTCCTAGGAAACTCTAATATTTAACATAACTGTATCAGCTAAATTGTTATAAATTTTCAGACTTGGATGGATTAATCTTATCATTAGCGCATTTGCGGGTACTAGAGTTTATTTATTCATGTACATTGATTTGTCAGCTTTCCGTAATAACAATATATTTCAAGTGAATGTTCATCAGTACATTTCAATTTACCATATTATCACACGATCAATCATAGTTAACGTACCGTTACTGACTCATATCTGCTTAATATTGATTAGTGCACTAATGGCAAGTTAAATAAAGTATCTGTCTGCTATTAGCCATTCAATTTTATATCAATATTTTGATTATTTCTGAACAAAATTAAAGAAAAAAGTCGTTATATAAGCAAGTGATGGATTAAAAATATCTTTGTAACAATTCCCGCGCAATTATTTTTGCTTACAATGGGTTTCCGCAAATGTAACGCCTGAATCAATAAATTATTCATTATATCAGTCTTAAAAAGTAAATTCTAAGAATTATATTCTATTGGGGGTATTCCATATCATAACCACCGTCGCTAGGCAGGGTTGGCGGGTTGATGATCGCAGTTCCAGCCAGTACGGACAATGACGCTGCTGCCCATCATCCGGCAAGATTTATCTTCGTCTACCCTTACGACTCCCCATGAGATGAAAGGGGGTGGAACTATTTTAAGCCGATATCAGACGGCAGCGTACAAGTATTAACTATTTGTTTGCTATTATTTTGAAATAAATCCCACTGCAGTATATTTGGACAATATATTTAAACGAATTTAATATTCGGATCTATATCTCCAACTAGAGAATTTAAACAGTTGAATACTGCAAGTGATGACGTATTTTCGTTAATGGTATTTTAGGTAATAAAACTAAATCTAAACGCGAACGAATCGACGTGGCTTTGCTCTACTGGAGGTAGTTTTTTAAAATCGGATTTTGAAATCTAAAATCGGATTAATATACGATTCTATTGATTTGGAGTCTAGGTCGCCATTGCAAGCTTTATCCCTGTCAAATCCTAATATTGCAAGCATCCAACCGACATGACGTAGAGGTTAGTATACCTGCACTCCGCTCCTGAGGACGTGGGTTGGATTCCCGCACAGGGTAAATCGTTGTGTGAATAAACATGAATATTTGTTCTGGTCTGGGTATTTCCTATGTATATGAAGCATGTATTTACAAAAGAAAAAGTATTTATATATCTTTATACGTTATTAAGTATCCGTAACACAAGTTCTTATCTTGAAACTAAATAATTGGTGTAGCGGTAAGAAAAAATATTTATAACACAATGTCTTAATAATACTTATCTTAATTTATTTTATTCATATGGTTTCGGTGGTCCTTCCCATCAGATGAGCCGGATGTTTCAGTGCCACCTTAAGATACGCCAAATAGATCGGGACAAAATTAGGATCCCATTTCATGCTAGAAGTACCTAAGTTTTTGATTTATGTTATATGTATCTCTCATATTTTCTATAGGTGAGATATTGGCAACGATGTGGTCTTGATAAGATGGTACACCTGCTGACTGACGGACGAGGCTCTAGTGAACATATTCCCGCTCAACTGAACATGAAAAAATACCGGTAAGCGGCAATAGTGTAATAGTGTAAGCGGCAATGGTGCTGTACGAATGTGGAACAGTCTTCCTTCTCAGATCCGTGAGAGTCCATCAGTTGTGTCGTTTAAAAATAAACTAAGAAATCACTACTTGTCTGTTTTGGCACTTAGTTAACATTTTTTATAATATATATTTTTTATTACATTATTAATCATAATATTGATATTTATGTATGTATAATATTGATATAGGTATATGTATATAAGTATGCATGGTACATATAGGTTTTTTTTTTAATTTCCTTTTTTAACAAAGATCTTTAACCAAATTTAATCCCGTACCTACAAATTTATACACAACTTCTAGGGTTGGCTGGTAGAGATCTCTTCTAGAGATAAGTCCACCTTTGTACTTTAAGTTTTTAAATACCTTTTGTAAACTATTTATGTTTTATGTGCAATAAAGGATTAATATAGTCTCGCCACCTATTACGTGGGACGAACAATCTACTCCTCGGCCAACCCGTTTAGGGAAATAGGCGTGATTGTATGTATGTAGTTAATCTTTTTTTATTTTATTATAAAACGAACTATATAACTATAACTTCTGACATTGCTGTTAGTTATCCTCAATAAATGAATAAAATGTGCGATTAGTCATCTCGCGGAGCAACTAGCTAGTTTCTTGGCATCGGTTCTGTCTTCCAGGTTATTTCTGAGTTCGCGCGGGTCAGTGGGCTACTGGGCAAAACTTGTGAAGCGATTGTTTTAATGAAAGTAATAGTAGTTATTTTTAATTTCATCTAATTCTCACTCTTTTAATTACATAATTTAGTATACAGCACTTCAAGTCTGTTGCGGGACTGTTCAAAAGGGTTACCGCGGTCTCGGGTTCAAGAAGGTATATGGATCTCTCGTTTCAGCGTTGGTCGTGAAGACATCGTTGTTCTGAGGCTCCTATCTTACCTGAAGATGCCCTGTGTAAGGGCGAAACACGTGTCGTGTTGAATAGTTTCTCGATTTTTCGGGAAATTATAGTAGCGCGGGAATTGTTAAAAAAGATATTTTTAATCCATCACTTGCTTACAATGGATTTCCGCAAAGTAACTCCTGAATCAATAAATTATTTAGGAATATGGATGGTTTTTAGTCAGTAAAAGTCTGACACACCCTCCCGCTCCACTTACAGCAGAAGGTCTTCAGAAGCACTTCAAATCTGTTAGATCGCAAACGACTGCCGGGAGACAGGAAACGATAGATTTTTTTATAGTGTCATGACGCCAAAAGGTCTAAAACACCAATATAAATTTCAGTGGTTGTACAACGAGTTAAAATTTAAGACAATTCATGAAGTAGGCTGGTATTGTGACTATTTTTATCCCTAACGCATGCTTCCCAACGACCTAGACGATTTTAATTCAGTAACGTAGATATTTGTTTCAAAGGTGATTTGATCCAGATTGGAAAGTGAGCTTAGTTACAATCTGTTTAGCTGTTTGAACGTTGTCGTGACTTGTGATATTATTAAATGATAGATTTAATATGAATACTTTTTATAAAGTACTCATGGTACAATGTATTTTATTTACTACATATATTACTGCTAATAAATTACAACTGAATGTATCAAAGTACATCAACTAAATGTTACTCTTAAAATAAAACTTAAAAAATATGATTACTTGTAAAAATAGTATTTGACGACCGATATGGCGTGGAGGTCAGTATACCTACACTTCACTCCAGAGGTCGTGGGTTCGATTCCCACACAGGACAAATCTTTGTGTGCACGAACATGAATATTTGATCTGGTCTGGGTGTTTTCCTATGTATATAAAGTATTTATTTACAAAAAAAAAGTATTTAAGTATGTTTATCCGTTGTTTAGTATCCATAACACAAGTTCTTAATGATACTTATCTTGGAACTAAAGAATTGGTGTAATAGTCAGAAAATATTTATATTTATTTACTTGTTTTTCGTGCTAACGCTACTCACGTTCACGCAAACAAGCACGCTTATTGGTATTGGTACACGTTACACACACAACGAAAGCCAAAAGGACTTCGTGAGATGAATATCTGTAAGGTTAGCCATTTGGTAGGTTGAAATTATTATTTTTGATTTTTTCCGTAGAAAGTAGAAGGTACGGATAGTGTGGCACGAGTTGTGGCTAGTACGTGCTAGTACCATAAGGTTCATTTTAAAGTAGTCAAAGTCACAGTCAAAATCATTTATTCGACTTTGTGTCAATAGAGCTCTGATGAAGGTCAAGTTTGCAAGCTGAAGTGGCAGCGGGCGGGGCACACAGCTCGAAGAACCGACGACCGATGGGGAGATAAGGTTCTAGAATGGCGACCACGAATCAGCAAACGTAGAAGAGGGCGGCCCCCCACGCGATAGACCGATGACCTGGTCAGGGCGGCGGGGAGCCGGTGGTTGCAGGCGGCACAGGATCGATCAACGTGGAAAGCAAATGGGGAGGCCTATGTTTAGCAGTGGACTTCAAATGGCTGATATTATGATGAAAGTTTAAAGTAGGAAGACAGTTCTCATTGAAGAACTGGTCATACTTCATATAATATATTATTCAAGAACATCATATTATATACCAATAGGGTGTATAGGAATCCTAACAAGATCTTAGGAGCCTAGGACAACCTCATCTGCAACTGGCAAACATAAAATTTCCCGGTCCAACAATAAAACAGCTGTGGGCTTATAATCTGCTTTTGCCTATATACTTCGCGGGGATACACGCGTGATTGTATGTATGTGTAAAGCGCTCGTAGCTCCGCGGTGCTCGGTGGTCGGAAACGATCACCGAAGTAAAGCAGAGTTTACAGAGGTCAGTCCTTGGACGGGTGACCGTTTGTGTGGCATTTGATATCGACCGCTTCCGTGCTTCAGAAAGCACGTTAAGCCGTTGGTCCCGGTTATCACTAAATGTGGTAGTCCATAAGCCATGTTAGAGGCCTAATGGGCGGCTTGAAAAATTCTAACAACAGGACGCCATACACCTGCCTCCGCCAATCCGCACTGGGTCAGCGTGGTGGAGTATGACCCAATATTCTCGTACCTTTGTATGTGAGAGGAGGCTCGTGCTCGTAATGCAATAAAAATATATGACTAATATCAAAAATTTTAATAAATATATGCCCGGTTCTTTATATCTGACCCATCTACTATCTACCAAAACCGTGATTAGTGTTAATGTGAATAATTAAAACAGCTTTAATTATTTACCACAACTACGCATTATATTCCTTTAATTAGTGACAATAATTGGCATTGAACCAAGTTCTAAATCGTTTAATCGGCGTTAACAGGAGACATTAACGACGGCGACGGACGAAATCAAGAAATGCTTGATTGATGCTACCAATAACAAATGGCTTCCTGATAGCAATGACGCCATTGTGGAGTCTCACCTGTTCTTGAATACTAAAGATCGAAAAGAAAAAGTTCAAGATTAATAAAAAAATCCTGGACTTCTTGGCGGGAAAGTGAAGCGTCATATTAATTATCTGCAGTTTTGTTTTATTTGCTAATATTTGTGATATTTCAAACATTAATGTGTAAACGGTGGATTATTAACCGTTAAGTGTTTGTAAACGTACATGAGTGTTGGTAAATCAAACAAAACAGTGCAACATAACTTTTCAAATTCTCTCAAGAAGTCCATGAGAGATCTCAGTATAGTCCCACATCTTTACGACCTTAGTAAGTCAAGGAGTTTAGGGGGAGGGCATCTCATTTACCATTTATCATCTTTATCACCACTCATTCTTATTTATTCATTATAATTTATAAGTTATTAATATAGCTCTTACTTGACACTGGCTAAATGTGCAAACCGAACGAAGCCATTATTTAAAACAAAAAAAATATGGTTTAACTTTAGAAAACAGACATACTACCAACACTTAGTTATATCCAAAATATAAAATGAAATCATATTTATTTGCAGTATTTATTCGTAGTAATATAATGTCACAGCCGCCACAGATCTAAAAATAGCAATCGAATAATTCTAAGTTGATTGACATAAAAACCGGCTTCTCAATATCGAAAAGCCCAGGGGATTCCCTCGGATTTCCTCTATCGAAACAAATTATACAATTCTTATTCCGGAGACGGCCGGTGTCGTGACATCAGTAACAGGTCAAAATTAACACTTATTGGAACGCGATATAGTGTTTAACGAAGTTAAAGTGTTACGAATGAACTGCTACATACTTTACAATGACTAATCTTTTGAATCCTTTATATTAATCTTATTAGCCGTTTTGACATTATAAGAATAAAACAAAATAATATTTTTCTTTGTTTTTCATTGTTTAAAATAATCTGTAATGTTTTACAGCAGAGATCACATCCTTCCACTTGCTACGATCTCGGCACACACTTCTAGCTTCATTCACACTCATTAACCTCCTCATACACGCCCGTCGGTTTAGGGTACTTTTGACCTGCCCTTTCTCTAAAATTTTGTCATGTCATTTGGTCACGGTCATTTCAGGACACATATGTTAGAATTATTGTAGCCGAGACGATGATTATAATGACTGTAAACTAATATTGATAAAAATTTTGCAACATATTGTTGTTATATTTATAAACGAGTTTTTGATAAAGGCAATACCGACTAACTAAATGTAATAGTGAAACATAAGCAAAACCTAATATTTGCAAGTAAAAAATAATATATAGCAATAATCACCAAACGTTTAACCAAATTAATTATCATGCAAATTACCCACAAATTTTCCAAAATAAATTTCAATATTTAATTACATTAACAACAAGTTAATAGAAATAATAAATTTTAAGGTACAAGTTTTGGATCATCTCAAGGTTAGTGCTACACCTGAGGCTTCTAACAATTATATGACTAAATAACAAGAATTAACGACCCCACCAGGAGACTACTAGTCGTGTGTGAGGGGAGGGTTCAACCCTTTATCGGAAGTCAATAATTGCTTCAGTTTATATGAAAGTACTATTTTTATAAAGTTATTTTTTAAATGAAAATCAATAATCTTAGGTGTAAGCATTTTGAATTGGCAGGCGACAGTTAGAAGCAGGAAACTATATAATTACAATTGTGCCTGGATACCAATGCCAGTGGCTTGAAAGTTGTGTTATTATGCTGTGAGTATCTACTTTAATGATATTGACGACATATTGTAATTAATGTATTTGAACATTATTTATTTCATAATTATTCGAAATATTGCACAATTGATTCTTGATACTTTTGACATATGTATGTGGTGACACTATATGTATGTAAAAAGCCTCTGTATAACCTTTATTACGCAAACAAAATGATTTGATTGATTGATTAAGTATTCAGATATTACAGGATATTCTATCGATAATAAGTAGTTTATGCAGTAGTGTAATAGTTTGATGAGTGCGTTGGAAGTATAAGCTTTCTCGAATGTGGAGCTGTCAAGTATTTATATGAAATATGGTCGACCGTAACACTTAGCATCTCATTCATTCCTTCACTTTAAAAATAAAACCCATGGCTTTATATTACCACACAATGTATCCCACCGAACAACCACTACGTCACATTCCAAAACCCATAGCGCAACAAAGTCAGTCATTAATGACGTCCGCACAAAATGGAAATTAGCCTGGCCATACCAGTCACGCCATCGAGCAGGAGAATCGGCTAGTGACGCGTGCGCACGCCCACATGAACAGCGCGCGCCGCCATTACCGCTACACGACGTCAACGACATAGTCAAAATGTGAGCTTTGAGACTACTATGTGCTCTGTAAATATTACAATGCGATCGACGTAAACCATTTATTAACCACAAGGGATTAACTTAAGTTAGATGAAAATAACTGAAGAATGATAATAGGTGACGAAATCAAAGTGTTCAAATGAAGTAATGAATTTTTTATTTTAAAAAATGAGGACCAAAATGAGACGTTATTTGCTGGGAAGAGATGATACTGTTCCCTATTTTAATGACAGGGTTATTTATAAAAAAATATAATAGGGCTACTGAATTACGGGTTTTTATTAACACATATGACACTTCCTTCAAGTGGTTTACAGGGCAGGTGCTGTAATTATTTCCAAATAATTAGTCGCAGAATGCCCGGTTCTCAAATTGCCAAAACTGAAAAAAACCGATTTTTTTTCACAATTTACGAGGATAAAAGGCATCACATTAAGTCAACTGATTTTTTTCTACTTAATTAAAAAAAATCTTTTACCTGTTGAGATTTTTCAAAAATTTATTTTACATACATTCAACACACAATTTTGTTTATGACAATTTGCGACTAGGCCAATTGAAACCACATTCACTATTAGTATACCCCTGAGTGGTCCCTCTATTAAATTTTAAATGATTAGGTTCGTGCAAAGTTTCGACGTACACCGTATCGTGACTAAAATATACGAGAATACGTTGGCAACATTCGGTCCACAGTTAGTTTTTATGCTGAGCTGTTTCAGAATAGACCTATTTGTTCTCCTAGCAGTCCATGGTATTCGAAGCATTTTCGCCTGCACCGCATCTCCATATATACTAAGATGGTGAGTTAAGAATAATCTCGCTGTCATTATTGTTAAGAAAAATATAAATTTGTTAATATCATGTATAGTATCAGAGCACATATCAAATACTTATTAGCTAATTAAAATAAATAAATAATAAATATTTTCAGACAATTACACCAATTATTTAGTTCCAAGATAAGTATCATTAAGAACTTGTGTTATGGATACTAAACAACGGATAAACATACTTAAACAATTTTTTTTGTAAATACATACGTAATACTTAATATACATAGAAAAACACCCAGACCAGATCAAATATTCATTTTCATGCACACACAGATTTGTCCTGTGTGGGAATCGAACCCACGACTTCTGGAGTAAAGTGCAGGTATACTGACCTCAACGCCATATCGGTCGTTAGTCGTCAAATTAAATCTAATTGAAAAATACATTCTGCTGCTGTAGTTTTACTATGTGAACGCCATAGTGTAACCAGTATTGGGAATGGGAAATTCCGATTTCTATTAAAATCAAGCACTAACATAACTAACCTATTTATAGATTTCTTTATACCGTTATCTTTACAGAGAGGATTTCCGAGTTCTATCTGTTATTATTCAATAAGTACAGGTTATAACAACTTATTTATTACATATTCCCACAAAACCGTGAGTACGGTTTAACTCTACGTACATTTTTTAGTTGTGAGATAGCATATATTATTAAAATTATGTTAGCTAGCTCACACCTAAATCTAAATAATATTGTTTTATTTATCTTTTTAATTTAGGCTTACTTTCTATAAAAGTAATGTCCTATGTTGAGGCTTCTATGGAGTTTTGGAATTCTCGTTGATTCCAAAACTCACAAATAAATCAATAAATATTTTATAAAAATATTTTCTGACAATTACACCAAATATTTAGTCCCAAGATAAACATCATTAAGAACTTGTGTTATGTATACTAAATAACGGATAAACATAAATACATACTTTTTTTTGTAAATAAATACTTAATATACATAGAAAAACACCCAGACCAGAACAAATATTCATGTTCATGCACACATAGATATGTCCTGCGTGGGAATAGAACCCACGACCTTAGGAGCGGAAAGCGGGTATAATCGCCACCACGCCATTTCGGTCGTCAAAAAATCACAATTCACGATAATATGCCACTTTATACACTTGCTGTGTTCAAGTGTGTATGTTGCCTATGAAGCTTGACACATACACACTTAAACAATTGAAATTATATCTACTTTAGAAATTTAAATATCTGCTAATTAACTACAAGTAACTTTATAATTATTTTAGAATCCATAAATTGTTTTATTCTAACATAAACATTCGAGAGCAAAACATGCAGTCTAGCTTAGGGGTTGCTTTTCTAAGTAACTCGTGTACTTTTACACTAGATCAATTAGATATCAAATAAAAACTCTAGACTCAATTATCTTGAAATTACTATTATATTTTCATTAGCCAACGATGTGGACATAAAAAGCAAAACAAACAATCATAAACACGTAGGCTGTAGAAAAAATACAATCGAGTCCATGCTTCAATCGGCCTGTCATTATCGATGACGTTTGCTTACGTATCACCAAACGTCACCGACTAAGCGACGCGCCGAGGAAGTGCGATATAAAAACCAAATTAGATTGTATCGTAAACGAAATCTTGTTCTATAATAGAGTATTGGGTTTTTGCGATTCGCTGTGCAAAAAGCCCACATAAGCCCAATTTGCAAAGGCTTTTTTACGATCATTGGATGGATATCCCAATGTTTTGTATGATAGGGCTAGTTACTAACCACTGCTACGCCAGATAAACTTGACTGCGAATAGTACCGAATCACGTAGAGTTAAGATCTAGTTTGACGTCAGCTAGCTTAAGTACTAGGCACATTATTATGATTATAAATCTTCAAATCAAAAAAAATTTGAACATCAAAATAAATTTTTGCTCTTCCACGTGTGTATGGCAATTTCTTCTGCCTCCACACTCTCTACAAAAGGGGCTGTGTTTTGGTACATATTGTGTAAGGATTTTTGTTAAGTTTAATACCAGGCTCAGGCGCGGAAAGCTTAGCGAGTACGCATCCCCACACAAAATCCTTGATTTCTATGGACAAACGCTGAACAGAGCTGATGAAGTGTGGTCAGGACCTTCTTCGCCTACTTTTCGATATAGGTACACATATTCAATCCATTTGTCTTTTGATCGCCAAAGAGGGCATTGAAGACCTCTTCAACATGCAATTTAATCTGTTACCGTCTTGCCCTTTTACGATCAAGCTCTCGCCCGCTCGTTAGTTTTTAAGTTGACTTTCATAAGAGCTCTATTGAGCTAAACTTGAATAAATGATTTTGTCATGCTATACTTTTCATTAGATGC
Source organism: Musotima nitidalis (assembly GCA_949126915.1). NCBI lineage: Eukaryota > Metazoa > Arthropoda > Insecta > Lepidoptera > Crambidae > Musotima > Musotima nitidalis. The sequence continues at coordinate 19,309,217 of OX421421.1, forward strand.
CCAAATCATGACAAACGGTTGCCGCTCAGTCAAAGATACTGCTATTGTTACATAATCTAGTTACCACCAGTAAGAAAACGACTAGATCTTGAAAAGATTACGTGATATCACTGCATATTATAAAATCCCCACAACGCGTCTGTTCGCGAGAAAATTAAATACAACGAAATAGTTTTAACATAAAAGGAAATGGATTTTCTATGAAAGTTGCAAATATCAACAACAAAAAAGTCCGTCTGACAATAATACAACTTTGGGAAGCTCCTGTGCAAATGTATGAAGTGCAGTATGCAAACGAAATCGCGAACGGACAAGCACACTTAAAATTGAATATAAAAAGGCCAGTTTCAAATTTGCTCAAAAATAAATAACATGCCAGGTATAATTTTAGATATGGTGGAAACGGAAACAAAAAGAATAATAAACAATAGGGAAGCACGAGTAAAGGAGATAAGATACTTCCCCACAACGCTCTTTTTTGTTGACATGTTAAGTAAAATTTTAATTGCGGCCTATGATTTTTAATTCTGTGTATTCTTTTTTTGCACTCTAATGAGCGTGAAGTTAATTTTCCTAATCTGGGGGCACGGCAGTGCCCCCGCCAAGTCGAGCGCGAAGCAAACACTGCCGTACCATCCTTTACTGGAACCATTTCGCCGCATTTTCAAGCCCCTATTTGAGAACCTCTGGATAAGACCAGAACGCAGAAATTTTCATCATCCAGTAAGCTATGATAACATACTTAAAATCCAAAATTTCAAGTCTGTGGGACTTATAGTTCCGAAGTTTCGCATTTATGACACACACTCACCTACTCATGATCATCAAAATAGAACTAGTACTTCCCATAAACTCAGAGCGCTGAAATTTGGTACAGAGTTAGGGTTTAATAGCCACATAAAGGTAAAACTATAAAAACTACGATAATCAAAGATCTGGAGTACCTGGTGACCCTGATTAGAAAACGCAATTCGAAAAACTGTTGCTACTATACAAGAATCAGAACCGGAAAGAAAGATGTGTAATAAAAAAAAAACTATGTTAAATAAGATAAGGTTTCTACAAAAAGAAGTGAAATCGCAGTAAGGAACCTTAGACTTGGCACGATTTTGTCTAGATTTCATTACTTTTTAGAGATGAGCATACAGCTCCATCGGCTAGTTTTTTTACAGAATGTTTTTTGTGGGATACAACTTACTGTGGGCTTTGCAAACTTGTATTTAGGAATTAACTTTACACTTTTGTTTTAGTATAAATGCTTGCTGCTCAAGTTGCAGCATATAAATGGAGGCTGGAAAATAGACAACGCTATGGTTGATGATACAACATTTAATATATTATTATATCACTTTGTACAGTGTGTATAGCATGTGTACTAATTTAAAATACATGCGAAAATAATGCAACGAGCAAGCAACATTTTCCTTATTGAGAGAGATAACGATCTCTTAGTACGAGTCGCGTAGGTGACCGGTCGTCGTGGCAGCTCTATTTAAAACCATATTTACAAAGTACTTCTGTAGTGCTATTTCTTAGTAAGTATTTATTAAAGCGTACAGAAGTCATAAAATTTGGTTAGCCTACATAATTTATACTGCGATCTGCAGTTATGATTCTGCAACGGTCTGAATTATAATATGTACAGTCGACAGCGCATTAAGCATTTGTGCAATGTCAGCCACAGGTCGTGCATATCACTTTTATAATTGGGCGCACCATAATTTTTTTTTTTTTTGTTACAATCACACCTATTATTTAGTTCCAAGATAAGTATCATTAAGAACTTGTGTTATGGATACTAAATAACGGATAAACATACTTACATACTTTTTTTTTGTAAATACATACTTATTATATATAGGAAAACACCCAGACCAGAACAAATATTCATGATCATGATTTGTCCTGTGTGGGAATCGAACCCACGACCTCTCGAGTGAAGTGCAAGTATACTGACCTCCACGCCATATCGGTCGTCAAAACAATGCTATGTAATAAGAATTAAAAGTCTAAAAAGGTAATTTCGTAAATAATTTGAAAGAAGTTGTAGCCCCTGCCATATTTATGGAACGATCCTACAGCATCAAATCCTAGGTGCGATTATTATGCCTCAATAGGCGGGTTGAGATAACTGCAGACAAAATTCGAAATAGGGTTTATAGGGATCCTACCAAGACCTAAGGAGCCCAAGCCAACCTTACCTGCAAGTGGTGCGCCTGCCGATCAACGGACGAGGTTCTGGCGAATATAACAGTGCCCGGTAAGCGGCAATAGGCTCGCTCCTATTACGTGGGACCAACTATATAATTGGCGAAGTGCGGGCGTATATTATGCCTCTGCCTACCCCTTCGGGGAATCAGGCGTGAATGTATGTATGTAAAATTCAAAATATAACTGCCCTCGCCAATCGCACTGAGTCCGCTGAGTCCTAGCACATCCGTTTGTGAGTAGATCCCCGTGCTCAAAAGTAGGACAGTAATAGGCCGACATGATGATTCCAAAAATGTGATAAAACAGTCACAACTTGTTATTGCGCTCCATAACCACAATTTAATAGTAGAACCGATCTATAATCATGAGTTGTTTTGTTTTTACCCTAGAATCTGTCATTATTTTTAATACCGCCTCCGTAAACAACGACACACAGTTAATATGAAAAAAAATACAGCTTTTATTGCTTAGGTATTAAGGATCACATATGAACTGCCGTGTCACTGTTAGAAGGATAATACCAGCTAGTATGTTACCGGTAAAACTTGATATCGTAGCGAGCTAGGTAATTACGACATTTACATCCTCGGAACTGTCCATTATTTTTTTGTTTAGCATTGCTATTGGATCAAATTTTGTATAGTTTCTGTTTCTCGTAGTGTATGATGATAACCTAATATAATACCGTAGTTTTAGAATACTTTTGACCTGTATTTTCTACAAGATATTTAAATATTGATTTAATGCCAACAAATTGATTAAAAGTGTATTATCATATTATGGAAATATTATTATAATGTACCCTACATTATATTAAGGTTAACCTAGTCTTAACATTTCTGAAAAACCTGCTTAACTCCTAATATAGCTTCCTTCTTCTGTATACATCGTTAAGAGTATAAGAATTCCGAACTTGCAACTACTACATTCATACATACATTCATGCTTGTTTCCCCGAAGAAGTAGGCAGAGGCATAATATTATACGCCCATGATTCGCCAATTATATAGTTGGTTCCACGTAATAGGTGGCGAGCCTAATGCCGCTTACCAGGCACTTTCAAGCTCGCCAGAGCCTCGTCCGTTGATCGGCAGGTGCACCACTTGCAGGTGAGGTTGGCTTGGACTCATCAGATCTTGGTAGGAGTCCTGTACACTAGATACATACCTTTACAAAAATACATTTAAAGGCAAATGCTGAATAAATGACATCCGAAGTTTTTTCGTAAATGTGTATATGTTTCGATTTTGTAGTAAATACATGAGTAATAAAAACAAACTTATAGTTTAGTAAAATCGGACAAACATATTATTATAAACAACTGAAAAACCTAGTGACGTCCTGATGACGAAACATGTAACAAAACTTCACACATGCAAAACTGAATCAGTGGGTAAGTGATTAAGTTTTCCTCATTCATAGTTAACAAGACTGGGACAGTCTGCGTCGAACAGCTGTAAACACCCAAAGCGCCAGACGAGGGCTGCACTTAAAGTATCGTGAATGGAATATTTCCACTGTTCCTGTCATATTAAAATTGAATATCATTTATTTATCGGAACGAAGTTCCTTATCGCGCGTTGTGAAAGGGGGCTAGACGGAAAAAATCTTAGGAAAAGTTGTCACGACACTTTTTCACGGTCTAGTGGCTTGGATGCCTGGCTTTCACCCAGGAGGCTCGGGTTCGATTCCCGGTACGCGAACTTTTTGTTTCCTCTTTTTAAGCGTTTTATTATTGGACTAGCTGTATACCAAATTTCATTTAAATCCGTTCAGTAGTTTTGGCGTGAAAGAGTAACAGACAGACAGACAGACAGACAGACAGAGTTACTTTCGCATTTATAATATTAGTAAGGATTTGTTTATATTTTTTTCATGTTTTTAATAAAATAAAATATTTCTTTCAATGTAATTTTTAATAAGAGGCTAGGATACCTGGCTTTCACCCAGGAGGCTCGGGTTCGATTCCAGGTACGGAAACTTTTTGTTTCCTCCTTTTAAGCGTTTTACTATTTGATTTATTGATTTGTCTGTATTTTTTTTCATTAAAATTTTATTACAATTCCTTCACTAATTAATCGAAAGGAACTTCGTTTTATAGGGGTGTCCCTTGACACCTCTAATTTTTTAAATATATATATTTATTCAAATAAAGAATCTCGGTCTTGTCAAACTAATAGGTTGGGGAAAAAGTCTTTTCGTATTTTTGTATGAAAAGTCAAGACATTTTTTTCAAAGTTTATTTACATTTATTTACAATATATATGTACCGTTTTGTTGAATAACTTTCTGCCATTTTGTGGGCAGAGACATTATCCCGTTACTGTAGAAACTTTGGGACTTCTGATCAAAAAAACGGGACAAATAGTTTTGGCAGTCCTCTCTTGAGGTCAACCTTACAGAACCTAAAGAATTCTGCAGAGACCGAAACAGGTGAAAATCTGAAGGCGCAAGGTCAGGGCTATATGGTAAATGCACTAGGACCTCCCAGTCGAACTCTCTTAATTTTTGCTGAGTGGCTAAAGATGTGTGTGGTCTAGCGTTGTCGTGATGAAAGACCACACCCTTCCTGTTGATCAATTCCGGCCGTTTCCTCTCGACTGCTTCCTTTAATCTCATCAGTTGCTGGCAGTAAAGATCAGAATCGATGGTTTTGCCGGGCGGTAAAAGCTCATAATAAACAATGCCCTTCCAATCCCACCATACACACAGCATCACCTTATTTCGTGTTAGGCCAGGTTTGGCCACAGTCTGTGAAGCCTGGCCAACTTTCGACCACGACCTTTTTCGCACGTTCTTGTCGTACGTGATCCACTTTTCATCGCCAATTATCAATCTCTTTAAAAACGGCTCGGTTTCATTACGTCTCAATAATGAATCGCAAATGAGTACACGGTTCATTAAGTTTCTTTGAGTGAGCTCGTGTGGCACCCAAATATCGAGCTTTTTTGTATAACCAGCTTTCTTCAAATGGGTCAAAACTGTTTTGTGGTCAATTCCCAGTTCTTCAGCTACATCGTAACTACTAATATGCCGATCTTGCTCTACTCTTTCAAAAATGGCGTCCATTTTATTCGTAACAGGGCGACCAGAGCGAGGTGCATCTTTAACATCAAAATTTCCGGACTGAAAACGTTTGAACCAAAGTTGTGCTACTCTTACTGACACTGCATCAGGTCCATAAACATCACAAATTTTTTTCACTGCTTGAGTTGCATTTTTGCCTTTTTTATAATAAAATTTTAAAATGTATCGAATTTCTTCATTAGATTCACTCATTTTTACGGAGAGAAAAACAAATGAAAAATAGCGGGAAACAACTTTTTTTTATTTTTTTCTTTTCTTTATAATGGAACCTTTTTAATGTTACCAAAACCAGCCAGACACAAATAGTACAGTCAAAAAATTTTTATAATAAGTTTATACCTACGTTATGCGAAAAGACTTTTTCCCCGACCTAATATTTAGTCGTTGAGAAAATGCAATTGACTCAAAACAGTTCAAGAATGAAATGGTTGCTTCAACGATTGGTTCCATCGTATGGAAAAATGAGTCAAATTTCGCGGAGAATACTTCGAAAAGCAATAAATACATTTTTTAATAGTAATGTTGTGTCACTTCCTTGATTCCCGAAATTTTTCTGTGCCGCTCTCGTATATACTGGACGATGCCCGAACGCTCTTGATAACGAAGCAAACAATGAATGTAAACTAGACATTCTTTACCCTAAAATGTCTTCCTATATTGTCTCTCTAAAAGATATCCTCTACACCAAATCCAGTCAGGCTGTCTCATCCAGCTATCATTAAGGTCATAATTGTTTGTTTTTTGTGTTACTTTAAATAAGTAGTTACTTAATAGATTATTTATTACTTATCTTACTATAGTATGTACCCATGTCACTAAATTTTAATAATTTAATAGCTTCTTGGCGGGAAAGTGAAGCGTCATGTGTGCAGTTTTGTTTTATTTTCTAAAATTTGTGATATTTCTAACTTTAATGTGTAATAACGGTGGATTATTAACCGTTAAGTGTTTGTGAACATACATGAGTGTTGGTAAATCAAACAAAACAGTGCAACATCACTTTTCAAATTTTCTCTCAAGGAGTCCATGTGAGATCTCAGTATAGTCCCACATCTTTACTGAGGACTCAAGGGGCTATGGGGAGGGTATCTCATTTACCATTTATCATCTTAATCACCACTCATTCTCATTTACTACGAATTATATATTATTAATATATCACTTACTTGACACTGGCTAAATGTGCTAGACGCACGATGCCATTATTTAAAATAAAGAAAACTAGGTATAATATGTACAAGTACTTTTCTATTCTCTTAGTATTTATAAAGTCTTGTATTTGATGTAACACGTCTTTTATCCTGTTTTGCTTATTACACACAAATTTGAATTACAATCTAGATTCTGCACCTTAATTCTTAAGATTTTTATTTGTAACATTGTAATTTGTCGTGTGTATTAATAAATAAATAGATATAGAGACGTGAGTCGATTTTAATGGCGCTTTGGATGTAAGAAACTATATCGAGGGTTCTGTGCTCAAACCCGATAAGTGACAATATCAGATACATAATTTCTGCCGCTTTTTCTTGTGATATTATCAGATAAGTCGATTTCAGACAAGAAGACTGAAAACTAAGGACTTCATAATCCAATAAGTAAACCTTTTAGGTTTCATTTTTTTAATTAACCGATAAACTGTTTTAAGCCCAAAAACACTTATCGGGTTTGAGCACGGAACCCTCGATATGACCCTGACTGTTCAAATGTGTGGGCTATATCTAGTGCCATGGGGGAATAGTAATTAGTCACTCATTACACATTTGTTTGTTACCAGGGGCCCATAGTAACCTAGGGGGTCAGGAACAGGAAAGTGCGAATACCAGGTATATACATACATCTATAATATTTAATGTCGTTTGAATAATTGATGGTGCCTTGCGTTTTGGAGGGTAGGAATAGTAGGGGCGCTTTTTACACAAACTATTTGCGTAATAAAAATAATTATGTACAGCGTAAAGTATTAATGTACGAGATTGTTCCCATTTTTTTATTGACATACATAATGAACGAATTGTGTTCTAAAGAACAGTGGCAAGGATTGCAAGTGTAAATTTTACAAAGATTTTGTTTTTTGGGTATATCAGCAGAAGAACTTACTATTCAATGTATGGCTACTGTTAGTCTTTTTAACTTTGCTGTTCATCATTCGTCATTTCAGCCCATTAACCCACTACTGAGCACGAGCCTCCTCTCACATATCAAGGTGTGAGGTTATTGGGTCATACTCCACCACGCTGACCCAGTGCGGATTGGCGGAGGCAGGTGTATGGCGTCCTGCTGTTAGAATTTATCAAGCCGCCCATGAGGCCTCTAACATGGCTTATCGACTACCACATTTGATAACCGGGACCAACGTGCCTTCCGAAGCACGAAAGCGCTCGATATCAAATGCCACACAAACGGTCAGCCATCCAAGGACTGACCTCTGTAAACTCTGCTGTACTTCGGTGATCGTTTCCGACCCCTAAGCACCGCAGAGCTACGAGCGCCTCCCTTTATATCTCCAAATACGAGCGCACTAGGCATCGTATAGTTCGCCAAATACTTAGGATTTGTATAGATAATAAAAAAATATTTTATTTCAACTTAAAACTCATGCCTGTCATATATATCAGCTGGCAGGGTCAATGACCTATTTGAACGTATCATACGGGATGGTTGAAGCGTTCGTAGCTCTGCGGTGCTCGGTGGTCGGAAACGATCACCGAAGTACAGCAGAGTTTACAGAGGTCAGTCCATATATGGGTGACCGTTTGTGTGGCATTTGATATCGAGCGCTTCCGTGCTTCGGAAGGCACGTTAAGCCGTTGGTCCCGGTTATCACTAAAATTTGATAGTCGTTAAGCCATGTTAGAGGCCTAATGGGCGGCTTGATAAATTCTAACAGCAGGACGCCATACACTTGCCTCCGCCAATCCGCACTGGGTCCGCGTGGTGGAGTATGACCCAATACCCTCACACCTTGATATGTGAGAGGAGGCTCGTGCTCAGTAGTGGGACGTTTATGGGCTGATATGATGATGATATGATGATACGGGATGGTAAGCCTTGCCCTAAATTAAACTGTAAAATTTAAAGTAGTTAAATGACGAGCAAGTCATATTGTTTTAGCTGATAACCAAAAGAAAAGACAGGTAAAACTACAATATATAACAGTTCAAGATGGCGTTTACGTCCAAACTGTTTAATAATTATGGAGAAAATTAACTACTGATTAGTTGATTACATTCCCTTCAGAATATTGAAATACAGCCTTATTGCTTATTTAATTAATAAATTAGTGTAATTAATATGGATACACTTATTATTTCACTCACCTGGTTAAGTATACCAAACGAGACGAGATATAAATAGTACAATTAACTGAAATATTATTTCGTAAAATGTGTTGAAAAGTAGCGTATTGATTGCGTGTGCACTTTGCAAATGAAGTCAGCAGTACATAGGTTTAAAAGGGTTATAAATGTAAATGACGGTGTATGAAGGGCTGTTCTTGGCGTGGGGTCAGATGGGTTTATAGAGGGTTACCTGAGTGACTTGGGCGCGGGCTGCTCCACGATGTAGACATAGGGCGCGGGCGCCTGCATGGTGCCGGGGAGAGCGCTCACCGCGAATGCCGGGTCGTCTGCGCGGATCACCTCCACTACACAACACAACATATATTAATGAACATATTACATAATACATAAAGTAAATCAAGCCTTAGCTCATTAATGCCCTACTAGTGAGCACTGACCTCCTCTCACAATCCAAGGTGGGAGGGGTTCAAATTATACTCCACCACGCGGACCCAGTGCAAATGTGTGGTGTGTTCTCATAGCTTTTACCAACACTCATGTATATTCACAAACACTTAACGGTTAATAATCCACCGTTATTGCACGGTTATTAATGTTCGAAATATCACAAATTTTAGAAAATTAAATAAAACTGCAGGCATGACACTTCACTTTCCCGCCAAAAAGTCTTGTCATAATTGTTCTACTGTATGGAGTGATCAATTTTTTTTCGACTGCACCGACAGTTTACTGTCAGGCAGGATGAGGTCCTTGTGACGTGTCGTTTAAAAATAAGCAACCATTTTACAGCCTCGATCAAACGTCGGCCAACATATGGACACATAAACTCTTGATTTCATAGCATCAAAATACAGATTCAATAAATATGTTCAACGTACGCCGACGGTTAAACCACGTTAAACGGCGCTTTAACTCATATATCGATGACGAATAAAATGTAATGTAAATATTTGTAAATGTTTACGGTAAGGAAACTGAGGGGTGTGCTGCGAGCAGAAGATGATTTAAAATTGAATCTTATACTTTAGTTTTTTCCTTAAAAAATGTTACCAACATAATTATACATAATAACGAGAATAAAAGCAAAATTGCTGACAGTGTTTGGAGGCGTAGAGCTGAAGAGCTCAGTGGCGTACCCTTAAAGAGGCATATGTCCAGCAGATCGGACGTGGTGGTGAGTACTCGCACTCCGCTTCTGAGGTCGAGGGTTCGATTCCCACACTGGACAAATATTTGTGTGCATAAACATGAATGATTGAACACTTTATTGTACACTAAATATAAAAAAAATATCAAATCACATAAACAAACATATGGTACAATGGGCGGCCTTATTGCTTACAGCAATTTCTTCCAGGCAACCTTTATATGAATATAAATATTAGTTCTGTGTCAACATCAATATTTGTTCTAGTCTGGGTGGTGTCCTATGTATAATAAATACGTATTTAAAAAGAATGTGTTTATGTATGATTATCCGTTATTTTGTATACATAACAAAAGTTCTTAATGATTCTTATCTTGGAACTAATACAAATAATTTTTGTAATTTTCAGAAAATATTTATTATTATTAAATTAAGACAGACATTTTTTTTCCACTTTAAAGTAAAGTACGTAAAATATTTTGATATTGCAAGACAGGATGTATTATTATACCTGTAAGTACCCTAAAAGACAGCAACTCGTATTGTTTGTACAAGTATATCCTATAGCCTTCTAAATTCTGGACATTTTTGGGTACACATTTCAAGTATAGAGCAATCATCAGTTTATGTACCCACGAACTAGGGATGCCCGTTACGATACGATATATCGATATTTGATGCGATATTTTGACCATACAATACGCTTCGATATATCGCATTCTTATAAAAATATCGCATTAACGTATCGTATCAAACTATGTCGGTGATTAATTTGTATAATTTGAAAGTTCCAATATCACTAAATGATAATAAATTCATCTCAGTGACTTGGCACTGCGTTATTTATCAGTTGTCGCAACTTCAGTTCCTTCTGACGCCTTTTTTCTTTAGCTGGACACACACTTTCCGAAAGCCGTAATAGGTTAAATCCACAGCGCTTATAAAAATTATTATTTTTGCGTTTTTTAAGTGCTGATCAATGGCAATTGTGATTTTTTTTAAATACATATAATTATTTGTTAAAACTACTAAAAAGATAACCCTTTGCACGATAAATCGCGTATTAATTGATAGGCATGCGATGCGGTTACGATACGATATATCGATACAACCAGGTTCGATACAGTTACGATGCGATATATCGATACAATTCACTTTTTTGGGCATCTCTACCACGAACCCAAATATTACTGATTATTCTATCTAATCTTTATCAGTTCCGAGTAATTGCGTTACTTTATATTTTAGAGCAAGCACATTTTTGATGTCTGTTTTAATGTTTAGATTAAATTTTATTATTAACTTTGATAATAATAAAATTTAAAGGGATTTGGACTGTCTTTAAAGGGATACTATTATATCAAAGACTATATGGCTGATAAAAATGCTTGGGATTAAACTGCCGTTTCATACAGACTATTCTAATATGAATGACTTAAAACATGAATATTGTTAATGTTATTAATTATATTGCATTGTATAGCGTCACAGACAAATGAAGATTGTAACTAACCAATCGATAATTTAAAAGAGCATAGCCTGTGAGTTTCTTGCTAGTTCTTCTTACAGAGCGGTGGCTCGGAACTGGCACTTAGGGTTCATACAGACGAACTGCAAGTCGGAACGGCAGAGGCGACGGCAGCCGTCGCCACCTGTCGACGGCAGCCGTCAATGCGTCGACGGCAGCAGTCAATGCGTCGACGACTGCCGCCGACAGGTGGCGACGTTTGCAGTTGTGGCGTTTTTCGTACCGACCACGACTGCTAGTACGCGGCACTCCAACTGCAAACGTTTTCGCCTGCCAACGGCAGCCGTCGACGCATTGACTGCTGCCGTCGACGCATTGACGGCTGCCGCTGACGCGTCGACGGCTGCCGCCGACGCGTCGACGGCAGCCGTCGACAGGTGGCGACGGCAGCCGTCGACAGGTGGCGACGGCTGCCGTCGCCTCTGCCGTTCCGACTTGCAGTTCGTCTGTATGAACCCTTAGATTCACTTACACTAAATTTTTTTTGTTTTTTTAATTGTTTGGTTGCAAGTGAATCTTAGCTTCGTGATTTTAGTATAATTATATTTTAATTGTTTTTTTTATTATTTTATTTTTATTTTATTATATTGTTGACGTTTCTAAGTACTATGTAATAATTTATGAAATAAAAAGTTTTTTGATTTGATTTGATTTGATATGATCCTGTACAATTAAATTTATAAGTCATAGCCAGTAATTTGTATGTAATAATCACGTATCGTTTGCTTGAAATTATTAAATAGTACCATCGTCTACCTCCGAAAGTGAGAAACCGATCAACAATAGCATGCACTTTCTATGCTTGCCATTCTATTTAACAAACAAAAAAATCCATTTTGATTCAACTGTCTTCAAAATTATCGGAGAATATACATATATAAGAAAGTTCCCGACGAATGTCATGCTCGTATTTTGAAATCAACTAAATATTACATCTGACGAGTTGAGAACATCCTCCTAACGTAGGACTAAAAAGCAAATCACAAAGTACTAGAAAGAGTCTACTATTAGGTGTAGAAGCGCTCGTAGCTCTGCGGTCCTCGGTGGTCGGAAACGATCACCGAGGTAAAGCAGAGTTTATAGAGGTCAGTCCTTGGATGGGTGACCGTGTGGCATTTGATATCGAGCGCTTCCGTGCTTTGAAAGGCACGTTAAGACGTTGGTCCTAGTTATCACTAAATGTGTCGTTAAGCCATATTAGAGGCCTAATTGGGCGGCTCGAAAATTCTAACAACAGGACGCCATACACCTGCCTCCGCCAATCCGCACTGGGTCAGCGTGGTAAAGTATGACTCAATACCCTCGCACCTTGGTATGTGAGAGGAGGCTCGTGCTCAGTACTGGGACGTTAATGGGCTGAGATGATGATGACTAGGTGTATAGGGATCGTGTTGATGTGGACGTATTTGTTTATTACATATCCAAAAAAAATTGGATAAAGGGCAGGTCAAAAGTACCCTAAACCGACGGGCGTGTGTGTATGAGGAGGTTAATGAGTGTACATGGAGCTAAAAGTGCGTGCCAAAATCGTAGCAAGTGGAAGGATGTGATCTCTGCCTAACCCTACGGAAAAGAGGCGTGACATTATGTATTATATATATATATATATATATATGTCATTGTATGTATTACATTTTTAGGAGAACCAACAGCTTGCTAAACATAATACATTAAACATATAATCTTAGAAAGCCAATTATAGGTCCCCACTGATAGAAACAGAGTCTCAAATAACATAACCTCATAAACACAAAAACATGCTAGAATTTATTGCCCGAAGAATCGAATCTGCTACTTAATTTAGTCCTTGCCGAAACAATAATGTGCAGTAAAGATCTAAAATAAGTTTTTTTATTTAAAAAGTTACCGGCTCGCCACATAAAATAATTCTGTCTGTAATAATATGCCTCTGCCTACCCCTTCGGATAAACAGGCGTGATGTTATGTCTACGTCTAGAAAGAGTCGTAGCGCGTCCATCAGGGGGCCTACCGCCGAGTTCGATGGCAATCGATTATAAGGCAAAATGGATTTCGAATTGATTCTGTCGTACCGCCGAACTCATGGAAATCGAAACAAAATGGCGTTCTCTATTTACCTATTGGTCTGTCACGGCCTGAAGGTCATGAATGAGAGGTGGCTGTCGGCAGATTCCCCGGTACGGATTAATGAACGTAAACAAAGTTTGATCTAGATGGATTACCGGTAATTCATCGAATTCGGCAGAAGGCCCCCAGTCTCTGGTGGCTCAGTGGACTGGTTAATCAAAGGTCTAAGGATTAATTCCCACTCGGGTTAGGACGAGTTGATATTTTCTAGTAAAAAACTCGTCTTATAACATTCTTCTATTTTGAATTTAGATAAAAATTATTTATTTCTTATTCAACAATGTTTGCACATAAGGAACATACACAAAGACAGAAGTTATGAAAGACATGTACAACGGCACTTATCCCTAAAAGGAATTTCTTCCAGCAGACCGAAAAAAGGAAAAAACATATACAAAGTAGACACGTGCACAAAATACGTAACAAAACAAACTAAAATAAAATAATATTAAAAGACTAAAATCTAACAATAACCTACTAAAATGAAACAATAAGATAAAAAGGTACAGCTAGCAGGCAGCAAAGAAGTGTTCCTTTATTGCCTTCTTAAAAATGGAAATATTTTTGGAAGTGCGAATAACGACTGGCAACGCATTCCACAGCCTAATTGCATGCACAGAAAACGAATAGGAAAAGAAATCGGAGTTATGAGAGAGGAATTTCAGGAGTAATAAGAGATTTGACCTACATGAGGAACCAGGCGCATAATTTTAAAGAATTGAGAATCTCCACCTTTTTTTGAAGTTAGTTAAAAAACACTTTTCTGCTGAACCTCGTGGTAACCAGGATGACGTCAACCGCATTATGGCGATAGCAGATAGTATATTTCGATCGGTGATTCTCGGCGGGAACCACCTGGCGCTGGGCCAAGGGTGCGGTGCCAAGAGTCCATCAGCTCGGAGGCACAGGAGAAATGTTTACGTAGACGACTTTTAACAGTTTCAACAAACATATCGACTCGTAATCATTTGGTGTAGTTTTTGATAGACAAACATTTATATTAGATGGGTGCACTCAATGCCAGACATTCTGGTGCCAAATAGTATCCGTATATAACGAAATGCCGTGTTTTTTAGGCCCTACCAATTTCACCCAAAGAAACTGACAAATATTTAAGACTCAACAATTGACCAACTATATAATTGGCGAAGTGAGGGCGTATAATATGCCTCTGCCTACCCCTTCAGGGAAACAGGCGTGAATTTATGTCTGTATGTTAACAATTGAAAAAATATTTGACTCTTATTTCAGCGTTGGTCATGAAGATATCGTTGTTCCGAGGGTCCTGAAGATGCCCTGTGTCCAAACACATGCGAAAACGCGCAAACACGTGTCGTGGTGAATTGTTTTTTGATTTTTCGGGAAATTATAGTAGCGCGGGAATTGTTACAAAGATATTTTTAATTCATCGCTTGCTTACTCAAGAATTAAGGACTTAGACCTAAACACATTCCTGGACATCTAACACAGTGCTAGTGCTTTTCGAGTTCAACTAAGCAGTTTTGAACTATGGGAACTAGAAAACGGATAAACATACTTATACATTGTTTTTTTGCATTTTTCTTACAAGAAATACACAGACCAAGGCAAATATTCATTTTCTTCAATGCAAAACATTGTCCGGTTTGGTAAACGAACCCACCTTCAGGAGCAGAATGCTGGTATATTGACCTCTGCGTTATATTAGTCGTCAGAGCGTCAATGCTTATTGACAAGTGTAGTGCAGATATAATTTATTTTATGAATTGTAGATTGTTTGGAATTAAATTCTCTACGCACTACTACTTGAATGTCATTGACTAGTCATCCTAGCATTATCCTGTTTGTGCCCTAGTCATACGCTTAGGTGTCTGATCTAACCAGATTTGGCTGAATTTCAGTTATTACATGAAGCGACTGCCGTCTGACCTCCGCAACCCAGAGGGAAACATCATGCTCTGGTTAAACTAGCTGTCAGGATATTACAATAATAAATATTTCTGACACTTACACCAATTATTTAGTTCCAAGATAAGTATCATTAATAATTTGTGTTATGGATACTAAATAACGGATAAACATACTTAAATACTTTTTTGTAAATATATACCTTAAATACCTACATAGAAATGCACCCCGACCATAACAAATATTCATGTTCATGCACACAAAGATTTGTCCTGTGTGGGAATCGAACTCACGAACTCAGGAGCGAAGTGCAGGTATACTTGCCACCACGCCATATCGGTCGTCTACGTCGTTATAAGGCACTGACTTCCTAACAACAACTGGCATAGATTCATGGCAGTTGGGACCAAGCATGCATTAGCGAGGCATTAAGCGGTAAGTACGCACATACCTTCGAAAAGACCAGAGACCTTTTGAATTGCAATATATAAGTATTTCCACTGGGCTATCGCTGCTATATTAATAACTATCTATAATATTATTTTAACTTACCAACATCACTTAGGTGTGCGCTATCCTCTACATGGTGAACAAGTAGCGCTTCGGGCGCCACTCCTGAAAAATACAATTTATATTAACTTTCAAACTATAATGATATAATTATGTTTAGTTTATTTACCATTACCCTTTCTAAACAAGTAACTACAAGTGCACATTAGCATGTTAAATATTTAAGGTCTTATAGGCTAACGTAGATAGCTTTTCTGCAATAATGCGTAAACGTTGCGCCTCGATGCTTGGAAGGATGCGGGGCAGCACCAATAGTATCCTGTGCGTATTGGACCGGTGGGACTCGCCGCTGCTAGAGCGTTGGGTGCATCTACATGCGGTGAAGTAACCATCGGTGCGTTATATTATATTAATTAGTTAAGATAGAATATTTTTTACTAACACTAGATCTTAAGTCTTTCACTGTTACTAATAAACTTTTATGGATGTTAATCCGAAATAAAGATTTTTATTATTATTACAAAACGATGTCTAAACTTAGACCAGGTTTAAAAGTAGTTCTGTCACATTCATTTGATAAGATGAAGACAGTGACAGCACTAGTTTTAAACCTGGTCTAACTTTAGACATCGTTTTGTAATAAGCCCCATACTATTTGTCATTTCAGACACATAAAGCCCACTGCTGAACATTAGCCTCCCCAACATCTTATAAGCATACTGAGGGTACTTTTGCCTATAATCACCACACTGGGCAGGCGGGTACGCTGTATGACGCCGCTGCCCATCATCCGATAGGATATCTCAACGTCGACTCTTACGACTTCCCATGAGATGAGACGAGGTAGTACAATTCTAGGTCACACACGGCACATATTATACCAATACTATTTACATATTTACTTTAAGGTGATTCATAAAGTGAGATATCAGATCAGTGGAAATACAAATATCACTGGTATACAATTAAATTTTTTTCACATAATATTCAAAATGCATGACTTCAAAGTCTATAATTCATATCATGAAACCTAGTTTAATAAGTACCTACTAGAATATTATGAAGAAGCAAAAACTTTCTTGGTAATTACGTACTTAAGAGCCGTTGATTATTTTCGTTTTAATGTCTTTAGGACTATGACTGCACTTTATTTGGACAGGAGCACGCGTATCTTGAGATAAAAAACATACATAACTCAACCACCAATACAATATAATCTCCTTGAACTAGTCTACAATCTATACAACTAATGTAACAAAGCTTAATAATTAGTGAAGAGCTCTCAAGTGCACGTTACTATTAAATACACACGCTTTTGTCCTGTCATCCGTACAACATAACCAATATACACAAAACAAAATCTTATTGTAAGTTGAACAAACCACAGCTGATGTTTACATCGCCAGTTAGTGCACTCTTCAGTTTATAAACGAGTACAAAACCATCCAAATATATATTAGAGTAGTACCAATATACATTTCAAGTTTTCTACGATACTCAGCTGCGGAATCCACAAAATTGCACCTCACTATCCTGTCGACACGTTAACGCGTCAAGTGAAGTACTAAATACAGCTTATTACAATAAATAAAATTTAACATAAAAGGATTGATAAAATGAATACAACTAAAAGTAGCACTGGTTTTAAACCTGGTTTAACTTAAGATCTTGTTTTGTAATAAGCCCTAAGCTTTTGACTATTGCTTTGCCCGAGTGACCTACATTATTACAAATATGGTTTACATTATTGGAGTTTTTTTTAGGTAGGGATTCCTAAAATAGATTAATAATACAACCAATGTTATATTAATTTCAAATCGGTCCAGTAGTAAGTTCAGACTCTATGCAAACAAACATTCAAATCATTTCTCATTATATTCATAGTACCTATAGATTTATTTCACATATATTAAGGTCATTTTGTGTCTTCGCCCCTCGATTTTCAAGTATTACACAAACACCAGGACAATTACACCAAATTATTTAGTTCCAAGATAATTATCATTAATAACTTGTGTAATGGATACTACATAACGGATAAACACACATGAATACTTTTTTATAAATATATATTAGAAAAGCACCCCGACTAGAACAAATATTCATGTTTATACACACAAAGATTTGCCCTGTGTGGGAATCGAACCCACGAATTCAGGAGCGAAGTGCAGGTATACTCGCCGCCACGCCATATCGATCGTTGGTGCATTAATAATGTATTTATTATCAGCATTGTAAATTATTGAAGCAATATTATAATACACTATTTTATAAAAATATTTTTAAGTGTGTTTGTGTTTCACGCACGTCTGTGTGTGTGTGGTTAGATAGAAGGGTGAGTAAGCGTATTATATAATGACCTCAGGCCTCCATTTAAGATACTTGTGATCAGTGATTGGGATTGCACAAAACCGACTAAGAGGTCAGAGAGCTGCCGAGTAACTCCATGATAAGAGTATTTGCTGTCGCACATGGGTTCCGCCAAATTGCTTTGGAATAAACCCACATCATGACCAAGTTACAATCTCATACTAACTGTGCTTCGAGTACACTTCACCAAAACCAAATAAATAATTACATGTTTAAAACTATATTTAAAATGTTGGAGTATATTTTGGTATGAAAGAGGTTCAGTAGTATTTCTATTCCATTTATTTTCGTTATAATAAAAGTTCTTTAGGACGTTTGGTTTGAGTTATTTGAAACTACAGAATTAGGTATTATCAAAAAAAAAATCACCTATTGAATAGCTACTCAATTCACTTATTTGTAAAAAGGATTAATTATATTATACAGCAACAGTTTCATCAAACTTTAATTATATCGCAAATAAACCCGTTTAGTCAAGGTATATATATAAATACATATAATCACGCCTGTTTTCCCGAAGGGGTAGGCAGAGGCATATTATACGCCCACATTTCGCCAAGTATCAAGTTGGTACCAAGTAATACGTGGCGAGCCTATTGCCGTTCTACCGGAAACTTTTATATTCGGTCGTTACTTCGTACTACTTCATGCCATTCATTCATTAAATGAACAAAAAAAATCTGTTGTCATGACTTTACAAAAATACACTTCAATTTGATTGATATGAATTATAGATACTATTAAGAACTATATACACTAACTTACTTCATGGAAAGGCAGAGCCTATTGCCGCTTACCGGCCACCGTTAAGTTCGCCAGAGCCTGATCCGTTGATCGGCAGGTGCACCACTTGCAGGTGAGGTTGGCTTGCGCTACTAAGATCTTGCTAGGAGCCGTATACACTTAATCAAGTTACAGGCTTTAAAAAATCTTACAGAAGGACACACGCCCTGTTTTGCAGGACTGTTCGTTAGAGTTACCGCGGCCTCGAGACATAGCAGGCTCAAGAAGTAACATGGATGGTTTTAGCCAGTAAAAGTCTCGCTCAATCCACAGCGGGAGACGGTCATTTCATGATAAAAAAGGACAAGACCTGTCTCTGCAATCTGTACTGGGCCTGCGTATTGGAATTGGAGTATGAACTCCTTTTACCTTTGTGAGGAGGCCCGTGACTAGTAGTAGGACATTAATGGGCTAAGATAATGATGAATCGCAGACGACAACTAGCTCTAATTATATGTAATCTAAAAACCATAGTATGGATAAGCTGACAAGGCTTCGACTATTGCATTCATACGTAATAGGCATGAGTTCGATATATCAAAACGTAACTAATAACCGTTTTGAGTTTTATACCATATCATATCGATATGACAGTTATCCGTAACGGTTATTGCAAAAACTATGATATCGAAACGATATCAAAACACTTAGTTATGATGTTTGAAACGATATAACTAAAGATAACCAAAACTGTCTAAAACGCAAACCGTGCACAACCGAATGTTCTGATATTCGCTTTTTCTCTTTCTTACTACAGCGGTTGAAAAGAGATGATGCGAATATAAGGATATTCGCTTCTTCTCTGTCTTCTTATAGAGGTGTAAAAGAGATGATGCGAATATGAGGATATTCGCTTCTTCTCTGTCTTCTTATAGAGGTGTAAAAGAGATAAAGCGATTTTTTTGCTTATTGGATGCAATGCTTGATAGCGCATTTACACAATCGTGCTCGCCATTCGCCTCGGCACTCGACGAACATTCGACGAAACATTCGTATACGAGTGCCGTCGCGAACTACTGTTCACACATTCGCGGGGTGAATCATTTTGACATTCGCACACGAACATGGAGGACGTGAAAATAATAGCGGCATGCGCACTACATTTATTGAGTTTATACAATTATTTAGATATTCTGCGTAAAAATGGCGTAGCGTGTCATCGCAATAGAACAGGGTTTCTTAAACTTTATGCAGTCACGGACCACTAACTGAATTCAAAAACCTCTACGGACCTCTGTCAAAGAATATTTTAGGAAAAAAAACCTTTTATGTAGTAATCAGTTTCATTGCACAAAAATCTTTTATTGGTAGTTTACTTTCACTTAGGCACTAATACTTAATTAGGTAAAACAAAACTAAATTAGTGAGAAGGATGCTCTTGTTTGGCCTCAATGAGTACGTTAAATTGTGGACTTGTCTTCGATAAGGCAAGGCGCATGTCATCTTTAACGTTCAATCGATTGCGATTTTTTGTTTTTATTGACAGTAGAACCGAGAATCCTGCCTCACAAAGATATGTAGTAGCAAATGGTATCAGAACGGACATAGCTCGTTTGACCAGAATTGGGTAAGCATGACTCAAAGAACACCAAAACTCACCAAGAGCTTTGGCTATGTTCGTAGTACATATACCCGCAAACAGACTAACAGACGCGATCAAACAAGCGAAGCGTGAGTTAACTTATTACTGCACAGTTTTCTGATAAATATATTAATATTTACTGAGCTGCTGCGGACCCCTGACACTCATGTTACGGACCCCTAAGGGGTCCATGGACCCCACTTTAAGAAACCCTGCAATAGAACAATGTAAGTACCTATTTAATCTGAAATATTGAACAAAAAATTTATTGAATTACACATTATGGTAAATAATTCATATCTTCTACTATGTTTGTTGATAATTAACTTTGTTTTAGCCAAACTATGGATTTTATGATTTTAGCTCTTCCTTTTAAAAAAGTTCTAGGAATTCTACAATTCGCACTTCCCTCCACTCCATTTTGTCTACACGTCTTGTTGGGTCGGGCGCTAGCTGTCAACTGAATGCAGGCGAATGTGTAAACAGTAAGTTCGTGTTCGCCATTCGTGCCCTTTGATTCGCGTCCGAAAAACCGCTCCCAACGCGAGCGCGCGAATCACGATGCGAAGCACGAGGCGAATAGGGAGCGGACTGTTTACATATGCGTGTTCGTTATTCGCCTCGCCATTCGCCTCGCGATTCGCACGATTGTGTAAATGCGGTATGAGAAATATTAGTTTTAGTACCTAGTTATGATTTGTTTGAGAGAGTTTTTTTTGTAATAGTTTTTATGCGCCCTTGACCTTGGTGACACGTGCCGTGAAATTAAGAAAGTAAACATTGCGTTTTGTGCAACTTTTGCATTTGTTATAGTGTTATAAAAAAAGGATTACTTATAAATAATTATTATGATACTTTTAGTGACTCGTTATTTTACGAATTTGTAAATAGGTAAATTAGTTTGAACGTAGTCTAAGGTAGGTTAGTAGGTTTATAGGATCGATATTTTTATTAACAATGT
This sequence comes from Musotima nitidalis, assembly GCA_949126915.1. NCBI lineage: Eukaryota > Metazoa > Arthropoda > Insecta > Lepidoptera > Crambidae > Musotima > Musotima nitidalis. Next base: position 19,330,691 of record OX421421.1, read on the forward strand.
CGCGAAAGACAAAGGAAAAACGCCATAACTAAAAGCGAGTGGGATCTGTATAACATATTTATGCTTATAAATAACTCGATAATATGCGCGTTAAGTTTTGTTATTAGTTTGCCGTAACTAATAAAATAACATAACGCATTTAAGTTATGAAACTCTACCTACTGATATCGATATTTAAAAACGGTTATGCATATCGATATGAAAACTGTATATCGGTTTCAAAACGGTTTTGGTAAAAAAACGAAAACGCCCATGTCTAATACGTAATTATCTACCATTTGCTTTACTACGCTTACTGCTAATTGCTTATTGTCAATATCTTCAGTGCCATTGTCCGCTCAATCATAACTATCATTACTTATCTATTATTGTAAAGAAAATCGTTTTATGACAACCTAGCTGACGCCTGTTTCTGCGCGTAGTCTTTACCTAATCTCGTCTCATGTGATTCACGCATCTATATTATTCTTTGTTTATGATAAATTTGATCAGTATCAGCCCAGTAGATAAGGCGGCTACGTAACAAACAAATAAATGCAAAATATTAATAAAAAACAAATCCCGTCAAACCTTTTTTGAATCATGTGAGTAGGAATACTAGTTGACTATTTGCAACGCTGATAAATCTCAAATTCTAGTCCTCAAGAGACAGAATTACCTAGTTGGGGACTACTAGTGAATCAATGTTGTACTACTTTTTGGCAATAAATGTGTTTATTATTTTTATATAACTTTATATGCAAAGTACATAACTTTTTAGGTTCCGTACGTCCGAGTGACCCATCATCACCTCTGTCTGCCCGTCTGTCACAACCTTGCATTAAAGCGGCTAAAGTGATTTAGTTGATATTGGGTAGACGTTTAAATTGGTGTGACTCAAATAAGTACGTGATTCACTAATTAAAAGACTAATGATAAAACGTGTTACTTAAACACAAATTATTAAAATTCGGGCGGTTAGTTTTGGAACAGTACTTTACTGTGTGACACATTTCAAATATCTATGGTTCAATTAAATTCGTTATATTTATAATTGTACAATCTATAGCTTTGAAGTGGAATTGATCGATAAACAAAAGTTTGGTCACCCCAAAAATTTTAAGCAACTGATGCGGATATTTCGAAAAACAAAAAAATTTACTTAGTTTGCAAAAAAACTTATGAAATCAAATCAAAAGTGTACACAGGCTATGTGTTATAGTACAGGTTTAGAAAAAGATCTAGCTGTGATCTGCCTCATTTAATTACGTATAATTTATCGTACAAAAACATTTGACGTGGGAAATTCAACTAGCACTTATTCAGCTTTCTCTTGTTGATTTTTTTTGAGGCGTCTTATTCGTTACCTATAAAGAAACACGTGCTCGACTCGAGTATTTTGTCAAGCTTGGGGGTATGAAAGAGGATAATATCCTACACGAGAAAAATCACTGACAACAGTAAATATAATACAATATATTAATATAATATACGAAGCAGGAAAGATTGACACAGTACTATCAGGCACATGTCAAGTGTAACAATTTGTCGTTTGTGAGGACATTAACAGCTAGGTTCTAAGATTCAATTTTATATTGAGAGGTTACGACACTTATAACTTACATTTTAAAGGTAGGTACTAAGATATAAGTTACGATCATGTGCTGTACAATTAGCGTCAAACTGGTAGCTCCTGGCTTAATGGAAGATCAGGTAGACAGGTCAGATTTAAGTTACGTACAGACAGTTTTTTATTTATCACTGAGATCTCATCAATGTTAATTAAACATTCAAAAGACAAGAAGTATCGCTTTTGCATGTTAGGGGTCATCGTAAATTCCGTCATCCCCCTCCGTCCTTGTCACAGCTGGTCACACTTGTGGGACTCCCTCCTCCTTAGTGTGATGTCACATATTTTGAAATTGTACAGCAAGAACAGCAGTTCCAAAATTTTCATAAGACCTGGATTTTAAAGTGTGACGTAACGAAATTAGGATCCCTCCCACCCCCTTAACGTGTGACGTAATTTATGGATAGCCCCTTATGCGTCAACAAATACGATAAGTCCTCATAATATGTCCCAAAAATCATCTCTAAGAGTTCAAGTCAGTATTCCATTAAGCCAGCGACATTTCAAAACAAGCCCTTACGCTCTTGACAATAGAGACGATTGTCGATTTTAATAGCGATTTGGTTGTGAGAAACCATATAACTCTGTCTGTACAGGTGGAAGTTATTTATTTAATCAGAACGGAATACACCAATTACACTAATTATCAAAAACAGTAAAAGTTAAATATAATATTAAAATCTCACACATAAAAACTTCTTTTATCCCATGCTCACACAATACCTCAGACACACTGACAAAATCTCAGGCCATCTCTCCGCAAACAAATCACAGTCGGGTGCTGCATCCAGGATGGCATTAAGTGCGTTGAGTGTCCGCGGAATGGGTGATTTTGAGCGGGCTACGGTTCGGCAGGTAGGCCCAGCAAACAGTTTATATATGTTTCCTGCTCCTATAATAATTATCGGGTGCATAAAGTCGACACAATACAGTATCAATAATATTATAATATCAATCAATGCGAGCGAGCACTAATCAAATGTTTGCATCCAAGTTTAATCCATTATAATAAAAGGCATTAACAATTATAAACTATATACACTTCCTAGTATCATATATACAATAACGCGCATTATTGTGAACAAGTTAACTATGTGTAACTTTATTACTGTGATTGAGAAAAAAATTACAATGAACATAATGTGTTAATAACCGTGTTTATTTCATGATTAGTATTTCTATTATGTGCGATTTTTTTATTGTCTTATGTTATTTATTACTTCAATGAAATTTTACATGACAAAATGGAATTTTTTTTTCTATTCATTAAATTTTGACGGGCATTTAATGAAGTAGTTTACGTATAATATTATTATATTCGGTCGTAATATACTTATTCAACTATTCATTACAAGACAATTATAATTTATTCACCTAATACAATATAATACGACTGAATTGAAATGAAAACTCGTAATACTTCATGCCATGCATTCATTAAATGACAAAAAAACAATTTGCCCGTATAAATCCTTTGCGGATTAGCCCCATAACATAGTGTTTTTAAAATAACTTTGTGTTTCCAAATAACCCACCCTAATACTTTAAATGCATTTAAAATTTAATAAAAAGCTGTTGTCATTACTTTACAAATATACACTTCAATTTGATTGATATATATTATAGATATATAATTTAAGAACTATATACACTAACTTACTTAACGGGAAGGCAGAGCCTATTGTTGCTTACCGGGCACTGTTAAGTTCGCCAGAGCCTCGTCCGTTGATCGGCAGGTGCACCACTTGCAGGTGAGGTTGGCTTGGGCTCCTTAGATCTTAGTAGAATCCACCACTAAATTAACTAGTTAGGTACAGTTAAATAAAATGATAATTGGTTACTTTTGAAAATTATCAATATTTCCTATTGTTTTCAATTATTATTTACCGTACGTTGAAAGGTTGATATGAATAGTCTTATCAATATAATTATACTTATTAATAATAATAGAGGTCAATGAATAGCTGTGGTCACCGGACGTTATCGCCACCAGCTAAGACTTGTTCTGGCGACGATTGCTGATAATTGCTTAAGCATTTCAGTCTCTGAGGGGTAATAGCTTATAAAAATACGAAAGTCAAAATTCAATCAAATTTAGAATGATAGGAAAAATATTAACAGCATTTTAATACTTAAGAACCAAAGAAGTCGACTTTGACAAATAAATAGTTCATCACTTAATAGGCCTACTATAATTAGATAATAAAAAATATGTCACCTTTGGCACTTTTTATTATATACAAGAATTATTAATTAAGATCATAGCAGCATTGTTTTATAATGAAGAAAATGTTATCTGAATAATAAAGTCGTTTATGAAGCCTATTTTACAATTAAAAACTTGAATTGTAAAATAATTGTGATTTGAGTGTAGTTATATTTCGTTTTTTTAAATACATAATATATGTATCATTTTAACGTTTTCAAGTGATATTTAATAGTTTATGAAATACAGAACTTTTTACTTTACTATATTATTATTTCAATTTTAAGTTTCGTTTATTCGAATAACATTGTTATTTTAACAAAACGTGCGGAGTCCCGGTAGCTCAGTGGTTAGCAGTGAACCGATTATCCAAAGGTCATGAGTTCGAATATTACCCGGGCCACGGCGATCGATTTATTTAGCAAAAATTTCATTTTAGAACTAAACCGTGAGGAATTAAAGATTATATTTAAGTAGGCACAAAAGTATATTTTTGGACTTTTCTATTGTATAATTAAATTTTTAGACACAATAACCTAAAGTTGGGGAATATTCGACAGACCGGTATGGTGTGGAGGTTAGTGTACCTGCAATCCGCTCCTGAGGTCATGAGTTCGATTCCCACACAGGACCAAAATCTTTGTGTGCATGAATATGATTTTTGGTCTGGGTGTATCCTACGTTATTAAGTGTGTATTTACAATAAACAAGTATTTATGTATGTTTATCTAACACTCATAATACCTAAAGATCGTAATAATACTTATCTTGGAACTAAATAATTGTTGTGATAATAAAAGATATAATAATAATATTATTTTATAGCTAATATTTGATTATCTACTACCATTTACAATCTATCTGCTTAAAATATGAATATTAGTACATTTATATTTGCCAATTTATGTTGGTTAATGACATCAAAGTAAACCAAACTTGCTGAGTTTCTTGCCCTATTTTTCTACGATCAAGCTCCCACCAGCAGTGAATGGGCTCGACATTAAGTTGGCGTTCACAAGAGATTTAAAAGCCAAACTTAAAAAAAATGCTTTGACTTTAGCATCAACACTTGCTGTAGCAAGTTGAAATTATAAATGGGTCACCTATTCACTAATGTTCATAGCGGGGACCATCACCGGGCACTGTTCACTGAACAAACACTTCCACACTATAGAAGCCGCAGATAGGCCCTTGTACAGAGCGTGTATGGTGGCTGAGGAAACGGTCGCACAAATGCTCCACATACGTGTCTGATACACGGAAGGCAGCCCTAAGATCATCCAGTTCGATTATGAGTTGCTTCTGAAGAAAGGTGGCTGGCTGGAGTGGTACGCTGCAAGGGTCCACACATAATGGTCCAGAGCAAGGACTAAGTGCAGAAAACGCCAGCACTAGCATAGAACATAGTAATTACCAGTAACAACAGCTTAAGTTTCTATAGCATGAAAGCTTTTAATGTCAAATACCACAGCAACCTATTCAGGGACTGACCCCTGTGAACTCTGATCAACTTTGCTGATAATATTTGATTAGTGAATTTTGCAGAGCAAAGGGCATCTCTATGCTAGTTTAAATTTTGTCTTTGTCATGAAACTCTTAAGGAATAAACCATATTATACTGGTTTCCCACATCAAGCAATTATTTGAGCAAAATAAGAACATAAATATTGACTGAGTCTAGGTGTTTCCTATGTGTTATAACTATATACTTATTTATGTATTATTATATCCTTTAAAAATACAGCTGAAGTTTGACTATCCCTTTACTATGTGTAGTTTAAAAACAGTAACTTACAAACAGTATATATGTTTATTGAATATATCTATCTCTACATAAATAATAATCTATTCAAAAATGGGTGAGGAATACATTAAAGTTATGTTCATTTCATTAGTGTAGCTGTAGAGTAAACATTATATAACAAACACCTAACATTCATTCTATTGTCACTACCATGCGGGTACAGAGTAAGAACTATTTTATTATTCATGCATCGTAATTATCATTACATAGTAATAGTAAGTAAATAATATTGGAAAAAGAATTAATTGTATCAAGTGATTTGTTCTTTGTAATGTTGATAATGATGAGATTTTATAGTAATTTTTAATATTAGTGGCAGTCTATCAGGAGTCTGTCTGACTGAGAGACTGTTAGATTCTATATAAGCTTCTCAACATGGCTCAACAGCTGCCATCAACCAATTTGACTTAACTTGTTTTTTGAAGCATGGAAGAGCTTAATATCTAATTCTTCCCATACTGTGGGTGATATTTGTAAATGATACTAACTTTTGTGATCATATCTGACCACCAACTATTCAAATAAACTTCTAACATGCATAAAATTTGAGTTTATAGTAGAGAAGTCACCCATAATATTTTTGTAACAACACTTCTTAACACATTAACCGCCATGGGGGGCACCGGTGACCGGCATGCTACCCTTCTTAATTAGCTTGGCAGTTAATGTGTTAAGACCTTAATTAGGTTGAGTGCAATAAAAAGTTGAAACACTGTGGTTAAAAGCTAGTTAGGCCATTGGCTTCTGTCATAGGTACAATTATTGCTAAATGAGATTTTGACTTTGTGATAGTATAGACAATAATTTCTTTTTTATTCAAAGTTGGGCATATTTTTTTAAAAAGATAGAAGACTAAAATATGTATGTGCAAGTATTGAGTTGCTTGGTAACAAAAGTAAAATAATGAAATTGCAAATAAATGTGACAGACTCACATTACATACAACTTAAAATCAAATGCACAAGACGTCACTTAAAGTTGAAGAACATTAGTTTTTTAAAGGTATGCAAAAGAACGGATGAACATACTTATATACTTTTTTTTTAGTAAATACATACTTAATATTTATAGGAGACACCCAGATGCACACAAAGATTTGTCCTGTCTGGGAATCCAACCCACAATCTCAGCTGCGGTATACTGAACTCCACACCATATTGGTTGTTGCCTATTTTTGGTAGTAACTACTATAACTTCTATTCAAAACATTGAAAAGGGGTGTTATAAAATATTAACTAATTATGTCATTATGTATGTAGGTACTTATTGTATGTACAGTAAGTACCTAGAGCAAATGACAGCCATTGCTAATTTTGGTTTAGCCAATTTACAGAACCACATAAATTCTAGAGCTGATAAACACTTTATAATACAGTGCCAAATAAGTAGATAACCGCCTGTTTGTTGCTCATTAGCTTTCCTTAAGGTGCCAGACAAATGATAGACGACAAAAATTTTTTTGTTGTGTCTAGCTAGTTAGTCATTTTATTGTTAATTATTTACTTATGCACATTAGGTACAGAACTGGCAGAAAGAGCCTTGCAAAACTTAATTATAAGTTTAACTGTAGTACAAACTCAACACTGGGATACGAATTTGGTTCAGGTACAAAAAAAAGGGTGTATAGGGCTTCTAACAAGATCTGAGTAGCCCAAGCCAACCTCACCTGCAAGTGGTGCACCTGCTGATCAATGGACGAGGCTCTGGTGAACATAAAAGTGACCAGAAAGGGGCAATAGGCTCGCCACCTATTATGTGGGACCAACAATATAAATGGCGAAGTGTAGGCGTATAGTATGTCTCTGCATACCCCTTCGGAGAAACAGGCGTGAATGTATTTCATGTACCGAGTCAATGGTTTTAGTTGTGCAGATACAATTACAACAATAGATTTTAGGAAATTTTATAATATAATTAGGAGATTTTTACTTTAACGATTAAATTGGATAGTTTAGTAAGAAAACAATATATTTCAAATGTAATATATTTGCTGGCAGGCGATGAGTTAAGAGACTGTGTAGCCAATGGTGATGACTTACAATTCACAATTTGTTCAGGGACAGATGGCAATTAAATCTACTTCTTTAAAATGATTTGTACATCTTGTGATCTTAAAGGACCAAAAATAATGTTAAATATTCTTCAACCAATCATTTTCAAGCTACTAGGAAAGACCAGAGAAGTATAAAAATATCTAATAGATAAAACATACATATTATTATTATTATTGATGATTAAATAACTCTGCAGGTTAAGATTAGCCTAATTCATTGACAGACCATTTAGTTTCACAGTTTATATAATACTATACCATAAATAATCATGCTTATACAACTCAACAGTAGGGAACTACATCAAAAGTGCACTAAAACCTCTACACTACTTGTAAACAATCTACATCTTGCAATTTAGAATTGCAATTTATATTTAAAGCCAGCTTCTAATACCATACGGTATTATTAGTAATCTGTTTCTAAAGGAAGCAAGCCTACACCCGTATCCATGAACAGAGCTGCTAGTTTTGGGTATTTTTAGAACTATTCAGTGTGCTACTGAAGAGCAAGCTCTCACTGTGCTGGCATTTTACATAATGAACAACTGTAACAAATCAACTGTGATACCAAACCCCAATTATATTTAATTAAAATATTAGTTACGTGCAGTACAGGAAGCGACAGTGTCAATTGTTCAGCGGTAGTATTGCAATATTGCAGACACATGCAAGTTTTCACTCGGGTTACCTCCGCCGATGTCCATGGCACTTTTTATAAAGAATCTCGCGACGGCCACCTTACAGCGGTCCTTGCGCACGCGACAGTATCAACACGCACATTATTAAAACTTCGTCATTATTAGTACATTTGCACTTCCTAGGTTCTGATTCAAATCTCTGCGCAATGAACTTTGAACGCACTCCACACTGTTAAAAGTAGATATGCCTTATTTTTGTTAATAACAATAACACAACACTACTCAACGCACAATTTGTGCACTAAAACATACCTCCACGGGCATGAACGATCCTTTATAAACTGTATTTCTTTTTGCTCTTCCAAAGCAAAGAACAAGTTGTGGTTATCAAGGTCTTGTCTCGTTTGCAGCAAAACGCGCTTCCAAGACGTTTTCACAGGTTTTATTATCAAATACAATATTACACCACTTAAAACTATTTGTATCACAATGAACTAGCAATTTATAACACGAATATTTAAGAAAACTAAATCCAGACAACACAGCAATGTTACACTACTTCTTCCACGAGTGAATGTCAAAAAACTGATGATAAATCGTGTTTGTATGCGTGAAAGCCAAACGTCACACTCCGGTACGCCGGTGGCGATTGGCTGCTGAGATGTCACATGGGCTAATGATAACTCTGACGTATGCGAGCACGGCTACACACGGAGCATGCGCGCTATAAATTCAAAACTTTTTACACGAGAGTGAGTGAAACAAAACATTATTCTTGCGTTTCATTAATCTTAAATTAAAACAGTTGCTTGATTCGTTAAAACAAAAAAAATTAAGTACTTATACGTGAAATCTACGTAACAAATCGGTTAATTGTTTATAAAACATGTAACTAAAACATATTCAAGGAAATAATATCGTACAAACTCGACTGGCTGCGTTTCGTTATTGCTCATATTATAAATGTTGTGATTCATCTGTAAAAGCATTGTTAACAGTTGAAATGAATCGAAATAAAAATGTAATATTTATGTTTTAGTTTGAATCTTATTATTAGTGTTTCTGTTAACCCGTGTGGTCTAAGATAAGCAATTAAGCGCAACACTAAATAATCATTTTAAAAAACAATCACATTTTGAAAAAAATATACTAGCTTTTAACTTACCCAGCTGCGCGTAAAGTCACGGTGAACGATATTTTAATAAATGTTTCAGTACATATTCTAAGTAACTAATATAATAATATATGAACCCTTACTTTGATCTATTATGTACTTATGTTGTACATAATCTACTTTATACTGACTGTGAGTCACCAGGCAAAGTTTCTGAAATATTAAACTCATTTCGGTGCGTGGGAGGTCGGGTTAGGGATAAGGGGTTCGGCCTAAAATGAAATAAATTTCCTGACGCAGAATAAGGGTCTCGAGGGTCTATAAGTTTACGTGGTGAGTCATTTCAGAAGGTTGGATCACATTATTTAAGGTGCCAGTCATGTTCAGGTCATTTAGGAAATAGAAGCAGTACTACTTTTTTTGTGCTACTAAAGTTTTACTACTTTGCGGTGCGTTAAGAGTGTATCACATAATTTATAAACGTATAATATATTTTCAAGACAATCTTTGTAAACATTTGTTACAAATATACATATGGAATAAACTTGTATTATGTCAGAAGTCATATTATTATTTGTTTTTTACGAACTATATTAATTTGTCGTTCATATTAGTATAGGTGGTAACAAAGTACCTACGTAGCTTTTTTAAATTATCAATTTAATTTTTTTTATCAGTATCAATAAGTATTGTAATCGGTAACTATCTAAAAAATTCACTTCCCGATTTCCATAGCTTAGTGCAATAATCTGATCTAAAGAGTTTTGTAGCATTTAAAAGGTGGTATGGAGGTTGAAAGGTTTATCGGATTTCAAGGCGCCAAGTTTGAATATTTCCGTAAGCGCGATTCAGAGTTTTCTGGTTCTTTATCGTTTGTATAGCAGCTCCATGGATTTAATATTCAATCAGTGGCGCATATTAAAATTTGAATTGCGGTGTCTTACAGCTGGTTGAAAATTAAAAATTTAAATTTAGAACACTCATATTGAGTTTTGGCGCCGATGCGGAAAAATATGCGGCAGTTTATGTTCTAAGACTAGTGTAAATTCTAGTTTTTATAGGTAAAGTCTGGAATTTTCTAGAAAGGTTTATATACAGATAAGAAAGCTCCCCGAATACACTCGGATCACGGTGGCTTCAGCAGATATCAGAGAGTAAGGCATAAAAAATGTGTCTCAAAATTGTTATAACTTTGTGATAATAACTAAGCTTGCAAAACAGTACAGTTAGTACTCGATGAGACAGTTATTATTTAAGTTATCTTTATTCTAAAAAAGGTTTTATTGTATAACTTTTAGAATTACTCAAAATATTTATTAAAAAAAATAAACCCCCCCTCCGTTAAATAACTGTTTTATAGCTAGGAATTATTTTTAATACCTTATTAGAAGTCGTCCTATAATTATTCTTTAATAAAAAGGCAGGGCAAAGCTTATAAATTATTGTGCACCTTATAATAAGTTGCTCTTTCTTGAACTATAGTCGCGAGCAACTAAACCGGCTCAACCTGTAACTCTAAAGTTAAACACTTCAGTTTCAAGCTTTTAAATTACACATTGTTTTTCTTCAATTGATGTATACTTTACTTGAAACAATGTTTGAATATAGAGTTAGCACTTTAGCAGTGGAGTCGGATTGGTTGCTCGCGAGTGTAGATGGCGCTGAATGGTATTATTGTTATTCTTTTTTTAAATTTATTTTTTATACCTATAAGTATTTCAAATTATGAAATAATTATGGTTAAGCAAGTTTAAGTATTTTACTTAGTTACGGGTCAAGTTTAATAATGTTCTTAAAGAGAAGTCAGTACTAACAAGCGTATTTCTAAATGGTATGTTTTTAAACATATTTACTTTAAATTTTAAAAGTAAAAGCTTTGATATAGGTTTAAAATTACATAAATAATAAGTTCTTTATTCAGGTAAATTATACCAAATCTTATAAGAGAAAAATCCAGTTTATAAGAATAACTAAATAAACAGCAAATTTTATAAAACGAATCTAAACTAAGATCAGCTCAGCTCAGCCTTTCGGATTCTAGGATGCCACAGAGAAATAGGTTATCTCTAAAAAGTAAAAGTGATTATTTAACCAATTATTTTTCATTTAATTTTCTACTGAAAAAGATTATTTTTAAAAGGACGACTAATAATTCATCTGAAATATCTTACACTTGTATAAAGAAAGAAAAATAAAAAACTTACCAAGAAATAATGGAATCCAATCAAGGCAAACATTTCTAACAAAACCAAAGTTAATGAACTGGTACGCCATCTCTGGGCGTGATCGCACAACACCACTAACCACTCGATATATCTGCGCGACAGACAACTGCGCACTCTCGGAGTCATGTGTGGACTAAATAATCCACAATCATGGTCATCACTCGAAAGCGAACCTACTATGTTATAATGACTAAGATATCACTATATAACATAAACAAAATTAATTGACACATACATACGTATTTGATCATAGTATTGGCCAATTATGTTCCCTACATTAAAAAATACATTGATTATACTTTAAGAATCAGTATTACGTGGCAGCACTGATGCGTGGATTTAAACTAACAACATAAATATTTTTATAAATATCTATAATTAGTAGTAAAAAAGTAAATGTTTGAACGCCAATTGACACAAACATTCGGTTTTCTATGAAATGTAATAGTGATAATAATTATGTTAATTAAATGATAAGTAAAAATATATAAGGATAATCTTCCATTTTATATGAAAAGTACCATGTTTGGACTTAATATTGAGATCATATTAAAACTAAAGATTATGATCATACCTACGAATATTATAAATGCGAAAATGGAGGTCAATTTTGATGGTAATTATGACGCAATCATCAAATGACTAAGAAAGATGGCATAGCGTTTCCTTTTAGCTTACATACACCGATCATCACCAAGTAACACAAGCACGTAGCCCCACCTATTACGTGGGACGTACAATATAATTGGTGAAATGTGGGCATACAATATGCCTCTGCCTACCCCTTCAGGGAAACAGGCGTGAAATTATGTATGTAAGTATGTATTTAGCTTATCAATAGGGTTTATAGCAGCTTTTAACAATGTCATTCTAAGATCAATAATTCATACAATAGAAATATATATGTTTGTCTGTTTGTCATAATAAAATACAGTGGTCAGTCCGTGGATGGGTGACCGTAAGTGAGGCATTTGATATCGAGCGCTTCCGTGCTTAGGAAGGCACGTTAAGCGGTAAGTCCCGGTTATCACTAAATGTGGTAGTCGTTAAGCCATGTGAGATGCCTAATTGGGCTTGAAAAATTCTAATAGCAGAACGCCATACACCTGCCTTCGCCAAACCGCACTGGGTCCGCGTGGTGGAGTATGACCCATTTCTCTCGCACCTGGGTAGTGAGAGGAGGCTCGTGCTCAGTAGTGGGACGGTAATGAGCTGAGTTGATGATGAATAATAAAATGATCGCTTTTAACTAAAAGCTTAAGGGATGTTGGTATATACGTACACGGTAAATTATAGGAAAATAACATTTCTTACTGTTTTGTCTGTAAGCAAGTGATGGATTAAAAATATCTTTGTAACGATTACCGCGCTACTATAATTACCCAAAAAAATCGAGAAACTATTCAACACGACACGTGTTTCGCCCTTACCAAAGAGATTTAATATAGTAATAGAGCGGCTATTAGAGACTTTTCCATACAAAAAATTTGAGCTGGCGCGGAAGTAGCGCTATCTAACGTTGAAAAGCAAAACAGCATATTAAAAACAATTAGAATAAGTTTTACCTACTCCACGGTAGGCGTCGCTTTGCAGTAGGGATGTTCTAAACTAAATTAATTTCATTTTATCCTTATCAGTCACCCTTCATAATTAACTTCCACAATAGAAAATACTAATGAATTCTCTCTGTTAGGCATAACTATAGATAGTAACTTAAACTGGAAGACCCACATTAAAAACCTTCGATAAAAAAATATCCAGATTCTCCTATGCCCTTCAATAAATTAAAAGAACAACAGATTTGCAAACAGCTTTAACTACATACTATGCCTATGCATATGCAAGGTTTAGTTACGGGATTATTTTGTGGGGAAGTAGTACTGACACACCTTCTCTTTTTATTCTTCAAATGAAATAATTTGAACTTTGGCAAACATTGAACAGACTGACACTTGCAAGCCCTACTTTATAAAACTTAACATACTAACTCTACCAGGCATTTATATTTTAGAAATATGTAAATTTGTAAGAAATAACATCACCTCCTTTTACAAAACATGGAGAAAAACCAATAAATAAACTACTAAGACACAAAAACAGATTAATACTTCTAACATGACTCTACACTCCAATAGTCCATAATAATATGTTATGTCAATAAAAAAAATGGTTGCCTGTAAAGTCGTTTTTACGGGCGAAGATTTTACGTGACAACGTCTTTTTCTCGGTAGAATATTTATTGATATGAATATAATTAAATTGCACAATAGGAACAAGGAATTCTAGTGCTGCGCGCGCGGCAGACCGATCATAGTTGAGTGGGAGAGAGACGCAAGGCATTCGCCGGGCCTCTCTCTCGTTCGGTGACTCATCGTAACGTTACCGAGCGTTACACTTTTTCATAAGTGACTCCCAGCCGCAACCTAATTTAAGACGTTGTCACGTCAAAATTTATAATAAACTCCCTGAATTAATAAAACAGAAACCTGTAACGCTACATTTGTGAACATAATCAAAGAAATATTAGTAAATAAGGCCTACTACGACATAAAAGACTATATCAATGACAAGACAATAAAAAAATAAGTATAACTTAAAGTTATAATAAATTTATTTAAATATGTGATATGACAATTTTAAAAAAAATATGTAAAAATATAAATATATAAATAAAAAATAACCTTCTGTGAAACGTTATGGAGTGCCATAAACATTGATTTGATAGTTTTACTATTATAGTGTATAACAGTCCCCCAACGCAATTATTATTGAATCAGAATATTCCTACTTATATCAAACTTATACTTACAATTTAAAAATATTATTTATTACATTAAATAAAACGACATCACTTGAACATCACTAAATCATCTACTTCCGCATCGACAACTGTGGCGAGATCCTAAAAGTAGTGCTTTTGCTTCTCACCGCTAGAGGTCGGCAAAGGGCATAAGGAATGTTCTAGAACAATTTATTGAAAATTATTATATAGTCTGATTATTGAGTAAATATAAAAAATACTTACGAAAATAAACTGTAATCACGTTCAGCCTTTTTACCATAACGGGATTTGCAATATCGCAGTACGCAATTTGGCATATTTTCTATAAAATTTGTCAAATCTGTTCCCGCACAAACACGACTACACTAGAGGGCGCATAAAATCATACTGAGCGACTTGTTACCACTTTGTAATAAGTTGTGGATTACAGTTTTGATCTCAATGTCCTGTCTATAGTAATAGTTAAATGTCTTTGGCCCTTACACACTATGATCCACGCTCGTTCCAGCGTTGGTCGTGAAGACATCGTTGTTCTGAGGCTCCTATCTTACCTGAAGATTACCAGAATTTTTTCGATTTAAAAAGATATTTTTAATCCATCACTTGCTTACACTGGATTTCCGCAAAGTAACGCCTGAATCAATAAATTATTGTTTTGTCTGTCTCTTTGTTTGTTTCGGCTATTAAGGGTGAAATTGGGGATGTAATTTTGTCTTGGTCACGCGGATGAATTTGCAGGCGGCTGCTAGTTATTCATAAAAAAACAACATTACTGCAAGGATCCTATAGAACATGTCGCTCATGTAGTTCTTAAAAAACCTCAAGTTTTCTTTTTTTGTAAAAACATTGAGTGCCGAAAGATCTTTTTTGTAATTCGACCACTAAGTATCCAATGGAGAGCGCCAAACACCAAATCAATA
Source organism: Musotima nitidalis (assembly GCA_949126915.1). Lineage (NCBI taxonomy): Eukaryota > Metazoa > Arthropoda > Insecta > Lepidoptera > Crambidae > Musotima > Musotima nitidalis. Next base: position 19,346,042 of record OX421421.1, read on the forward strand.
ATGTTATCGTAGTTATGACAAAAAAAAAACTTTAAACCATTCTACTGTAATATTGTCTAAACGATATTTACGTCTTAAAGGAACTAGACTCAGATGTGTTATACTGACCTAATAAAGGCCTAAAAAAACCAAATTGAGAATTAAGTAGGTAAACCTATATCATTTCTTTCTTAAGTATCTCAGTTTCAATATAGATGCATATTATTTATAATCAGTCTTTAAATATATTAAGTGACAAATAATACGGTGCAGGAAAATGTGTCGAAATGTTTAAAAACATTGTAGGCACGTATTTTTTATCGGAGTTCGCGACCTCGCTTCAGCCGCGCAGCGCGGGGAACACTTTGTACGACTATGTTTGCGCTACGAATATCCCGGTTTAAAATAAAATAAAATTCGTTTACTTCGGACCAAAATCCATAGTGTTAGTAACAATAAATCTTAAAAACTATGTTAGTATTACAATTTTATAATTAAGTACATAACAGGATACCACCATTACAAATACCGGTTATATGTAATTGTAAGGTTATATTTAAAGGCGATTTGATACATTTTACAATTTGATGCCGTCTGACCTCCGCAACCCAGAGTTATTGTTTAACCAGCTGTCAGGATATTAGAAGGGAAGGCACTGACTGACCTAATAACGACTGCCATAGATGTTCATTACATCACGTACCAAGCAAGGGCTTAACGTGCTTTTTGAGGCACGTAGAGTAAGCGATAATTACGCACATGACTTCGAAAAGCCATTGGTCAGGGTCAGGATAAGGATTTAAGCCCCAGAACCCACCGAACTTGCAGTCTCAGTCTCACCACTGGACTATCGCTGCTTTTGCACTTTTGCCAAACTCAAATTTTGAATTCGTATTCATTTATTCAGATTTCGTCAACTTCAGAAACTATAGTCAAAGTCAAAATCATTTATTCAAGTTTGGCTCAAAAGAGCTCTTATGAACGTCAAAACTTAAAAACTAGCGCGCCCATTCACTGCGTGCGGGAGCTTGATCGTAAAAGAACGGGCAAGAAAATCGTCAAGATTAGTTTTTTCTCCCGCCAGATACAAGAAAATGTAGAACTTAATGATAAAACAATTTGACAATACTACAAAAACCTGTGTTCTGCAGCCACATGATTTATAATAAAAGAAGAAAATAACTATTTTTTTGATTATACGAACAGAATTAGGAATAAACATAGTAGACATGAGCAGACCAGTCCCCACTGGCGGCACCCGTTCACGAGTGTGACGCATGAACCAGCCATCGTTTCGCTCAACCATATTTTAGGGAAAGTAATGACCCGACGCATGACGCCACCACCGCAAAGACATTTAAGTGAGCATGACATACTCAAGCTATAGGATAAAATAATTCTAACAAAATAACATTATATTGATGTAATGTGCTGCAAACCACAAATATTTTTAGACATATGAGTAAAATATTTTTAAAGTGTTCTCTTAGAAATTGAAATTGCACATAATGTTTCATTCCTCGAAGGTTCAAGAGAAATTGTGACACATTGGGAGATGTTTGTCACTGCATAGAGCTGTGACGACCACGGCCACTACCACACACTCTACACAAGAGTGCCGACACAGAAAAGAAAAAGGTTATCACGAATACTTTGAAGTCTTTGAACCTTGTCTATACAGACATCATGTCTTTTACGATCAAGCTCCCGCTCGTAGTGAAAAGGGGCGTTAGTTTTGAAGTTAACGTTCTTCTTCTTCTTTTTTAAATTAATGGCATTATGTCATCAAGGGTAGTGACGACAATTCAGCCAAAGTTAACGTTCATAAGAGCTTTTTTGACCCAAACTTAAATAAAATACTTTGACATATAATTCTTGCTGTGATCTCGAACCACTGCTAAGTGTTGACATAATAGTGGAAAAAATAGTGTTAAAAACTGCGATTTACATCTGTAAAACAATATTATGTACACCCATAACACATGTATTTTTTTGTTGGAACTAAATTATTGGAGTGATTGTAAATCAAGTGATAAGTGATCAAAATAAGAATTTCATGGTTCATTTTCACATTTAAACGCTGCGCACTAAAACTAACTTGCCAATTAAAGGTTGTTGTTTAAAAGCAAACTAAAGTTGTTATTAATGAGGTCCTGTGAAGCAGGGTGCGGCGTGAGTCACAACGGCACCCTCGGCGGGCGCCGGCAGACGTGGCGCCGACGCGCCAGTCGCCGCGACACGCCGCCATGTTGCGTGAGGCGTCGCGTTGCTTTGCGTTTCGTTTCAGCCACAGTAATGATCGTAAATATAATACAACCTTTTTTGTGTTTGTTACCTCAATGCAAACTGCTTTGTCTAGAGTGCTGAATCGGCATGTGGTTGGTATGGATAAACTCAACAGCATTGAATGGGTGATGAATGGTGTTCGCGTAGAAATATATTAAAACTAATATAATTAAACAATTATTATAGTTTTTATATTTACTACTTAAGCAATGTATTGCATATTTATTACCTAGCTTGTTTAAGCAAATTGCGTAGCAGTGGAAGATAGCATCTCTTTTCAACAGGTAAGCCTTAGCTTAAATAGAAAGGGGTGACGGCAGTTTCACCGTTAAATATTTGTCAAGTATTTTTTGAAACTTAACGTTTTGTTTTTAAAAATTTTACGATTCTAAATAATGTTTTTATTAATTTTTGATTAATTTTCGTTTACTTTCATTGCTCCGACTTTTGGACTGAAATTATGACCTTCAGCCCAAAAAAGGTCCTATGCTAAACATAGGCTTCCAATGATCCAACGACCTCGTACTGAAACTTTAAAGTCGTTTTTTGCAAAAATATGTTATAAAATGTATGAGCTGACTTGTGGCTGAAGAAAGTTTTTACAAAAATTGTCCCACAACATGACACCTTTTTGTAAGTACTTTCTTAACAAGACGTAGCATTATTCCCGTTGTGTCTTCCATTCCGTAGCAAAGGGAAACCAGTGGTCGTAGCAAAGTTTTATTCGTAGCATAGCTGCTACGATGTAGTAGCCGCAATGGTTTATTAATATGTCTGTAAGTTACTGTTTTCGGGTAGATAGATACGTAATTTTTATTTTATTTTACATTTATTAAATAAAAATAAATTACACTAATAACATCTTTACGTGATGGTATTAATTAATGACATGTCGGCTCATATCATATTATGACTGTGAAAATTGCGATTTAAGAAAATTTACAATTAGCATCTAAAAACATCATTTAAGTCAGTTTTCAGTTTTTATTAAATCTAATGTACCTAGACTTATTTAAATTCAAATTCCCTTGATCGTCATAAAGATAAATTAAGTACCATTCCACACAATAGGTACTGCCTTATTAATCATTGGAAGTGCTACTAATATCTATGACAAAATTCCTAAGCAAATACGTCTGCTGCGTTCCCAAAATCTCTTTAAATTGAAATTACGTGAACTATTGATAGAAAAATGCTATTATAATGTCTGATTTCGTGTTATATAAAATCGCAACTATTGTACGCCCATGAGGCAGACCACAGCTAGATCTAAACCTGTACTTGTGTTATGGATACTAAACAACGGATAAACATACTTAAATACTTTTTTATTTTTTTTGTAAATACATACTTAATAATATACATAGGAAAACACCCAGACCAGAACAAATATTCATGTTCATGCACACAAAGATTTGTCCTGTGTGGGAATCGAACCCACGACCTCTGGAGTTCAGTGTAGGTATACTGACCTCCAAACCATATCCATATCTTGTTTTTACAGGAGTTTTAAGTTGCGCGGGATTGTAGGAAAGTAACACCTATCCTGTAACCTGTGTTCGCAATAAACTATTTTGATTTAATTTTGAAGTCCAATACGCTTAGTAATTTTACTAGCTGCACCTTTTAAACCGACACACAGTATTGTAAAAAATGAAAAAACGACAATCGCAGGAATAAGAATGACACACATGTCGGTTCTCCAAACGACTCCTCGCTTCTTAAATAAATAAATAAATATTTTCTAATAATTACCAATTATTTAGTTCCAAGATAAGTATCATCAAGAACTTGTGTTATGGATACTAAACAACGGATAAACATACTTACATACTTTTTTATTTGTTTGTAAATACATACTTAATAAATATACATAGGAAAACACCCAGACCAGAACAAATATTCATGTTCATGCACACAAAGATTTGTCCTGTGTGGGAATCGAACCCACGACCTCTGGAGTTCAGTGTAGGTATACTGACCTCCACGCCATATCCATATCTTGTTTTTACAGGAGTTTTAAGTTGCGCGGGATTGTAGGAAAGTGGCCAACGTCTGATTACATAAATTATTCTTGATGTGTAAGGTTATTAAAATTGCTTTTTTTTAACATGGATGACACGTTTAACTCATACCTGTATGGTAACTCATACCTCATGGCTGTAGCCATGCAGTCAGTTCTATGAGTACAGTTTTGAGTATAGGTTACGAGGGTGTAGGTCTGGCGTGTCAACACACACTACCACACAGGTACAGTCACGCATTGATCGGCAGTCGGCGAGGTTCTTCGGCGCCTCCGTGCCTGTCAGACGGTGCGCCCGACTGCCGCCCTCGGGTCTACAGGTGATTAAAGCCATAACACTTATAACCTATTAAACTCTAAGGGCTCTTACACACTATGTTACTTTCAGATGCTTTTGACGTGGATCGTACGCAAATGTAAGGGTGCAAGGTTAGCTGAACACAGCAGACAACGGATCGTCGCGACACTATTGGTTTCTATATCATCATCATCAGCTGGGAGCGAGTACTCTTTTTTTTTAAATAATGGATTCGTGCGTCTAGCACATTTAGCCAGTGTCAAGTAAGTGATTTATTAATAATATATAATTCATAGTAAATGAGAATGAGTGGTGATAAAGATGATAAATGGTAAATGAGATACCCTCCCCTAAGCCCCTTGAGTCCTCAGTAAAGATGTGGGACTATACTGAGATCTCACATGGACTCCTTGAGAGAAAATTTGAAAAGTGATGTTGCACTGCTTTGTTTGATTTACACTCATACACTACTCATACATATACTATATACTCATACATATATTTAACACTCATGTATATTCACAAACAATTAACGGTTAAGTTAATAATCCACCGTTATTATTGACCGTTATTATTAACATTAATGTTCGAAATATCACAAATTTTAGAAAATAAAACAAAACTGCAGACATGACGCTTCACTTTCCCGCCAAGAAGTCGAGCGAATACTCCCCACCAAAAAAGATCAAGATCTTCCACCGGGCGGATTTATCGATATTTTTTTTTTTTGCGTTCCAGAAAACCAACAACAATCCTACTTGGAACTCCCCCCCACGGTGGGAGGAGGGAGAAAATGCCTCTGCATACCACACGCCCGGTGTGTGTGGTTATGTCGGACTTGAACCGACTAAACCTCTCCCTGTAATAAGCCTTTAGTATTTCTACCGTGAAGGCGACATCTGAAGCGGTCGGCACCTGGGGAGGCACCGAGCGGAATGCTAAGTGGCGCATGTTAAAAGGCGGGAAGCCTTAGCTGATGAGTGCACACAAAGCAGAAGGCTAGATGGCGCATGTTAGAAGGCGGGAGCCTTTGCTGGAGGGGTAGATATACATTAGTTGCCTTTTACAACACCTTAGCTTTGGGTTGGTTCTATTCTTGAGCCGGAAACCACACGGCTGTCCTACCGATGATGGCTGGGTGTTGTATATATAGTTACGAGCTGCAGGAATTTCGTTTGCGCGATTTAGGATTTCATTCATCTTTTACGTTTCGTTCATTGCTTGTACGGTGTCGCTACATATTCATCCACTGCTGGACATAGGCCTCTCCAATGACACGCAACTGAGATCGACTTTTAGCTCCATCCAGCTCTTTGCGTACATCATAGCTCCAGCTTGCTTATAGGACAAAATGCGAAAAACGTCTGGCAACGCTTACCAAGCCATAGGACAAGCCTTCCCCAGCGATAATACAGCAGATTATAGATCATTGAACAATGAAAAAATTAATTATTAATGAATCATAGGATTGATTAGCGTCGCAACGACACTTCGCCTGCTGCTTCTGTGTGCTACGAACTTTCACCTAATGCCCGACAAATACATAAATTTGCTAGTAGTTTTTCACGATTAGCACCGCGATAGCAAAAACGCGTTACTAGCGCCAGAACAAAAGAGCTGTAGCTCTAAGTTATCTTTTATAACGATTTAAAATCAGTTCACGATAATGTAAGTAATAATTTTTACTTGCTTAACCATTGAAACCGCTTTACAGAGTGTCGCATGTACCATTTTAGTTAAAAGACACAATTCCATGTAATGTTTTAAAATGTATGGGGCTTATTACAAAACGAGATTTTAATTTAGAACAGGATTAAAACTAGTGCTGTCACTTTCATTTGATAAGATGAAGACAGTGACAGCACTAGTTTTAAACCTGGTCTAACTTTAGATCTAGTTTTGAAATATGCCCCTATGTGTTTTAAAAAGTTTTCACTAGGCACTGTCTACTATAATTAGAGCTATTAGATGACCGATATGGCGTGGAGGTCAGTATACCTGCACTTCACTCGAGAGGTCGTGGGTTCGATTCCCACACAGGACAAATCTTTGTGTGCATGAACATGAATATTTGTTCTGGTCTGGGTGTTCTCCTATGTATCTTAAGTATATATTTACAAAAAAAAAAGTTTATGTATGTTTATCCGTTATTTAGTATCCATAACACAAGTTCTCTTGGAACTAAATAATTGGTGTGATTGTAAGAGAATATTTATTATTTATTATTAATTAGGCAGAGTTCATAAATGTATGTGCCTGGATATTATTGACTGTTTGAGTGGCGTTTAATTTAATGCCGGACGCTTCCGGGCTTTGGACGACACGATAAGCCGTTATTAGTCCCGGTTTACACTAATTATTGGGTACTTACGTTTGAATCCTTTTCTGCGCATGAGTCTTTGTGGTGTGATGTCTTTCTGGTGTTCTTCATGCTTTAACTCGTCGTCGGCGACTGGGTCATGCTTCTTTTTAGACGAAGACATTCTGTGTACAGACATACAAATTATACATACATTCACGCCTGTTTCCCCGAAGGGGTAAGCAGAGGCATATTATACGCCCACACTTCGCCAAATAGTTGGATCCACGTAATAAGTGGCGAGCCTATTGCCGCTCACCCGGCACTATGTTCGCCAGAGCCTCGTCCGTTGATCGACAGGCGCACCACTTGCAGGTGAGGTTGGCTTGGGCTCCTCAGGTCTTGGTAGGATCCCTATACGCATACTACTTATTTGCGGGAAAAAATAACGATATCTTTTACTTATTTACTAATGTGACACGTCTGCCTTATGGTAAGCAGATTATGCGAAAAAATTGGAATGTAGAATTCGTATCATGGTCACAAATTCACGGTGATAAGTACTCCCACTTATGATGGCCTGCAGACATGCCGTATCGCGCCCAGCTTAAAAGACTCGGGATTTGGACTATTGGAGCTAGGGAACATATGTGCCGGCAGAGAAATCCAAGTGATATATTCATATTGTACACGATACGATAATCACAGCTAATTAAGGGACTTTACGAGTCTATATTTTACACGAAGAAATTAATCTTTTACAACAGCCAGCGGAGCAGCGGTATAGCCATAGTCAAAGTCTACAACTATGAGGTGATGGAGAAATAAATAGTTCTATTATAAAAGTTTGTGTATCTATTTCTCAATCATTAATTCTGTTTGTCATTTTCAAGAATTTCCATCTGCACTGGCGAGAGGATAGACAAGACGAGTTTCCAGTTGTTTCTTTTCCAAATGCTTTTACAGAGTAACGATTTACCGATAGTAAGAGTCTGATTATCTGCATAGTATTATGGTGGTTCCTAAGACCAGCACGTAAACAGATCTTGTTGGCCCTACCTGTATATGAAGCGATAAGGGCGGTGCAGCGCTGCCAAGTCCTTGGCCTGCACACCCATTCTGCCGCGCGGGGAGGCCTTCACGCCGAGGGTCGCGTACTTGAGCAGTATTGGCGACGGGGCATCCATGTAGCCTACATAACAGAACATTCAACATTATATGATATATAATTATCACAATCTTATCATTATCCCGGTTGCCCTAGACTTATGCTTAGGGCCCAGGGCCTGCTCACTTTTTTTTTTTTTTTTTGATTTACGTCGGTAGCAAAATGCATTTACGCACTGTCTCCCGGCCAAAGGGGGACCGAGAGAGGTGTGTGGGGCTCACCACCGGCAGACACGACCGCCAGCAGTAATACCCACTAAAAATCTTCCGACGACGCCCGCCGCTTGTTGAGAAAGAGGCGGGCTGCCAGTACCTGGGTTGCAGCTCTGACACCCCGCCCGCGGCCAACGTCCCCCGGACCAAAACCGGGAGGACCTCCTCAGAGAGACGCAGTGGACGCGCCCCTCCTACCTCCTTGTGCGACCATAGCGTGTGTGGCCGACTTCTCGAAGGGTCCATGGTTAGACAGCAGGGTCCCCCTGCCCCCGCTGCCTAAGACCCTCCTGGCGCTGCTTGACGGGCCCTCCTGGCCCGCCCGCTGCGCCCTCCACAGGTCCCTCTTAGTTTCCCCCCCGGTAGTCAGTACTAAGGGCACCCAGAGTCGCCAATCTCTGGGTGTTACCTTTTCCCTGGCGCCTCCTGCGCCCTACCTGGAGGTACTCAGCCCCCCCACCACGACAAGGTGGAGACCAGTCGGGGGGGTGGGCCTGCTCACTGGTTTAACCAGATTTGGCTGAATTTCAGTTATATCATGGTGCCACCTCTCACCATCTGATACGTTTCAACTAGAGATGTAGAGGCCTTGAGTCCTGCCATCCGCCCATCGGAAGATCTTCCCTTTAGTAAGAATCACTCCAATGCTACTACATTGGAACTGCAACCTTAATAGTTTGTTGTTCCAATGGTAATGCACGGTGATAATAAAGTAGGTATAATATAAATCTTACAAACTACATGTAACATTATTTTTTACAATTATAATGCTATATTGAGACATGAAATGATAATTTTACTCGAATAAATTTAGTTGTCCGCGGTGGCCAGAGTGATAATCGAACCTACGACCTTTGGAAAATCGGTCCACTGCTCTAACCACTGAGCTACCGGGGCTATGATGGACACAAGGATTTTTTCCAGTACTTTGTGCATAGCGCTCCAAGCACGCTCTATTTTAAAATTTATAATAAAGGTACGTGTTTAACTAGTTCAGTAAGTACCTTTAAGTGGATATTTTTAATAGTAAGTTTTATTTCATCCTAGCATTATCCCTATTGCTCCAGACTCAAGGCCAGGGCCCTGGGTCTGCTTACTGGCTTAACCAGGTAGGCTGAAATTCAGTCATAACATTAGAGCGACTGCCGTCTGACCTTCGAAACCCAAAGGGTATTATCGGAGGTCAGGTCATTCTATGGTAAATAGTAAGTTTTAATTGAATTAAGAATAATCTTTTTTATATTAATACATTTACTTTAACATAGAGAATAAATAGTGCTAGTAATCACTGAAATTTGACAAAAATAACAATTAATAAATATTTATAGTGTTTAAAGGCACTATTAATAATGTAATTTTTTTAAGGTGATGGACTTTTAACAGTCTGCTAAAAAGGAACACCTAATGAGATAAGGAGGACCTAATCTATTTATCAAAAGTAACGGCCCGATCGTTGTTTGGTATATATTATATATAACAGATAATTGATTAGGTTGGAAGTAATTTTATCTAATCAATAAATACGTATATGTGAATGATAATGAGTGTGAATATAGCTAAGAGTAGGTGCCAGGATCGTAGCAAGTGGAAGGATGTGATCTCCGCCTATCCCGAGGGGAAAAAGTCGTGAGAATATAATTATGTATGTAATAAATATAAGTATTCAGTATTCTTGCTACGTACTTATTTTTATGAATTGAAATAAAAAATAACAATAAAGTAAATGGTAAGATGAAATAATACTTTTGTATGATTTTAATTACCATTCATTTGATATTTATCTACAGATCAACATAAAGATCCAGAATTAAATTAGAAATAAACTTGAAAAAGACATCATTTGACGACGGATATAGCTTGGAGGTTAGTATACCTGCACTTCACTCTAGAGGTCTTGGATTCGATTCCCACACAGGACAAATCTTTGTGTGCATGAACATGAATTTTTGTTCTAAGCTGGGTGTTTTCCTATGTATATTAAGTATGTATTTACAAAAAATAGGTATTTAAGCATGTTTATCCGTTCTTTAGTATCCATAACACAAGTTCTTAGTGATCTCTTGGAACTAAATAATTGGTGTGATTGTAAGAGAATATTTATTGTTATTATTATTTATTTAAAGCAAAAGCCCCTTTTTTATTCAAGTTTTGCTCGATAAAGCTCTTATAAACGTCAACTTAAAAACTAACTAGTCCGTGCTTGAGTGAAGATGAATAAGACAAGAAACTCGTCGCACCCGCTTCGGCAGTATATACATATACGAAAGTTGAAACGATACAGAGAAGATTAGCATGACGCAAGGCTGACATGCGAAATCGTAAAGCGTTCGATAAAAAAACATATATTTGGTTACGGACTCCCGCGCGGGCGCCCGATACAGACTCTTGGGACCAGCGGACATTTTTGGTAGGAGAGTGGCTGCTCCCAGCACGCCTCAGCTCATCTGAGCTGGCAGGGGATGCAGCCAAGTCCCAGTGTGTATTGGGGCCCTTTCGAGCGTCAGTGACCGCTTTCAGGCGGCGGTGGGTGGCAGGCCTGCGGCGCCGAGGGTCCGTCAGTCACATTGCTTTAACTGTTGGTTGGGTCTCTCGACCCCCCGTCGTGCACTCCGTAATCCGCAATCTGCGGAGGTGCCGCTCACTGAGAGTGATGTTGTGGTGGTTACTGGTAAATTACCCGAATCCCAAGGTGAACGGATCGTACTAAAAGGATGCATGACTGAAGGGAGTCCAGTCGCTAGCGTGCGAGGGAGCACCTAAAGAAAAAAGAGCTTTTTTTCACATGGACACACGCAGCTTGAAAAGGAATCTCCCAGGCAGGTCCCCGAAAGGGGGATTCAGGTAATTACAGTACGGGAATCTCTTGCCCTCGCTGCCTAAGGCCTTCCTGGCACATATGGCGCCCTTCATAAGTATTTCTTAGTTTTGCCCTATGAGGGCACTCAGAGTCGCCGGTCACTGAGTGGAACCTTTTTCCTAGCTGATCCGCCGGGCCAGGTGACAGTATAGTTGTGTATTTTCAATTTCATAGCTTAAGCTATGCTTAGTTTGGGGCTAAAACGCTGTGTAGGGTCCATCAATATTAATTTCAATTTTCCAATGAAATAAAAATGGGTCAATCAAGAGTTTTGTTCCGTGTAGTACCGGCCTAGGATAGTGCCCCTCCCCCTCATCTCACGGGGAGTCGTAAGAGTCGACGAAGAAAGAGAAGGCAGCAGCGTCATCCTGCGTACTGGCTTGAACTGCGATCACCAACCAGCCTGCCCAGTGTGATGATTATGGGCAAATACTCCCAACTGACTGTAATTTATTGGGGAAACAAATGTTCATCAGTGAACTTTATAAGACTGTTATGATGACCAAAACCTCACCTGCCGATCACCAGACGAGGCTCTGGCCAACATTACAGTTCCCGGTAAACGGTAATTACGTAAGTAACGGCTTGCAACCTAATACGTGAGATCATCAATATAATTTTTAAAATTTGGGCGTATAATATGCTCTGCCTAACAGTTTGTAAAAACAGGCGTGATTATATGTTTGTATAAAAATTGTAACAGTAAAGCGTTAGAGGTTATGCTATTTGAATATGATATTTGCATAATGTAAAATCCGCGTGGACTGCACCTTTGCTTCATGCGACAAGATAGGACGGGTCATTCTCGTTTATACTTGTGTTAGTACAGTACTTTTTTAATAATTTCATCGCGGTATCAGCCGTCATACAAGCATCTCGGCTGTATGGTACGTAAAGAATTAAGTGTAAGAGTCTAACCAGCTGAATTTCAGTTATTACATGGAGCTACTGCCGTCTGACCTCCTGCGGGACTGTTCGAAAGGGTTACCGTACCTCTGGACGTAGCAGTCTCAAGAAGGAACATGGATGGTTTTTAGTCAGTAAAAGTCTGACACACCCTCACGCTCCACCCGTGTAAGGTGTCAACGACGTGTCAGGTTTTAGAAGGCACTGATTTTCTAATATTTGACGACCGATATGGCGTGGAGGATACCTGCACTTCACCTCAGAGGTCGTGGGTTCGATTCCCACACAGGACAAATATTTGTTTGTATAAATATGAATACAAATGTTCTGGTCTGGGTGTTTTCCTATGTATATTAAGTATGTATTTATAAAAAAAAAAGTATTTATGTATGTTTATCCGTTATTTAGCATCCATAACACAAGTTCTTAATGATACTTATCTTGGGACTAAATAATTGGTGTGATTGTAAGAGAATATTTATTTATTATTTATTTATTTATTTAATATCTGTTGCTATAGATGTTCGTGACAGACGGGACCAACCACCGGTTTTATGTGCTTTCAAAGGCACGGAATGCTTTCCGACGGGGGATAATTTAAATGTGGTATTTATTATACCTACTTAATTTTTAATAAATTCAAATAACTAAATTCTGTTATTGAATTATCTCCTTTAAATGTTTTTTTATTAAGTAATGTGTTACCAATTGTTTTTGTTTGTTAAAAAATATTGAGCTTTGTGTAATTGTAACGCCAGACGAACGTCTTCATTGCGATGGTACACCATTTTGTTCTTACTGCTCTGACAGCATCGTAGACGGTGGATTTAATAACAGAGCAAAACCTAAATTAGTTTGGACTAGGCTGTACTAGTTTATCCCAAAATCGGGTTTGGCCGGTAACATATATATAATATAAATATAATATCATTACATCGATACCTTTAATCTCAAATGGCGTAATCACCAAATCGTCACTTTTCAGAAGAGCCAAAAAAGAAAAAAAAAGTTATTTCAAAATTCATATCTTTCATATTAAAAAAGTTATTCAAACGAAACTTGTATGTAATTATATGGCATCGCGAGCTTTATAACACAGATCTATGGTATTAAAAATTCAACCAATAATTACTAAAATGATTTGTGCTTACGACAAACAAATATTAATAATTTTGCGTTTACGACCCAAAAAAAACGCTGTTCTGTAACAAGTTATGATGTAACAGCTTAGTTGGCTTAAATCTCAAATGGCGTAATCACCAAATTGTCACCTTTCAGGAGAGCCAAAACAAACAAAAAAAGTGTTATTAAAATTCATATCTTTTATACTAAAAATGTTATTCAAACGAAACTTGGATATAATTATATGACATCGCGAGCTTTATAACAAAGTTCTATTAAAAATTCAACTAATAAATACTACAATGATTAGTGATTACGACAAAAAAAAAATTAATAACTTTGCGTTTACGACCCAAAAAAAAAACGCTGTTCTTTACAAAGTTATGGTGTAACAGCCTAGTAATAATAATAATAATAATAATAATAAAATCAATTTATTTGTCTTCAATTATTCAACATAATAATAGTTACATTGTAGGTACATTTCTTATACAATATATTTAATCTTAGACAAAGCGGCTTGTGACTCAGAAGTCGCAGAAAAACCACGACCCCTGCTATTCTGTCACCACCTTTTCCACACATAGCATTCCTATAAATAATGATATCGTGCAGCAATATAATATTTAAATATTTAAAGAAATCAATTAAGACTAAAAATTTAAAATTGTCTACCAGAGATTAGTTAATAGACATGTAGTAAGGTAAGATTATCTTAAAAAATAAATAAAACCTGCATAAGTATTTGATTAATTTATAACAATAAAATAAGTAAATTGTAATTCACTCAACAACAGAATAGAAAAACATAGCAAAACGTAAAGGACACAGAAACAACATTTAACAATGGGAGAGATGTGCCAAGGATTGTTTTTCAAGCAGCCTACTGCGTCATTTTAGTCGGAAAGCCATGACTGAATGATCCACTTCCCCTCGAACAGGCGGAGGCAAGTCATTCCAGATTTTAGATGCAGCGTACTTAAAGGAACCCCTAGCAGCACTCAATTTTATAGTTGGCCTAGACAGTTGGAAGCCTCGATCCCTCAACATAGGCAGTCTTTTCTTGGGAATACATTTATCATATAAATACTGAGGGCGTTTCATATTAAACAATTTGTGCAGGAAACAAGCATATTTAAGGGTAACATTAAAAGACATATCAAGCCAACGCTTACTCACTATATACGGTGTAATTCTGGCCCTTCTGGGTATTGCATAGCAGAAGCGTATACATGCATTTTGCACTCTCTGTACGCTCTTACTTGTTTTTTTGTATAAACATGGATGATAAACGATATCACAGTAATTAAGAGTTGGCATAAAGAGAATGCATTTTAAATAGGTAGCTATTTTAGGTTTTTTATAAGTAATAACAAAGTGAGGTAGATGCAAATAAATTTTAATTATTACAAAATAAATATCAAGTTTTTTACTTCAATTATACTAACGCAATAATTTTGGTTTGAAGTTCAAGCTAAAGTTATTGTGTATGTATAATTCTACTTAGTTTTTAGATTAGGATAAACAGTATTTATCAATTATACTTTGCATGAACTAAGGCTACTTACTTCGCACTAACAGGAATCTTACTTAACGCCTAAATTTTAAATTGTCTTCTACGAATAGTGTGTACAGAAGTAAAAAAACGTTTATTTTTAAAATGTCTAAGTTAGGATATAAGATCTATATTAGATTTAGGCGCTAGCAACACTCCTGACACAAATAAACAATCAATCAAATAAACAATCTTCAATATGAGTACTATTGGACAAAAGAAATAAAACTCGTCAATTTCACTATATTAATAAGAATTAAATATTTAAATCACAATCTAACGTTTCTTTAGGTTTAATTATAAATCACAGACTTCGATTAAATTCGGTTAAACGATAACGACGAAAAACATTAACATGAAAAAATTGCGTAATAAAAGGAATTAAACTGAGTTTTCTACAGATTCCTCTTCTTCGTCCTCTTCATCGGTGACTGCTAATACGTCGAATGCATTTTTATCTGAAGGCAGACGTCGATACTCTTCGTGATATATTTTTGGTATTGCACCATTATTACAAAACTGCATAAGATCTTTGTATTTTGACAATAATAAAGGTATTTTGTTGAGGTAAAGAGGCTTCACATTATATCTTCCTTGACACACCAGAGTACTTTCTACATTTTCAGTCTTTTTCTTGCCCTACTTCAACTCCTTTAACTTTCCCTTTATCCTTGCCTTTTCTTTTTCCCTTACCTTTCCCTTTATGCTTGACGTTTTCTTTTTCACATAATGTAATATTAACTTCCTGTGCATCATCTTTAATGGAGTATTTTACGTAGATTACATGGGGATTTTTCTTCTTGAATGTTACTGTTCTTATGTCTTTGAGCTTAAGACTTTTTAATAAAGATGGAGTGAAGCTATAGTTAGTCACGCCTTCATAATTCAAGAAGTCTGTGTGATCTAACATCTAGCATATTTTTATAATTCCATGGGTCGTAAACGCCAAATAAAAGGTAAATACCCCCTAACAGTTATTTATTTTATTTAAATTCTTAAACTAACTTGAGTCGTAAACGCCACTGTTAAGCATATCAGTCCTATACGTCTACCTTGATAGTCAGTATTATTCGTATCATTATTATTTTAGCTGGTGTATCGACCGAAATCTTAAGAATTGTTTTTTAAAAGGTATTTACGACTAAAAAATAAGAAAATCCTTGTTTATCGACGTTAAACACGTGGGCTGTAATCACCACTTTTTTGCGAATTTTAAAACTCTGATAAGACAGATCGATAGAAAAAAAAAATGGAGTAGCACAGCATTCAAAAGTCGTTTTGTCCAAAATGGTGATTACGCCATTTGAGATTAAAGGTATCGACATTATGTATATATAATCTAATGGAAATCTGTGAAAGCGCTCGTAGCTCCGCGGTGCTAGGTAGTTGGAAACGATCACCGAAGTAAAGCAGAGTTTACAGAGGAGGAGGAGCCTTGAAGAAGTGACCGTGTATGTAAGTATGTATGAAGCTTATCAAAAGGGTTTACCGCAGCTGTTAGTAGCTGCATACTACAGAAATATATAATTTTATATGTCTTTTTGTAACAATAAAATACAGCAGTCAGTCCTTGGATGGGTGACCGTAAGTGTAGCATTTGATATCGGGCGCTTCCGTGCTTCAGAAGGCAAGTTAAGCCGTTGGTCCCGGTTATTACTAAATGTGGTAGTCGTTAAGCCATGTTAGAAGTAACACTAGGGCAACCGGGATAATGCTAGCATATGAGAGTTTATTTGAATATGTTTAAAAGCCATTAAGATAAGGACATGTTCTTTAAACGTGACCACTTATTATGTGCAAGGTGCAAGGTTATCTCAAATAAAGAAAACTTTTAATATTTATATTTTTGAGAGTAAAATTGATGTTAACATACGAATAGGCGGCCAGATAACTGCACAAAATGTTTTTTTTTAAACACTTAAAATTATATTGGAATTAAAAACTGTCATGCGCAAGCGCACCAGGGATGCGGTGCGCATGCGCATGACAGTGCGCTGAATACGGGGCAGCTCTAACATTGTCCTAGCGATGATTGCTGGAATGATGGACTGCACATTAGGCATTGTTTGCTTAAACATATTGCTTTGCTGAAGTAAACGTTACTAAAATAGTAAAGCAAAGTATTGTTGAATTTCTTGGCGGGAAGGTGAAGCGTCATGTCTGCAGTTTTGTTTTTTTTTTCTAAAATTTGTGATATTTATTACATTAATGTGTTATAACGGTGGATTATTTACGGTTCAGTGTTTGGGAATATACATGAGTGTTGGTAAATCAAACAAAGCAGAGCAACATCAGTTTTCAAATTCTCTCAAGGAGTCCATGTGAGATCTCAGTATAGTCCCATCCCATTTTTACTGAGGACTCAAGGGGCTTAGGGGAGGGATCTCATTTACCATTTATCATCTTTATCATAACTCATTCTCATTTACTATGAATTATATATTATTAATATATGACTTACTTGACACTGGCTAGATGTGCTAGACGCATGAAGTCATTATTTAAAAGAAAAAAAAAAGTTGACATAAAGAAATTAGGTATTTACCTTACTTCTTTATGTCACAAGGTGGAACTCAATGTATGCTTGAGCAGGCCCAAAGTGAAGTGGTCCTCGTAGCCTGTGGAATGCCAAGGGCATCACTAGAGCGTTGCCGATCCTTCTAAGTACCATTTCACCATGCTGTGATGAACATTTTTAGGGTTCTGTACCCAAATAATGAAAAAGGGGACCCTATTATTAAGCCTCCGCTGTCCGTCCGTCTGTCACCAGGCTGTATCTCATAACAGTCACATAGTTGATTTTTTTTACAGATGATGTATTTTTGTTGCCGCTATAACAACAAATACTAAAAAACCGGCCAAGTGCGTGTCGGGCCACGCGCAATATAGGGTTCCGTAGTCACCCTTTGCCATAATGTCGCTATATGAACAGGTTCAGCTATTCCCCGATAGATATCACTACTACGGTATGAATGAAATTTTAATACATTTAATACAAAAATTTATTTGATTGTCGTCCATTACTCGAAAACCAGTAAAGCCTACTTAGCCGTGATAGTTTTCCTTTTAACTTCATTATATATACTACTATTGTGAATTTTTTCAGCCCCTCTGAAAGTACCGTTTACCTGGTGGGGGGGGCGGATACTGAACTCTATCAATTTTTTCCACTTTAAAGCTTAATGTTTCGAAAACGGATCCCTAAATCGAAAAATGGTTTTAAGAAACTCGTATTACTTTTGAAAGACCTTTCTAACGATACCCAACATGATAAGATAGACTCGAGAAAAAAAAAACATTCCTACTTTACGTGTAGGGGAGGTACGTTACAAAACAATATTTTTAAAACTTTTATTCTACAGGTTTGTCGACGTGATTAATATGTATACCCACACCAATTTTCAGCTGTCTAATGTTAATAGTCTCTGCGCTAACCCGCGGACGGACGGACGGACGGACGGACGGACATGGCGAAACTATAAGGGTTCCTTGTTTACTACGGAACCCTAAAAACGAAATACCTACAGTAAATATTACAACAATCGTGGTTTTATTTATCGTTTTCGCTGAATATTGATGACGGCAACAGGTTGACGATTAAAATATACACAGAATATTTAGTTATACGGCCTCTTTAGTAACCATATTTAACAAAAAATAAATTGGCACGGAATCCTTCGTGCGCGCGTACGACTCGCGTTTGCTCGGTTTTCCACAATGCACTGAATTTAAAAAGAAATTATAAACAACATATTAATTTATTGTAGCTTATTAATCAAAAGTTTTGCTTATGCGAAGACTTAAAATAAAATTCTTGCACTCTTATAGCTTTAGCTCTGCTTGGAAATAGAATACTGATCTCAAAAATATTGATATTTTCGAATTTTAGATAGATAGATAGATAGAAAATTCTTTAATGTGCACCAAATTAAAATAAAACAAGAAAACAATTGCATAAGAAAAGTGATAAAATTGGCGGCCTTATCGCTTACAGCGACTTCTTCCAGGCAACCTTAGGATGGAGAGTGGTTAAAATTAAAAGAAAACCAGGGACACCCCTGGAAATGAATAACAAATACATAATTATATTTTAATAGACAAACAAAACACAAATAAATACTATGACTTAAATAACATAAAATAAACCTACATAAATACGTACATGACATAGAAACATTAAGCAGCAGGACATTATTTTTGTGAAAGGAAAAGCTTCTTTACTCCAATTTTGAACGCATTTAGTGATTGCGCTTGTCTAATAGTAACTGGGAGAGAATTCCAGAGACGCGCAGCTTGGACATTAAATGACGAGTTGTAAAAAGAAGTGATCGACGACCGATGGGGCGTTTAGATTCTTCAATGCCGACCGCGAAACGGCAATCAATCAATAGTAGAGGAGGCCTCTCACGCGAGAGACCGCTGATCTGGTCAAGGCGGCGGTAAGCCGATGGATACAGGCGACTCAGGATCGCTCAATGTGGAAATCTATCAGTGAACGTCAGATGGCCTGATGTGACGGAATCTCAAGGCTCAGGCTCTGTGATGACCGCAAAGAACGCGAATGTGAACAACAGTGTTGCTATAAATGTATATCGAGCAGAAATCGGGAGAAAAAACTAACCTTGACGATTTTCTTGCCCGTTCTTTTACGATCTAGCTCCCGCCCGCAG
This sequence comes from Musotima nitidalis, assembly GCA_949126915.1. Classification (NCBI taxonomy): domain Eukaryota; kingdom Metazoa; phylum Arthropoda; class Insecta; order Lepidoptera; family Crambidae; genus Musotima; species Musotima nitidalis. The sequence goes on from OX421421.1 coordinate 19,365,417, forward strand.
TGAATGGGCGCGCTAGTTTTTAAGTTTTGACGTTCATAAGAGCTCTTATGAGCCAAACTTGGAAACTTGAATAAATGAATTTGAATTTGAGCATAGTATAAGATTTATACTTAATTCTATTACAATACTTACTTCCCATGCTGTTAATAAGAACCATGAACACTTTCACTTAAATACGCACATAAATTTTCCCCGTATTTGTGTTTTAATTAGGAAAATTACTTAATAACATATTACAAACATCATTGGTAGCACTTTATAAGAGTAACATGTACAACACAAGTAACTAGTTGAATGTTCTATCTGAGTTTGATTCAGTACAAGTTGGGTTTTTACATTTTTGTTTAAGGATTTCCCCAGAGCAGATAGGGTGCTTTATCAATAATAATTTACAGATTTTAAAATTATAATTTGCCGGTTTATAAATACAGTTTACATGCAGTCAATCGTCGATCGAGGTGGATAACAAATACGTTCAATAGTGGTCTTCTAGTAGCTGAAATGATTATGATACAGATAATGAGATAAGTTCATATGGTATAGTCATTCGTCGATCAATGCGAAAAACAATTAGGGAATGTATTCAGCGGACTTATACTAGCTGATATGATTGGCATGATACAGACAATTGACGACCATATAAATAAATAAAATAAATAAATATTTTCTGACAATTACACCAATTATTTAGTTCCAAGATAAGTATCATTAAGAACTTGTGTTATGGATACTAAACAACGGATAAACATACTTAAATACTTTTTTTTTGTAAATACAAACTTATATACATAGGAAAACACGCAGACCAGAACAAATATTCATGTTCATGCACACAAAGATTTATCCTGTGTGGAAATCGAACCCACGACCTCTGGAGTGAAGTGTAGGTATACTGACCTCCACGCCATATCGGTCGTCCACTGCCATACTTATTATATTACCATTTGGCGTGGTGGTCAGTATACCTTTTCTTTTTTTTATCTTCGGTAAAAAACGCACTGTCTCCCGGCCAATGGGGGGACCGGGAGGGGAGTGTGGGGCTCACTGCGGCAGACGCGACCACCGCAGTCCTACCCACTAAATAACTTCCGACGACGCCCACCGCTGTTGAAAAAGAGGCGGGGGGCCAGTACCAGGGGATTTGTAGATTGGCACCCCGCCCAACGTGGCCAACGTCCCCCGGATCATAACCGGGAGGACCTCCTCAAAAAGGCGCGGTGTGTCGCGCCCGCCCTACCTCCTTGTGCGGCCATGGCGTAACTGGCTGACTTCTGGGGGGGCCTATAGCTAGACGGAAGGGGCCCCCGCCGCCTAAGACCCCCTGCGATACCTGCACTTAACTTCAGAGAAACGATAATTAAGTATGTTTATCCGCTCTTTAGTATCCATATCACAAGTGGAATCTTGTGGATCTTGGAACAAAATAATTGGTATGCAGTCAGACGTCCATCTACGTCAATGAAAAATTGCATACTTATTGTTCAGAAGTCGAATTTTATTGGCTGAGCTGATGATGGTGAATTTATAGACAACTAGAAATCCTGGTCATTCGTCGTTCAAAGTTAAAAACAATCGGGAAGACCTGTATGCTCAAAAGTGGACGTCAGGCAGGGGTCTAATATAATATTATCATATTTTTTAGTTAATGTTCACATCACATATCCTAGCATTGTCCCGGTTGCCCTAGACTTAAGCTTAGGGCCCAGGGTCTGCTCACTGGTTTAACCAGATTTGACTGAATTTCAGTTAGGTATTACGTGGAGCGACTGCCGCCTGACCTCTGCAACCCAGAGGGAAACATCATTCTATTGTTAAGCCAGCTGTCTGTCTGTAAGAAGGCACTGACTTTTTAACAACGACTACCATAGAGGTTCATGACAGCCGGGCCCAGCGGCCTAACGTACTTTCCGCTAGCGATAATTACGCACATAACTTCGAGGAGTCATAAGTGCGTTACCAGGGTTTGAACCCGAGACCCTTTGAATTTTAAGGCAAGGGGTCTCGCCACTGGGCTGTCGCCGCTATAGTGCTCGGAGTTTCTGAGGAATGAGGATATCCGTAGGAGAACTGGAATGACCGACATTGCGAGACGAGTTTGTAAGCTGAAGTGGGCGGGGCACATAACACGAAGAACCGACGACCGTTGGGGCGGTAAGGTACTTCATTGGCGACCGAGAACCGGTAGACTTAGTAGAGGACGGCCTCCCACGCTATGGGCCAAGATCTGGTCAAAGCCAGGAAGCCTGTGGATGCAGGCGACTCAGGATCGCTGAATGTGGAAATCTATTGCCAAAATTGACCAAACATAATGACTTTATTAAGTGTCAGTGAGAACGAATCATTTCTCTAATAAGGAAATAATTCTGACATAACACTGATTACATTAATAATGGGTGTTATTTAACGTGTCTTCAAAATTAATAAATTGCCAACCTAACCTAACCTTTTTGTGCATCAAAAATACTGATTGAGCACCTAATCACCTCATTAGATGCTCACTCAGTATTTTTGATGATCAAAAAAGTATTTTTTAGAGGTTCAGTTTATTATATTCCATTAATAATTATCGGAATTCAGCGTTAAACCAACATATTATGTGGCCATTATTGGTATTTTGTGACCCTAATTCTCACTGAAAAACTAGGAAGAAGTTATTTACGGTCACAATATGTACGTACATACACAGGTACATGAATAAAGTCCTTTAAAAAAAACATCGAATACCTGCTCTGGTTACAACAGTTACTTATTAGTTAATCTTTACATAATATTCATAAATGCTGCAGTTAGTGTTCGTCGATTCAATCAACCTTTTTGCCAACAAAAAAAAAAGTTTTTTTTTGTGCTCGAAGGCATGGATGATTTAGTGACATTCAATCGATTAATATAAAGCCAAACGAATGACTTTAAACAATTATTGTAAATACATTATAACAATTTGTTTCAGTACATTTTACCTTCTAAGTATAATCAACAAATTAAATCCCCTAACGTTATAGCAATCAGGTGTATTTCATGACTGTATTTAAGAAATTAAACATATATTCTACATAATCAAACACTTACATAGGCCTAGAATAGTGCACGACGAGAAGATGGCCGATTGGGGCAGCAGCTCAGGGAGGCAGCAGCGTCATTTTGTTCAAAGTTCTTTATTGCATTCATGTTGTACATATACAGGTGTTAACAAAGATAGAAGGTAACAAACATGACCCTGCAAGGGCACAGCGTACTGCCTTGAACTGCAATTGCCCCACTCGCGTGCCCAGTGTGGTGTTTATGGTATATCCATAATGTAAGAAAATTATTAGGAAAGTCTATTTTCAGCAGTGGATGGCTGAAATTGTAATGATTATAAAAAAATATACAAACTTTTTCATTCTATTTATATTATTATACTGCCTGTCATTTAAGTGATCTAAATTCGAATTGTATATTGTCATTACTTAGTTGTCAAACAAAGTTTTGTGATACTTATCAACCGCTTGCTTTATAGAATTTATACAGGAAACAAGTTAATATTTTGAGAAATGCCTGAGAATTTGAGTGTTAAGATCCCTCTGAGCCCCGCGCCGGTGGCTAGAACTGGCGCCGGGGACATCTCCGAACGGGAACTGTCACGCGAAAGGCAGACCATGCAGACCACGCCGCCCACGTACGTATTTGTCATCATCACCATGATCATCATCACAGCCCATTATCATCCTAGCACTAACTGAGCACTGGCTTCCTTCAACGAACAAAGATAAGGCTCCACCAAGCCGCCCTCGTTCATACGATTTTAAACTAGCATCAGATCTAGTAAAAAAAGTAGATAGCTCATGGCCATTGATATCACTGAAGTCACAAAACTCAGCTCCTTTTTGCTATTTTTTACTGGATCTGAGGTACTAGCTAGATACTAAATCATACGCAATCTGCACTGAATCTGCAATGTGGAGTATGACGGGAATCCCTCTCACTTTGGTTCCTGAAGAGACTCGTGCTCAGTAGAAGGACGTTAATTTACTGAAATGATGATGACGATTGGACTTGACCTCCCACATAAACTTTCGATGTGATCGATTTGATGTGTAATTTATGGCTAGCAGATTTTATGAATAATAAATATAATAATTATGAATGTCAGCGTAACGTAATTTAATAATTAATTAGTTATGATGAAGCATGACCATTGTGTATTGTATATTTGCATACCATGAGGCTAAATATGGATTAGCGCTAATTTTATGTATGTTGTGAACACCCCTGTATGATGTATCACCTGTATTTGCAAATAAATATGATTTATGAAAACATCGGTAAAAACTGCAAAATGTTATTTATCAATATTAACAGTCGCATCCAGCGCGCACACCCGAAGAAGCAGCTGTTCTCAGCACCAGTTAACAAGTTCACGGGCAAGGCATGCCCGCCCAGCCCGCACTTGGCTCGGATCAAGAGCTGCCTCAACGGCTACAGCCAGCACGCCACTCCGGCACGCCCAACCAGAGTCAGGCCCAAGGCTGTCTCCATGGAGGACCTCACTCCAGTTAAGAGAATTAAAATCGAAAGGTATGACCTACATTTTATTTAAATAGTTATCTCTAATGAACTGACCCCAATTTAATAGTTTCTGCTATTCATATCCATCTTTGACGACCGATATGGCGTGGATGTCAGTATACCAGCCCTCCACTTCTGAGGTCGTGGGTTCTATTCCTTCACGGACAAATCTTTGTGTGCATGAACATGACTATTTGTTTTTGGTCGGGGTGCTTTCTATGTATATGTATTTAAAAAAAAAATTATGTTTATTCGTTATTTAGTATCCATAAGTTCTTAATGATACTTATCTTGGGACTGAATAATTGGTTTAATTGTTAGAAATTATTTATTCATTTATCTTAACTTTCATGCAGTATATTTCATATCATATTTCATAGCACCTTCATCCAGCCTTTCTCCAGTTTATCTGGGAACATAATTCAATTTTTATATAGATTTTTTGGAAATGGCATCTCTATGCCCTTCTGCCTGGCAGAAAGTGGAGCGAAAAAACCAAATAAGATAAAGATCTGAATAATTATGTCTTTTCAGGAAGGGGACAGAGCTGTCTGTCCTGAGTTCCCCACCAGTACGCACGGCTGCTGAGGAGCTTGCAGCAGCTAGGGTTGCCAGGTTTATGGTGGTGTGTGCCTGGCGACGTCGCCGCGAGGACGTGCGCTGTCTGCGGAAAACCCTGGAGTGTCAAGTAAGTAATGACGCGTTGGCAGCTGCCAAGGTACCCAGGTTTTTAACGGTGTGAGCGCTTAACAATAATCTGCTAGAGTTCCCAAGTAAACAGTAACGAGCCACGGCAGCCTGGTAAACTCAAATCAATTCTAGTTAATAATATTGTTTCGTATTTTTCAAATAATACGAATTCAAATGTCTTTAACCGTAAATGTGAACGGCGTGAGGCTCCATCGTGGGGTTCACATTCTGGATGAAATACCTTGAGGTGTTACAGGTGATGCTAAAACCCAACCAGGGACAAAAAACTGAAACGTGCATATAAAAAAATTACAAAAAAAAATTTTGGACCTACTTATTACATTTTATTTAAATATAAGGGTGACGTGGGCGGCAAAAAAACACCCTGATCTCGAAAATAAAGATTTTAAAGTTCATCTCTTCAACATTTTGGTACACTTGATCAAAATGAATTTCTAAAATGTTGTGATTGCTAAATGTTACTCAGTTCTAAAAAAAAATGAAAAAAATCAGTTTATAGATTTGAATTTATGAAAAATTTAAGATTATACATACATACATATACTTACATAATATCACGCCTGTTTCCCCGAAGGTGTAGGCAGGGGCATACTATACGCCCACACTTCGCCAATTATATAGTTATATATTATCGAGAACTTTTATGTTCGCCAGAGCCTCGTCCGTTGATCGGCAGGTGCACCACTTGCAGGTGAGGTTGGCTTGGGCAGATCTTGGTAGGAGCCCTATACACCTAAATTTAAGATTACCTACATTATTTATGTAAACAGTAGGATGTGCGCACGCTGACATTAAACGAAATCCCGTTCGCCAAGACGCTTTTTACGACACCATGGGGACGCTCTATTTAACCACACCATGTCAGTTATTTGCGTTTGTTACAACTAAACTTTTAAAGATTAGTTGTGTCCAGCACCTAGACAAACCTCGTCAAAAATGTTTTTTTGCAAATATTCTCTTACAATCACACCAATTATTTAGCTTCAAGATATGTATCATTAATAACTTGTGTTATGTATACTAAAGAACGGATAAACATACTCAAATACTTTCTTTTTTTTTGTAAATACATACTTAATATAATAAGAAAAACACCCAGACCAGAACAAATATTCATGTTCATGCACACAGAGATTTGTCCTGTGTGGGAATCGAACCCACGACTACTGGAGTGAAGTGCAGGTATACTGACCTCAATTGTAAACAATAAATAAACCTAAATTAAAATTCATATTCAGTTATTCAATTTTGTCTCAAAAGAGCTCTTATGAACGTCATAACTTAAAAACTGGCGCGCCCATTCACTGCGGGCGGGAGCTTGATCGTAAAAGAACGGGCAAGAAAATCGTCAAGGTTAGTTTTTTCTACCGCCAAACTCCCGCTCCCGCTAAACAATAAAGTAAAGTAAAGTAAAAAGTTCTTTATTTCATAAACTATTACATAGCACTTGAAAAAGTCAAAACAAGAAATACATAAAAAAAATTAAATATTAATACCTTGAAAACACGAAGCTTAGATTCACTTTCATGCAAATAAATAAAAATTAGGTGTAAGTGAATCTAAGTGCCAGTTCCGAGCCCCCGCTCTGTGAGAAGAACTGACAAGAAACTCACAGGCTATGCTCTTTTACATTATTTTTTTTTACAAAACACACAGTGAAAATTTAAAGATACTGAAAGGGTCCTCCGAAGCTGTAACCAATAAAGTAGCACTAAGGGAACCTTCTATCACAGTCAAGTAAGTATGTATTGTGAAACTGAGCTAAGCCTGTACAATAAGGGATGGTCACGAGTTACAATCACAATAGTTAGTTCTTGTGCCAAACGCGTGCCTCACTTCGTAGAGCCAGTGTAGAACGTGTGTGTCATCAACCCATCAATAAGTCTCCGGGTTTTTCCTCCTATTTTTGCATTTTGGAAAAGAGATAAGTGGGGCAGCGGACTGATCAGTTTTGCTGCATGACGTGACAGACGCCGCGGTATTGTTTTTCTCATCAAGTTATTAACTTTAATTGTTGTAAGAAGTAAATTGTTTTTTGATAAGTATTTAGAGTTACGCATTACAATAAAGGTGATTGTTTTATTATATGTACTTATGTTATTTGTAGTTATTTCTTGCTTAAGATTATGTTTGGAATTTCAATTTTAAAACTATTACAAATAAATATATGGCCTAAGCCAACGTCACCTGCAAGTGGTGAACCTGCCGATTGACGGACGAGGCTCTGGAAAATAACAGTTCCCGAAAAGCGGCAATAGGCCTTTTTTACTTGGGACAAACTTATAAAAATATTTTTTGCGAAATGTGGGTGTATAAAATAGGCATTCTGTCATCTGTCTACCTCTTCGGGAACACAGGTGTGATTAATGTAGATATGTATGTATAAATGAGAAGGATACCGTTACTATAAATTATTTATTTACGGCACACAGAAATACTGTTTCATCGATAGAATGCGTGGAACTAGAAGCAACGTGTGTGATGTCCAAAAACAATTATTTATTTATACGAAAATTGAACAACTGAAAGAGATTTTTTTAAAAGATAACCAACCGTATCTGGAAACCGATGCGCAATACAAGGTTAATACTATCATAGCTATAGCATATATATCGGACGACCGATATGGCGTGGAGGTCAGTATACCTGCACTTCACTCCAGAGGTCGTGGGTTCGATTCCCACACAGGACAAATCTTTGTGTGCATGAACATGAATATTTGTTCTGGTCTGGGTGTTTTCCTATGTATATTAAGTATGTATTTACAAAAAAAAAAGTATTTAAGTATGTTTATCCGTTCTTTAGTATCCATCCATAACACAAGTTCTTAGTGATACTTATCTTGGAACTGAAGAATTTGTGTGATTGTAGGAGAATATTATTATATTATTATTATTATTAATTGATAGCTAGTCTGATTTGAAGGCTAAAGTGGCAGTGGGCGGGGCTCATAGTTAGCCGATGGGATCTCTAATAGTAATCGTATTTTATTTATTTATTTAACAATTTATGCACATACGGAACATACACAAAGATAGAAGTTATGAAAGACATGTACAACGGCACTGCTTATCCCTAAAAGGAATTTCTTCCAGCAGACCGAAAAAAGGAAAAAACATATACAAAGCAGACACGTGCACAAAATACGTCACAAAAGAAACTAAAACAACAATAAAAAACTAAAATCAAACAATAACATACTAAAATAAAGCAATTAGATAAAGATGTACAGCTAGCAGGCAGCAAGAAAGTGTTCCTTTATTGCCTTCTTAAAAATGGAAATACTTTTGGAATTTAGAGGATGTACTCCTACTTTGAGGACTAATGACTTGATCCAGGTCGGTAGCCGGTGGAAGTAGATAGATAGATAGATATGCTCTTTATTGGCCAAGAAACTTAAAAACTACAGATTACAATATTAAGAGAAAAATTAAATTTAAAGCCAATCTAGGCGGTCTTATCGCTAAAAGCGATCTCTTCCAGACAATCCGACGCAAAGGAGAGAGGCGGCTTAAAATAATTCGACGCGAAAACAATTATTATGAATTATGGATGCAAAGGAAAAAATATTTTTGATAATTCCTGATTTTCCTTCTTTGATTTTGAAGTGACGAATGATTGGGGAGGATCTCAAGACCATATAGTTACTTAATAATTTTATTAATATCACCAAGTAGAACATTCTGCATACCGGATTATCTTTAATCTCTTTTTTAATTTTTTATTTGAATGAAGGTGTCGTACCTAGAAGCTGGTTTTAAACGGAGGTTTTAAATCAAACCGTAGATAATATCTGTTCCACGCGCATCAAAGAGATGTCGGCACATTGAGGAGGGCCCTGGAAGAGGCCAAGTCTGCCGGGGTTGCGAGACTGTTTGGGTCGCCGCGGCCTTAGAACATCTCCCCTCGGACACCACCACCACCTTGACGTGGTGGGGGAGCTGAGTACCTCCCGGAGGCCGGGAAAAGGTAACACCCAGAGGTTGGCGACTCTGGGTGCCCTTAGTACTGACTACCGGGGGGGAAACTAAAAGGGACCTGTGGAGGGCGCAGCGGGCGGGCCAGGGGGGCCCATCAAGCAGCGCCAGGAGGGTTATAGGCAGCGGAGGCAGGGGGCCCCTGCTGTCTTACCATGGACCCTCCGAGCAACCCAGGTACAGGCCCCCGCCTTTTTCTCAATAAGCGGCGGGCGTCGTGGGAAGGCCTTGGAACATTGCAGGCTCAAGAAGGAACATGGGTGGTTTTTAAAGTTTAAGCCTGACACACCCTTCCGCTTCACCTACAGCGAAAGACGGTTATGTCATAATGTTCCATCCATAAATAAAGTATATTTTATAGATAGGAATTGTTTAAGTATCACGGTTCGTAAGAAGTTTCCCTTGCCGAAATGATGTTGTTGATTAATGTGCTGTAAACTGGTGCTTATAGGTGTCGTGCTCGGAGCGGCTCCGCATGCAGGTGTCGGCGCTCAAGTTGCTGCTGGACTCCGACAACTGCAAACTGCGGCTAGCCATGCGCGAACTGGAGCGGCTCAAGCAGCTGCTTCGAGACAAGGACAATGAGAAAGTCCTCTTGGAGCGGGTGAGTGAGAATAGACAAGGGCGCGAGAAGGTACTCTTAGAGCGAGTAAGTTGGGGTCTTGACAATGACCACGAGGAAGTCCTATTTGAGCGGGTTGGCAGGGTCTGCACAATGACCACGAGAGGGACCTCTTTGAGCTGGTGAGTGCAGACTGGACTCAGACCATGACCAGACCATGGATTACTGAGGGAAGGCTCTAAGTTCTTTCGTAGCTAAATATTTACATGAAGCGTGCTCGTAGTGCGGTTTTAGGTGGTCGGAAACTGGCCCCAAATTAAAGCAGGCTTGGCAGAGTCACACCGTCTATGTGGCATTTAATATAAAGCGCCTCCTAACTTCGGAAGGCACCTTAAGATGTTAATCCTGGTAATCGTTTAGTTCATAGTCGTTCAGTAAAATTTGAGGTCCTACTAATCCTGTGCACTGGTTTTTTTTTTTTTAAATTAGTCGTCACAAAAATCCTCCTCTCTTCTAAGTTGCCATACCATACAGGGCCCATATTGTATCTGTGATATTATAAATAACATCTTTGTAACATATGGAGTGCAATAAAGACATTGAGTATTAAAGCCTTTGTCAATCAACACTACGTCAACGTGGTGCAGTATGACTTAATCCCTTTCACCTCGATTTGGGAGAGGAGTTCCATGCTCAGTGATGGGACGTTAATAGGCTCTGATGATTAATAATTTAACATTTTAAAGACGAAATTTTTTCTATAATATAATCAACACGTCCGCTAAGACTTTAAGTTCGCTTCATTTATCACTTTGTTGGAAGGGGATGACCATAGTTGACAAAGTCCTAAAGGTTTTGTATAAAGTTCAGGTCTATAATTTATACCTACCCTAAACCGACGGGAGTGTATTAAAAGAATCGTACTAAGTGAAAGAATGTGTTCTCTGCCTACCCCTACGGAAATAAGGAGACACAATGTATAGAGTATACTTTTTGAAACAGTATATAACAGCAATATCAAAACTTATGTGTCTTCGTACATACAGTCCTTCATATTTTTAATAATTTACCGCAAGATTTAATAACACCTATTTCCAATATGCCGGCTGAGTCATGGTGGGAAAATGCTGCGATGTAAGCGAGCACGCTTCTTACCATGATAACGTCGCTCAAATAATTAACTATTAATGTGAATATGTTTAACGGATTAATGTTTGGTGGCGACAGGAAAAGATGGCGCTTGAACGCGACGTGTGCGCCGCGCACGACCAGGCCTCGGAAATGAGCATTGGTGAGTAGAGTTTGTGATGTTAGATCTAATGAACATAACTGAGCTAATCATTTATGGAATATAATAAACTGATAATCAAATATTATTATTAATAATCTGATAATCAGAAAAAGACTAGATTGTGCACCAAAAATACTGATTGAGCATTTTATGTGGTTTTTAGGGTGCAACAAGGTTAGGTTAGAAGAGTAAGAATTTTTATTACAGGTAAATACTAGCCATTATTTATTGGTTAGATTGATGTAGTGTTTATTAAAAGATTATGTTATTTATTGAACAAAATACAGGTAGTAAAGTACTACCTCCCACACTATGGATCTGGACTCTTAATAAGCGGTTGGCCGGGGGACGTTGGCTGCGGGCGGGGTGCCCGAAGTTACAAACTCTGGCACTGGCCCCTCGCCTCTTTTCAAATGCGGTCGACGCCGTCGGAAGTTTTTTAGTGGGTAGGACTGCGGTGGTCGTGTCTGCCGCAGTGAGCCCCCACACTCCCCTCTCGGTCCCCCTATTGGCCGGGAGGCAGTGCTTAAACAGCATTATTTTAATAGACGATAAAAAAAATGAGGACCTTTTCGAAAATTATATCAATAATTTTTTTTTGTATTCGCTATATTCAACCACATCACATACCAAGTGAAGTTGTTTGCTGCAGCATAGCAGTATATAAAAACAGGTTAAAAAAAATACCTTATTGATGTTTTTGATTCTGGCTGTTCCTAACCTCTTGTGAAATATTTATTATTATTATTATGTTTGTCTTTTTCCGATCTCGGGCCAATGGTGACCCGGACATTTGGAAGGCATTCGTGGGGCCGAAGCGAACACGTAGAGGCCCCTTAGACAATTTTAATCTAATGGTTATGTGACACCAACCGGCTATTATCCCTATGTGCACTATAGAAATACACCTAAGGACAATCCCCGATTGGTGCAGTACTATTAGGATAAGATGGAATCTACTATGGCCGGGATATTGGGTTGAAAAGCTGAAAGACTGGGTAAATTGGACTATGGATAGAGGAGACTACCGGACACCTGCCGTCATCATCAGTCTCAAATGATTGTAAATGGCAGGCGGTGACTAGCCAGAGGATTAAATGGGCACTCCAAAATAGCCGTAGTGCAACGGCAGGAGCGCAACATCGATATCCTCGGCTTCAGGGTGTCGAGAGGTGTAAACCGTTTTCTACTCACTGCCCAAGAGTACAGTGCGCCAACTCACGACTTATGCATCTTTCACTTCCACCCTGCGAGCATGTAGCTCTTGCGACTCCACCCTGGACAGCCAATGAAGGCAAGCCAGGGGCGAGGGTCCTGCTAGCCTCTTGGGGCCCACTCAGGCGAACCGGAGACGAGACCGCAGTCCGACCCTCTGGAGCACTCGTATTTACGCCCGTGGTGTCGCCACTCACCAACAGCTCGCCACAAGCTGCCCTGCTTATTATTATTATTATTTTCGAATATTATTTTTTTCTCAGAAATCTTACTTTCTGGTGTTTAACGAGACTCACGGGCCTAAGCCAAGTGAAAATCATTTATTAGGAATCTTCTTGAAGAAACTTTCTTACAGTTCGACAAGTGTTTAGGATAGCGGCTTTCTGCATAGTCATGTAGGTGTTTTGTGGTAGATTATTATTATTATGTATTTAAAAAGGTGTTATATTCGCCATTAAACTATTATATAGTTTGGCGATAGAATAAGTTTAAAAAAATGTTATGTTATTTTGAATAGTCAAATAAAAAAAAATTAAAAAAAAAATCTCTGAAAATGAACCAAAGGTAGCTAAGATCTAGAAACGGTGAACTGGATAATTGTACGGATAACTCTGAGAAAAGTATGACTACCCAATCCTTAACTGTGATGATTAACTAAACAATATTACTGTTGTTGCAATCATGTTAATTGCATTGATGGTGTGTTCTATTGATAATTTGTTTACAAGAGATTCCTTAGGCCACAGTCCCGAAACCAGCGAGATCTCGCGGCGATCTTACAACACAACATTACGATCTTTTATAATTATACCTCTAAAAAGATATGTTCTAACTGCGATTGATAAAATTAGGACATAATTTTTAAACGTCGATTTAAAGGCGGATTGCCTTCTTCACCATCCGTCCGTCCTGTAGCGGGAGACGGCACATTTTAATGTAAAAAAAGACGCGTTTAGTAGATTTGTAGTACCAAGCAGGTTTTCTTTATGAATTTTGGCCTTTATTTAGAGGCCAGTACTAATAAATCTATACATTTACACGCCCCGCGCCCGCGCTACTTTGCCGCTCCGGAGCCCGCTGACTTCGAGTCTGAGGCCTTGGCTTCTTTCTGTTAACCTACAGCTCATCATGTAGACTTGATTAAGGAAATATAAACGCGTGCTACTACGATGTAAGTCCACGTACCACGAAACGACGGGGCACTCTGACTTATCAACCGCAAGAGCTACATTCGTCAGCCATCGTAGACTGGTCTTCACTACTAACTACATATTGAATTGCACATACTATTTATTTATTTTTTATTTTATTATATTTAGGACAACAAACAGTTACACAATATATAATATTAAAAAGGCTAAAGCTAAATTTGGTTCATTGCGTAACCAGCGACGTTATCCACGACAGAATGTTAAACATATGAAACGAAACTTAGCTTCATCAATTATACACATATTGCTTAATCTAATAACAAATACAATAATATTTTATTCTCTAAATAATATTTTACCCTAACAATAATATTTATGATAGAATTAGATTTATCTATACATTTAAAAAATAAATAATAAATAAAGCCAGTAAAAAATAACATTGTGTGCTTTATTCTACTGGTGCCAATGCTTGCAATATCTCCCGCTTAAACTTATGTGGAGAGAGTGCAAATATGTCAATGCCCTTTGTGTTGTCATTGAAAGAATTTACGATACGTGAGAGAGGTACGCGTTTACCTGCATTCGTATTCGAGCAATCAGTGATAAATAGGCTGTGCGGACGAGACTCTCTAATTCGTTGAGAAAAACTCGGTGTGCAGTATTTTATATTTCCTATCAAATCTATAGAATCAAAACCGCCGTGCAGGAGCTTATACAAAAATGAATAATCAAGAAATGACCTTCGGACCTTAAGAGAGTGCATAGAAAATTTGTTTAGAAGGTATTTGTATGACTTACGTGAGTGTAAACACTTATAGTGTGTTGCTTTAAGAAACTTGCGCTGAACTATTTCAATCTGATCACTATATTTATTATAAAAGGGGTTCCAAACGATTGAGGCATATTCCAACTGAGACCTAACCAATGTTTTATAAAGGTAAAGAAAGGTGGAGTGTTTCTTGAAGTTTGTGCAAGATCTCATTACGAAACCATAAAATTTAAAGGCTCTGTTAGTGATATAGTCAATATGAGTATCCAAATGCAACTTGTTGTCCAAAACTACACCAAGATCCCGCATAGTTGAGACCTTTACAAGTGGAGTGAAGTTAAAATTATAATCAGACGGCACAATGTTGACTTTTTTTGTAAAGGTAATAGATTTACATTTGGACAGGTTGAGAAGAAGGTTGTTGGCACCGCAGTACCTATATAGTCGGTCCAAATCTTCCTGAACCTTGAGACAGTCGTTAATGTCCTTGATCACACGAAATATTTTTAGATCATCAGCATATAAAAGAAATTTACAATGATGGAAGCAAACGTTTATGTCATTTATAAATAATATAAACAATAGAGGACCAAGAATAGAGCCCTGGGGCACGCCAGAAGTAACAGTTCTTGTATCAGAAGAAAAGCCATTGATGACAACCTTTTGAGTTCTATTTGTCACATAAGAGCGGAACCAGCGAAGAAGATTGCCGCGAATGCCATTAAAGGATATCTTTTGCAAAAGCAAAACATGGTCAATCCTGTCGAAGGCTTTCGAAAAATCAGTATACACTGCATCCACCTGCCTACGCTCATCCATGCTTTCAAATAAAAAATTTGTATAACATAAGAGATTACTAACTGTTGAGCGTTTCTTGACAAAGCCATGTTGTTCGGGTATAATTGATGAGTGTAAACTTGGATAAATACAGTTGTGGACAAGTCGCTCCAGGACCTTAGACACTGTAGACAATAGAGAAATCGGCCGATAACTGGACACTGTTTGTCTTCCTCCGGTCTTATAGACTGGCAAGATGTTAGCGGTCTTCCACGCATTTGGGACAATACCCAGCCTAATGCTAAAGTTATAAAGAACCGTCAGTGGAATACTAATAGAAGAAGCGGAGTTTTTAAGAAAGAGAGGGGGTAAGCCATCGGGTCCAGATCCCTTCGTGACATCCAAGCTCCTCAGCTCTTTAAGAACCATTTCCTTTGTGAACGTAATGTCACATAAAATATGAGCACTCTGACTATCACCTAAGGAAGATAAGTCACTATGTTCCTCTAAGTTACTAGGCAAAAATACAGAGCTAAAAAAGTTAGAAAACACGTTACAGATGGCCCCAGGTTCATCAAACGAAGAGCCGTCACATATCATCTCATCTGGAATATCATTTCTATAATTACGCTTGTGTATGTAGCTCCAAAAAGTTCTTAAGTCTTTTTTTAAACCATCTTCAACGCTATCTATGTAGGAGTTAAAGCTTTTCTTACTTAGTGTTTTGAAACGCCGGCGATACATTGAAAATTGTTCATAATCGAGCTTATTGTTGTATTTTTTCCATTTCGCCCAATAATGACTTTTGTTTTTGTATATATGAATAAGTGGACGCGTGAACCATATTGGAAACTCCTCGGATTTAACTTGTTTTAAGGGAACATGTTTTTTTATTACATCATAAATAAGCTCATAGAACCGATTCACAGCCTCTTCCAACGACAAGGAAAGGAACTGTGCATCCCAGTTAACAGCGGATATGTCAGCGTTTATTTTACCATAATCTGCTTCAATAAATCTGTACCTAGCAATTCTGCAACGCTTCATACATTTATACTGTAGGTTTAGGGCAAGCCTGGTGCAAAGCGGGGGGTGATGACTGTCAGGTTGCACAAGGGGGATTGGGGCTGGTTCACATATAAGTTCACTAGCTGAATTTGTAATAATTAAATCTAATGTCCGACCTAAATCGTTTTTTAAACTGTTATATTGGCAGCCACTTGTTAACGATAACAAACTAATTAAGTTACGATCAATAACTCCCGAATGTTCCGTTAGTGCGGGCCTGGTTCCCAGAGTATCTTGATACCACTCAATACCAGGCAAATTGAAGTCACCAGCTATGAGAAAACCACCAACATCTGTACCCATAAGTGCGTGTTCGAGTGATTCAAATAAGGTGTCGTAGTTTGAGTCACTTTGATTGGGTGGTATATATAAACTTAAAATATAATAAAATTTAGAGGAGTCGTCCGTGCGCAGCTTTAGCATAACATATTCAAAAAACGGGGGTACGGGGGCGGTGCCGCCGGACACGGCCAGCCGCAGCTCGCAACGCGCCGCGGACAGCTCGCGACGCAAGGCCACGAGCGTGCCGCCGCCATCCCGCTTTCCGGTCGCTACGCGATCCCTATCGCACCGGTGTACAATGTAACGGGAATCCATGAACTCATTGTCAGATATATTGGGAGTCAACCAGGTCTCAGTTAGAACAATTATATCATAACACTCAGATAAAACATTCATGTGTATTGTATTTAATTTTGTGCGCAACCCACGGCAATTCTGGTAGTACACGGAAACTATGTTTGCCATTGAAGAACACAAAATGTGTAAATTATCTTAACTTGACTCGATTTAGAATTTGTTTTCCCTTTGTGCCATACCGAGTGGGAGCGTTTTAACAATAAGTTATGTTTTATGCTTGAATTATAATAACAAAGTATAGGATGTAATATTGGTCTATGCAAAGTAATAAGGAATCTATAAGCGCACTCAAAAGTCCGACAGAAAAACAGATCGATGTTATAATTACGTAAAGAAGTTAGGCGGTGTATATTATCTCTTGCACAGCTTCTTAATTCATACACAGTTAGAGTTATAACAATGTACACGATTTGACTTACCATTAAAATATTGTAGTTTACACCTTGTTGTAGCACCATACAATACATACAGGAGGTTAGTTCACTGATAACGAATTTTGACAAACTTATACTAAGCGGAGAACCGCTGGCCACCACTAAAAAAACACACAATATAAGTACTATACAAAAATAACACTGGATACTCGTAACAAAAAAAGGTCGCGAGAAAGACTGTGCCACACCAAAAGTACTATATGTAATATATACTATGTGTAATATTTGTCATTTTCAATGACGTATTTTAGCGTCATATCATCATCAGCATTTATTTATAAACTCCACTGCTAAACATTAGCCTTCACAAAAGATTACATTCTATTGGGGGTATTTGCCCATAATAACCACGCTGGGCAGGCGGGTTGGTGATCGCAGTTCAAGCCAGTACGCAGAATGATGCTTTTGTCCATCTTTCGATACGTCTTCGTCGTTTCTTACGACTCCCCATGAGATGAAGGGAAGGGGGGGCAATGCTCTAGGCCGGTACCACACATTTACCGGCTGCGTGTTTCGATACTTCCGATATATATTGGTGAGCTGTTGGTGCTTCCAACTATACGTAATACCATGGTCCTATATTTATCAAATTTCGAATTTACTTTTTAAAACTGTCAATAAACTATCATAAATCATAATCATAAATCTTTATTGCATCAAGTAAACAAGTAGGTACCTAAGTAATACAATGAATACTGATACCCCGTAGGGGCACTGCAAATTAAGAGGGAACTTAAACATATTACAAAACTACGTACTTAATTATTCTATAAACTAACAAACTCACTAAAACACAAATATGAAATCAACAAAAAACAATATTTATACAGTATTATTAATATATATAACATTAACTCATAATTTATATAATAAATCACTATAGGCTTTTAATAGAGTTTGTCGTCAAAATATTCG
This sequence comes from Musotima nitidalis, assembly GCA_949126915.1. Taxonomy (NCBI): domain Eukaryota; kingdom Metazoa; phylum Arthropoda; class Insecta; order Lepidoptera; family Crambidae; genus Musotima; species Musotima nitidalis. The sequence continues at coordinate 19,383,474 of OX421421.1, forward strand.
TGAAGTGTGTAATAACATTTCGCAATCAGTAAGTTTTTTAATTGTTTAGTAAATTGTTTTATGTTATCTTCATTTTTTAGGGACTCAGGTAAGTGATTGTAAATTTTTATGGACTTTTGTAGAGGGCCGGATGATACAAGTTTTAAACAAGATGAAGGAGCTATTAATTGTTTTGTACGTTTGGATCTTACTGTGTATTTTGACGGTACTTCTTCACGTTTAGTATAAAAATTTAGATATTTCTTGACAAATTTGCAGATTTCGAATATATAAATGCATGGGAATGATAGAATTTTGTGGCGTTAATTAAATCCATAACTCATAAAATATTACATCATAGAGAAATAAAATGATATTCTTAATCATTTGCCTACAGTATAGTTGTTTGCCGGACTCACTGTTATCATCCATTCCGCATTTCCAAGGTTGGAAAAATTAATCGTCGGAAAGTTGTTGTTATAATTTGAATTCTAACGCGATGTATCCCCGGGCGCAGTTCTGCGCAATCTTAGGCTAAAGGTCGTGTCTGTTTTTTTAAATAATTATGAAGGGGGGAGAAGAGCAACATAGCTGGGCTAACTTTGTAAGGTTAAATTATAATACCTACCTACTGGTTATGTTTTATGTGAAGTGTATGTTTTATTTTAATACGTTTTGGGAGAAAATGTTATAGGTACATTATTGTTACATACATACATTCACGCCTGTGTACCCGAAGGGGTAGGCAGAGGCATATTAGGGCGTGTGTGGGCGACACTTCGCCAATTATATAGTTATAGGTGGCGAGCCTATTGCCGCTTACCGGGCACTTATGTTCGCCAGAGCCTCGTCCGTTGATCGACAGGTGCACCGCTTTCAGATGAGGTTGGCTTGGGATCCTTAGGTCTTGGTCTAGTTCTATACACATTATTGTTGTACGTAGATTATCAGGCATCTAAGGGCTGAAAATGCCTGCATTGTAAATACTTTTTTTAAGACTATTAATTATTAATAGCTGTTATGTACAACAACAAAAAATGCATTATTATATGTAAATAAAAAAGCTTGACTATTATTTTCTACAGCTCTACTAATCTCTATCTAGTACAATGACATATGTATTAAAATATTGTTTACTTCAATATGAGTTTAACCCTTTAACGGGTAGAACATGCTGAAGATTTTCATAGCTTTTCTACCTTTTTTTTTTTGATTTACGTCGGTAACAAAATGCATTTACGCACTGTCTCCCGGCCAAAGGGGGCCGAGAAAGGTGTGTGGGACTCACCACCGGCAGACGCGACCGCCAGCAGTAATACCCTCTAAAAATCTTCCGACGACGCCCGCCGCTTGAGAAAGAGGCGGGGGGCCAGTACCTGGAGCTCTGATACCCCGCCCGCGGCCGACGTCCCCCGGACCAAAACCGGGAGGACCTCCTCAGAGAGTCGCAGTGGACGCGCCCCTCCTACCTCCTTGTGCGACCATAGCGTGTGTGGCCGACTTCTCGGAGGGTCCATGGTTAGACAGCTGGGGCCCCCTGCCCCCGCTGCCTAGGACCCTCCTGGCCCGCCCGCTGCGCCCTCCACAGGTCCCTCTTAGTTTTTCCCCCGGTAGTCAGTACTAAGGGCACCCAGAGTCGCCAATCTCTGGGTGTTACCTTTTCCTTAGCGCCTCCTGCGCCCTACCGGGAGGTACTCAGCCCCCCCCACCACGACAAGGTGGAGACCAGTCAGGGGGATAGCTTTTCTACCTTAACTTAACTCCATGAGGTTTAATGTATGGTAGAATGGGAATGTGTTTACCACTGCCTTACAAAGGGTTAATATAAGAGCGTGGTATGTGGTGCAGGATGGCGCAACTGCCGCAACGAGCTGGAGGGCACCCTGGCGCTGGTGGCGGCGCGGGACCACGCGCTGTCTCTGGAGCGGGCCGCGCTCGGGGAGGCGCGCGCGCAGCGGGACCACGCCTACCATCGGGTGAGCCTGATGCAATCATTATAATATCTTTTTATTTCTTTCTCTTACAGGGAACATCAAAATATACGACAAACACAAGTTTATTTCCAGCTTCCTGCAACTAAAACTAATTGCACAATCAGCAGCATGCCTAAAAACCGCCTATAAAAAAACAAATAACACATCTTCCTACTTCACACACATTTTTCAAATATTAACAGCGATAATGATGATATTTTTTAGTTTTTGGTCACAATTTGTTTAGGCGGTTGTTAGTTGTTCTAAAACATTTTTTATATGTAGTAAAATTTTCATATCAAGTAATCTATTACTACTTCTACTTATTCTATCTATTTCTACTTTCCACTGAAAATCCCATATAATTAAAACAATTTGAAGAAGTTGGCCTTCCGTCATCAGCTCAGGCACACAATATAATGACCACCAAAAGCAAATACTGGTGCCGCGTTGGAAAACATGTTATTTGCTTATGAAATTTGAGAATTGCCCTTGATTTCTCTGGGATCCCATCATCAGATCCTGGTAGAATATTTCCGTTTTACAAAATATGTCAAAATAGGTTCATAAATGACGAAGTAATCCTCAGTTAGACACACATTAAATAATTACATATTATACTCCTTTTTTGAATTTGGTTATTCTTGCAGAATTTTTTTTTCTTAGTGTGGGCATGAAACCACGAATAAACTTACTTGAATACAATTAGTCTTTGTGATTAATGCAGCTATGCAGTCATCCTGAAGTCTGCCTTATAACCTGCGTTAACTCGAAGCGTGTGGAACATATTGATACAAATCAAACGTATTGGTACCGTTTCGATTAGAAACTGTTTTACACACATACAACCACATCTGTTTACCCGAAGGGGAGAGAAGTTTCCAATTTTATTGTTGGTTTCACGTAATAGGTGGCGAGCCTATAGCCACTTACCGGGAACTATGTTTTCCACTTACTTGTCCGTTGTTCGGCAGCTATACCCCTTGCACGTGAAGTTGGCTTTGGCTCCTGGGATGAATTGAGGTGATCGATGGATGAGAATTTTGCAGAATTGCCTTCTGATTGCTGATCAATATTATAACTCTTGTCCTAGCATTGGCCTGACTGCTCTGGACATAAGCTTAGGACCCTGAGTCTGCTTACTTGTCTAACCAGATTTCAGTTATTCCATAGAGCTTCTGACTCTTGCATTCTTATGGGGAAACATTATTCTATTGTTAAACAAGCTCTCAGAATATTAGAAGGCACTGATGTCCTAATAACGACAGCCATAGATGTTCATGACAGCCGGTACCAATTTTCTTTCCAAGGCATGGAGAAAGCGATAGTGAACCTTATGATGTTGTGTACAGATATCTGTGCTGGAAGAGGAGTTGTCCCAGCACGAGTCGCTGCTGCAGGAGGCGGAGGAGGCGGCCCAGGAACTGCGGCGCGCGCAGCTCCACCACGACGCCGCGCTCGCCGCCGCCACGCGCCAACTGCGACACGAACAGCTGTGAGGCATCACACTCACACTGCATTAGTACTCAATTACTCATGTGCTCACACCCACACCTCGATTGCACTTACACCCTGCTCAAACTGATACTCAACTTACAATCATACCCGGCTCTCACTCAAACTCACACAAACTTAGACCCTGTCCATACTCAGATCTTGCTTACACTCATACCTATCGTGCTTACACTCACACCCTGCTTACACTCAAACCCAGCTTACATTCACACCCTGCTCACACTCCCTCCTTCTAAATTATTTTCCCGAGAGTGTCGTAGAAGGCGACTATTGGAATGGAATCTTGTCTAGTGTCGTGGACGTGTGTGTGTGGACGCGTGTGTGTGGACGTGTGTATAACCAAGAGATCTCCGGGCTAAAGTGAACTTTGCTTTAACTATATAGAACGGTTTTAATCCTAAATGGGATACAAGGACGTGAGCCATTTAACATCATCACGTAAGACTTTCCATGACCAAAGTCAGAAAATTTTAGAGAAAGGGCAGTTCAAAAGTAACCTAAGCCGACAGGCGTGTTCATACACGCACGGAGGTTATGGTATGAGGAGTGTGAATGAAGCTAAAAGTGTGTGCCAAGATCGTAGCAAGTGGAAGGATGTGATCTCTGCCTACCCCTACGGTATACTGTATAAACATCATTACTCCAGTGCTGTATTTTCTGTTCCTGTGATGCAGGGCCCGCGAGCACTGTGTGAAGGAGTGCGCCTCGCTGGATGCCCGCGTGTCCGCGTCGAGCGAGCAGACGGCCGCGCTGAAGCAGGTGGTGGCGGCGCTGCAGGCCGAGATCTGTGCGCTCCGCGGCGAGCTGGAGGGGCCCGGCCTGTGGCTGCCTCGGACTCTCGGCAGGTATGGGGCAGGCAGGTATGCGTACAGACAGGGGCGTGCACATAGATTTCAGGTATCATATCTTATCTAATCGCGGGGGCCACAGACTGTCCGTGTCGCACTTTGACCCTTATGTCGGATCTTTTGTGCATCCCCTTGCCTTTTACTCCAAATATTGTTGCCATCATCTTTATGACTAGATTTCGGGTAAGTTATGTGTGTAGTGCTTTTAGCTCCATTGGACCAGGTGGTCAGACTAAGTATGTAGTTTCATGAGGCTTAAGGTGCGTACCTTATAGTAGTCTCATCTCATAATGCCAACTTCGCAAAATGACAACCGGTTGTAAGTATATATATTTTTTTAATAGGTTAAGGTTTTTTTTTATAATCAAGTAAAAGAAATGCAGTTTACATAGATTACCGATTTTGTCGTATTTCAGCGTTTAAATGAACGTTTTATGGGCGGTTGTCATTTTGCGAAGTTGGCATTATGAGATGAGACGGGCACTGGGTACTGATAACTTTGACAAGTAAATATAATACAAGTAAGGGTTATTATTATTATTCACTATTTCTGATCCGGTGATAGGTAAGAGGCAGTTAAAATTAGTTTTGGGTGGACTATCTGTCATGTAAATTTCGTAAAATAGGCCCTAAGGCTGATATGACTGTTGACGGAGAACGAGAGAATTGAATTGCGGTTGCTTTACGCTTACCGTCGAAATCAGTAATATGTATAGTGTCATGACAGGCAGAGGTGAATTCTGTGGTGGTTGCAGTAATACCGAATAACTCTAAATAATTCGTCTCTTATTTTATTGATTTATTTAAATTATCATAAAACATAATAAACATTAACAATACAAATAATTTTTTTTACCATAGCAGTATTTAGCTCAATGTCATTATAATCATAGGCGAAGACAGCATGCAATTAAAAGAATATAAACGAAAAAAAAAAAATTTAAATTCCTAAAGTTACAGTTTAAATATACAATACAACAATACCATACAAGAACAAATTAAGTTACATCATTAAAAAGCGAAATTAAAATGATGTGATAGAAATAAGATAAAAATCAAAATCCTTACTTAATATTATAAGCGAAAGTAACTCTGTCTGTCTGTTACTCTTTCACGCCAAAACTACTGAACGGATTTAAGTGAAATTTGGTATACAGATAGTCTAGACCCTGAGAAAGGATATAGGCTACTTTTTATTGCGAAAAGGGGGTTGTAAATGCTACCCAAAGATACTATTCCACGCGGACGAAGTCGCGGGTAACAGCTAGTAAAAAATAAAAATGTCAATCGTACAATTTGCAGTCAAGTGAGGAGAGGAGAGACCTCTTGAGCCCGCAAATGTCACCCATGAGTTAGTTTTATCGACGCCATTAAACTCCCTTACAATTCGATTTATGGGTGCGTTCTGTCCAAGATTGGATTTACTAGGCAGATCGACAAGAACTTTACCTCTTGATGCCCGTGGAAGCTTAAAGGGTACCGTAAATGTCAGAGACTTAAGTAAATCAGGCACGTCAAGGATGCCATTCACAAGCCTGTAAAGAAACACAATGTCGAGCATGCGTCTTCGATCCGAAAGAGAGTTTTTTTTAAAGTACTCTAATCTGTCTGCATACTTTAGTACACTCTTACCTAAATTGCAAGAATATGTTAGGTGACAAAACGCTTTTGTATGCTTTCTAGCCTTTTTATGTAGACATCGTAAAATGGATTCCAAGCTACACTGCAGTACTCCAACCCACTACGAACGAAAGAGTTGTATAAAAGGATTTTGGTTTTCGTAGACTTGAAGTCTCTACAGTTCCGCAGAACGAAACCGAGATTCTTAAAACCCCTGGAACAAATGTTATCAAAGTGAACATTAAATCGTAGCCTGCCATCCAAACAAACTCCAAGGTCCCTTACAGTATCGACAGCTACCAAAGCATCGTCACCAATTTTGTACCCGTGGTCAGAAGTTATCTTTTTTCTCGAAAAACGCATAAAGCAACACTTAGACACGTTTAAATCCATACGGTTTCTCTCGCACCACTCCACAAGGCTATTTATATCTTTCTGTAATAGAATAGCATCTGAACGACTATCTACAACTCTATAAAACTTCAGGTCATCTGCAAATAAAAAGTACTCTGTGTTGCTGAAGCACTGTCCAATGTCGTTTATAAAAGCATTAAACAACAATGGGCCCAAATGCGAGCCCTGAGGGACACCGGATACTACTGAGAAGGGATAAGAATTGTATCCGTTCACCACCGCCTTAGACCGTCTGTCCGACAAGTATGATCGGCACCAACTCAGCAAAGGATAAGGATTTAAATTATACTAGTCTTCCTAGTCGTTCCTGTCTCTTGTCTGGAACCCACCTTAGGAAATTTAATATTTATTTATGATAGTATTACATGTAGTGGTTTACAAACATATGTTGTTCATAAAGATTGATGATTGTTTGTGTCAGATACGCGCACATGGCGCAGAGCTGGGTGCTGCGGCCGCTGCGGCTGCCCAGCGCCGCGCTGTGGGCGCTGCTACCCGCCAGGCACGGCTGCTGATTGCTGCCTTCTCACTGCTCACTGCTGTCTGCAAACTACTGACTGCTTACTACTGCCTGTCCAGCGAGATAAGTGTGTACCGGTGATTAAACCTATCTCAGTAAGCACAAAGAATATATCGTCGTTGTTCTGGGAAAACCCAGTAAATAATTTTTTTTATAAAATGAGTTAATACAAATAATTGTCTCAGTTTTTCATGCTCTTCGTCTGCGAAATACAATAGACTAATTATATGGAAACACAACAACTTAAGATGTTTTTCAATAATAATATTTTGATCTGAACTATCATTTGCCTATAACTCAAATTAGGTAACCATCTATTTACAGGGTTTTCCCAGAACAACGACGATAAGTTTAATTTAATGGCGTGTAACGGTTTTTCAAAAGTTCGGCAACATGCAAGCGATGGCCCTGGTATTACAAGCGTCTATAGGATGCGAGGTGATTGCTTTTAACCAGATGGGCCGCATTGAGCACCTTGTGGTTTATGTTAGCCTTTTTAAGTCTTTTGAATATAGTTTATTATCATCATGTAATGGCTGGAACTGCGATCACCAACCCACCTGCCCAGGATGGTGATTATGGGCAAATACCCCAACTACAATGTAATCTATTGGGGAGGTCAATGTTTAGCTTTATAGGAATGATATGATGATGAATACCGTTACAATACCCCCTTTTTTTGTTTTTTTTTTGTTTTACGTCGGTAACAAAATGCATTTACGCACTGCCTTCCGGCCAAAGGGGGACCGAAAGGGGGTGTGGGACTCACCACTGGCAGACACGACCGCCGGCAGCAATACCCACTAAAAATCTTCCGACGACGTCCGCCGCTTGTTGAGAAAGAGGCGGGGGCCAGTACCTGGGTTGCAGCTTCTGACACCCCGCCTGCGGCCAACGTCCCCCGGACCAAAATCGGGAGGACCTCCTCAGAGAGGCGCAGTGGACGCGCCCCTCCTACCTCCCCCTGCGACCATAGCGTGTGTGGCCGACTTCCCGGAGGGTCCATGGTTAGACAGCAGGGGCCCCCTGCCCCCGCTGCCTAGACCCTCCTGGCGCTGCTGAGCGGGCCCTCCTGGCCTACCCGCAGCGCCCTCCATAGGTCCCTCTTAGTTTCCCCCCGCTTGAATACCGCAGTACTAAGGGCACCCAGAGTCGTCGGTCTCTGGGGGTTACCTTTTCCCTAGCGCCTCCTGCGCCCTACCGGGAGGTACTCAGCCCCCCCACCACGACAAGGTGGAGACCAGTCGGGGGGGGTTACAATACCCCCTACATGCATCAATCCTTAGTTTGTTATTTCGTTATCTCACACACTCTTTCTACTTTACAGTTAATTTCCACTGCACACAACATCTCTAGTCAATGAGCCCACGGAATGCCGTTTGATATTAAACCTGATTAATGACATACTTTTTTTTCGCGCCTGAAATGTCATAATTTTTACAGTATTTATTAATTATTATAAATGAATTTTGTAAGCATTGGTAAGTATTTACGCAAGATATCATGTTACTATATATTGTTATATTAACTATACATAAGTTTTTTAGGAATATTGTTAGTATTGTCACATAAGTTTGTATGGTAGATATTATTAAGTTGTTACGATGTGATGTTTAGAATAAATCTATTTGATAAAAGTATTATCTTTTTGTTGTGATCCTTGTCAAATAATATTTCTCGTTTATGGTAAATAGTGTTAATTTACTGAAAATCCATCTTTCAATCCAACTTCTGTGATAGGATCATACCAAGATCTGAGGATTCTTTTTACTTTTCTGGTCAACCCATTATTTACGCACTGCCTTCTGGCCAAAGGGGGACTGAGAAGGGGTGGGGGATGAGTACCACTCCTCTTTTCGGTCCTGGTGGTGAGGAGGCGGTTCCACCGGTAGACGCGACCGTCAGCTGTAAAACCCACTAAAAATCTTCTCACGACGACCGCCCGTTGTTGAGAAAGAGGCGGGGGGCCAGTACTTGGGTATCAGCGTCCGCCGCCCAAGACCGTCCTGGCTCTGCTGGAGGGGCCCTCCTGGCCCGCCCGCTGTGCCCTCCACAGGTCTCTTTTGATTTCCTTCTCGGTAATTAGTACTAAGGGTACCGAGAGTCTCCAACCTCTACCCAGATGTTGGCGACTCTGGATACCCTTAGTATGCCCGGTAGGCCGGGAATAAGTAAAACACCCGTTGCCTTTCCCTGGCCTCCGCCCTAACGGGACGTATTCAGCCCCCCTACCAAAATGAAGGCCAGTCCGGGTGTTCAGATTGAACCTGAGCCGTGTTGTTCGTTGATATGATGAGGTTTCTGCAGATTCGCTCGACCTTTTCTCGTAATTTTTATGGTATTCTGATTCTTGAACCTAGTTCATCTGTTAATCTTTTGCCTCAGTTCTTTATCTTCACTCAATCAAAGAACACATCATCAACACATCATCAAAGAACATGTTGCAGTTCTTTGATGATGTATCTGAAGCATGCATCCACCTTGCCACTCAATTATCCTTGGATAATTTTTAGGTTTATTTAGCACGCTACCTATGTTGTTTTATTAATAACCCTAACTACACAAATTCCAAAGTGCCAACCCTGGTGGGGCAGAACACACCTTATTTTAAAGTGGTGAAATCTGTCTCACTAAATCAGTTTAAGTGGGGCAGAATTCACTGAAAATTTTGAATTTTTCTAATTTGCCCTACCAGGGGGCCTACCGCCGAATTCGATGGATTACCGGTAATCCATATAGATTAAACTTTGTTTACGTTCATTAATCCGTACCGGGGAATCTGCCGACAGCCACTTCTCATTCATGACCTTCAGTCCGTGACAGACCAATAGGTAAATTGAGAATGCCATTTTGTTTCGATTTCCATGAGTTCGGCGGTACGTCAGAATCAATTCGAAATCCATTTTGCCTTATAATCGATTGCCATCGAACTCGGCGGTAGGCCCCCAGTTTAGTGGAGCAAATTGGAACATTTCTCAAAAAGTAAAACTTTATGGCGCTTTGGATGTTAACAACTTCATGACGCTGACTCCACGAAGGTACGTCTCCTCATAATTGGACGTAGTTATGCAAAATGGATCCAACCCACAAAAATGATTTTATGAGATACTGTTATAAATGTCTAACAAATTAAAACAATACTAGACAGAGAGTAGATAACAAAACCCAGTATTTAACAGGAATTCGGAAACAAACTACAGTTTTCATATTATGCTATATAAAATTTACTAAAACTCCTGTTTTCTCAAAAGTAAGTTATTGTAGCTGGTTCCATTTTGCATAACTACGTCCATTTGTAATACCAAATAAAACTATTTGTTTCATCATATAATTTATTTCAGTCTTAAAATTCTAATCAACAATGCTACTACAAAATATTATAACTATTAAGTACATAAGTATTTTATTTCACTAGAAATTTGTTACTAATAAGAACATAACACTCTGACACGAGGCGACATGAATAAGAATCATTTCATATTCAGAAAAACATTTCAAGTCAATAAATAGACATACATTCTTATAGAAGTAGTAAGTACATAACAATTGGTTCTTGCGAAATACTTAACAGACTAGATAGAATTTACTTTTGTTACTGGACTAAGGGGTCGACGGCTATCACCCGAAATCTACATATAAACATTATGTACACCAAATTTGGTCAAGAAATGTCTAGAAATGACTAATTCGTAATATGCCCAACTTGTGTTTCAATTGCATTAATATGTGCATGCCTAGTTTTAAAAATATTGGATGTTGAAGTGCACGCACTTTATAATTATTGTTATTTCCGCCTTCTAGTCTGTTGAAAATGTTTTTTTTTTAAATATACAGCACCATTGTACTTTTACATTGAACATATGTGTCATGTAATTCTATGTGTACATGCACAAGGGCGAAAATAATTACGAGCAGCTGGTATTTTAATGTGCGTTTAGATTGAGATCCCACTTATATATATACTTTTAATAACTTTATTCAGTTGATTAGTAGTGGTTTCGAAACTTTTATAGGCCTGTTCCTGGATTTTGTATTCCACTACAATGTCCAGGAACAAGCACTTCAAAAGTAATATAACCATAAACCCATATACCAATCGAGGTGCCCTCGATGTAAGCAAGTATTTTTAAAGTAGATAAAATTTGAGTAGATTTCATAGGTTGGTCATTTCGCGAATTAGTCATTTCTAGACTAAACCAATATTTGCAAAATTCTTATACCTATCTGTCGCTAAGCATGTTGTCGAATTTGTCGTTCTATAAAACAGCTAGGCGGATTGTAAATGTAAAGTCATCCATGAATTCCGTTTACTGTGCGAGAAGTGATAATCTACACATATTACAATTCGTGTAGATGTTTTGAAAAATGAACGATTCTACAACATGCCTGCGACATTGTCAATAGCGTCATAGGCCTTCCCTTAATAAGTAAGATACCTAATAAATATTTATTTCTTATAGATAAAAGACTTATCTCAGTGTCTTGGCATTAATTAGCAAAAATCATAATTGCCAATGATTAAAGTGTCTTGTACACATTTGACAATAATAATTTATGATTATTTTGAGTTCCATTAATAAAACACAATACGAAAACAACTTCTTAATTAAATGGTGACAACTATACGTATATTCTTGGTAATTGGAATATATCGTTGGTAAATAATATATAATATTTGCTGTCACAAGATCATTTTAAATCTTGTGACTGCAGAACACAGGTTTTTGTAGACTAGTCAAATTGTTTTACTACTAAGGACATTTTCTGGTAACTGGCAAGAGAAAAAACGAACCTTGACGATTTTCTTGCCCGTTCTTTTACGATCACGCTCCCGCCCGCAGTGAATGGACGCGCTGGTTTTTAAGTTTTGACGTTCATAAGAGCTCTTTTGAACCAAACTTGAATATACTTGATTATAAAATATGAATTGGATAACATACAATTTTATTATTTACATGACTTTGATCCTACGAAAAGATGAAATTAAGATTTTTTATAAATCAATGAGTTTTATAATTGATAGTAAGACAAAACAGACGATCAAATGTGCAGATGCTATAATGAAATTTTTAAGGTTTAAACGTATTTACACAATATAAATGGTAAAATTTTAGTAAAGTAAAACAGTAATTGATTGTGTTCCCGCATTTTTTTTGTTACTTGTACAGGTGTATAGGGATCCAACCAAGACCTAGGGAGCCCAAGCCAACCTCACCTGCAAGTGGTGCACCTGCCGATCAACGGACGAGGCTCTGGCGAACATAACAGTGCCCGGTAAGCAGCAATAGGCTCGCCACCTATTACGTGGGACCAACTTTATAATTGGCGAAGTGTGGGCGTATAATATGCCTCTGCCTACCCCTTCGGGGAAACAGGCGTGAATGTATGTATGTTATCAACTATAACACGCTGCCAGTACATATAAATTAGACGGTAATTTGGCCAGTACGTATGATATGCCTACTAACGGTAATTCAACTAGTATTTTAGGTTTAATATTGTATAACCAATATAATATTAATCATGGACGACCTATGTGGCGTGGAGGTGAGTATACCCGCTCTCCGCTCCTAAGGTCGTGGGTTCGATTCCCAGGCAGGACAAATCTTTGTGTGCATGAACATGAATATTTGTTCTGGTCTGGGTGTTTTTCTATGTATATTAAGTATTTATTTACAAAAAAAAAAAGTATTTATGTATGTTTGTCCGTTATTTAGTATCCATAACACAAGTTCTTAATGATACTTATCTTGGAACTAAATAATTGGTGTAATTGTCAGAATATATTTATTTATTTATTTATGTTAATTCATAAGGATTTAATCGAGAATTGATCTATTAAAAGCGACATTTTATGAAACGCCCGGGTCAATAATGTTTTGGCAAATTGAACGATTGGACAACGACATGGATACAAAGACATGGATAATAATAAAAAAATTAGACGCGTGCCATGTCGGTGAGTAGGGGCCGGCGTTATCTCCGCACTGTCGACGCGCCACAACCAATATTGGAAATCACAAATTGCAAAAATGAACCGCGATAACGGGGAACGCGATTTGTAAACAATTATCACATATATTAAATGTAAAATTAAATGAAGCATCATTATCTCTGCTATAATTAATAACATTCAACACCTTTTAATGGTTTCTGGGCGTTGTAATGAATGTATAAATGTTTCATTTATTATTACGTATTGATGTTTATAAACTACCTATTTGTGACCAGAGTATTTTTTTTAGATAGGTACCCACTTTTAGACACATTCACGCAACTTATAACATTTATAGAAATAATATTATCTTTCAAATATTAGAAACGCGAAAGTTTTTATATATGTATGTTTTGTAACTCTTTTACGCAAAAACTACTAAAAGGAGTTTAATGAAACTTTACAATAATGTAGCACATTCAACAGAATAACACTTAGGTTATAATTTATAGACGAAGTTGTAGGCGGCAACTAGTTATATTTGTTGGTCTATTTTTGTTTTACATTCGCCCATGCAAGAGGTACACTTCGTTTTTATTGTCACATTATCGTAGTATCAATTCCTCAGCAAATGGCAATTAACAACAAACTACGAGGTGAATTGTAACTAAACACTATATCCACAAAAACAGTAATACAATGAAATAGCAACTAACAAAGTAATCACTTAAATATATAACTTAACTGTAAAGATCGCACCGTTATCCATGGAATTACTATAAATTGGCATTTCAGGACAATTTCTTTAAATATAATATATTTTTAAATCATTATCTATTTTTACTATAATTCTGTAATTTTTTTGCCAGAAATTTACAAACCTACATAGAAAATGAATGAAAATTTGATGTAACATGTGTATTTACTTTTTTGGACTTTGGGATTTTTATCAGTTTCATTATGATCTATTCTGTGACCACTAGCCAATTTATATACTTGGCAAAAACGATCAAGTAATATTTGTTTTGTTAATTAGTAATGAAATTTTATATTTTAGATTATTTTAGGCTTACGGTCAGAATATATTTCAAGTAAGTACCAATGACCTGTAGACCAATATTTATAAATAATGACTAGAGTTTGTAATGTTGTGTATAATAAACGGCAATCTAGTTTAGGCATTAGTTAGGGTATAAGTTTAGGCCTTTTATTTTTTATTTTATTTTATTTTTACTATATTACTTATTTACAGCTAATGATTATTTCAAAGCAACATTTGTCTGTACATTAAGATTAGTTTCATATCAGGAGCGACGTAACTTAAAAAACTTGATATTTTTTACATTTGAGTTACTTTTCCATAGATTTTTTGTTCTAGAAGACTACTTTAAACATTTCGGTATTATTTCCTCAACTATACAACATTCTCACAAACCGCATATTATATTGTTAAGCAAATATAAATTATTTATAAAAATAGTAACAAATACAAAAAAATAATATATTGTTAAATAAATCTCATACTTTGGCAGTAATTTATAGCAAACAGTCTCTCATAAAATTGAGATAAAACAAAAATTGCAATTACTATCCTTATAGTTAGCAAGTGATGGATTAAAAATATCTTTGTAACAATTCCCGCGCTACTATAATTTCCCGAAAAATCGAGAAACTATTCAACACGACACGTGTTGTGTCCTTACACAGGGCATCTTCAGGTAAGATAGGAGCCTCAGAACAACGAAGTCTTCACGACCAATGCTGAAACGAGAGTTACTCTCGTTTCAGCGTTGGTTGATAACTATAAATTTAATGGAACGTACACATATCTTATAGTAAGCAAGTTATTAATATTCTCAAATTTCAAATAATCCTTTCGCCAATTATAAATTTTCATTTAACTTATTTAAATAACTAACTTTGTGACTGGAAAACGCTAATATGTGCATTATTTGTAGATTGTTCGGTAATTTGTATTAGCTTCATGTTTGAGCATAAATTGCAAGTTTAAATTTATAGAAGTTGATGCAGTGTCATTATTGTAAATCATAAGTTTAGATGTTAGTTTATTATTAGTTTATAGTATAAACGGAATAGTTCTTTTAGCAACAGTATTATTTCTATAAAGAAAAGATATTTGTTATCCACGATAATCTTAATCTAGTTTAGGAGAGAATCGTTTTTTTATCTTTGCTTTAATTAAAAATATCGTTTATTATTCGCATTAATTGTTATATAAGAACGATACTGGCGAATGACTGTCAAATAGTCGGACACTTTAACGCTATGGAAAGCAATATAATCAAAAATAGCAAGTAACTTATTGCATACACGCATAATTAAAGAGTATTCTTAAAGTACGAATGGTAAATAGTAAGTATTCTTTGTAAAGAAGGTAGGCACTCACTTACTAGGAGTAACTATCCGAGGTAATGACATTTTAAAAATGGTTTTGTGATTTGGTAATAACATCAAGGATAACGAAGTGCAACCGGGACTTCTTGGCGGGAAAGTGAAGCGTCATGTCTGCAGTTTTGTTTTATTTTCTAAAATTTGTGATATTTCTAACATTAATGTGTAATAACGGTGGATTATTAACCGTTAAGTGTTTGTGAACATACATGAGTGTTGGTAAATCAAACAAAACAGTGCAACATCACTTTTCAAATTTTCTCTCAAGGAGTCCATGTAAGATCTCAGTATAGCCCCACATCTTTACTGAGGACTCAAGGGGCTTAGGGGAGGGTATCTCATTTACCATTTATCATCTTTATCACCACTCATTGTCATTTACTATGAATTATATATTATTAATATATCACTTACTTGATACTGGCTAAATGTGCTAGACGCACGAAGCCATTATTTAAAATAAAGAAAGAAAGTGCAACCGATCACATTAGATTTCAACGTGCCGGTTGAAGCACGTGAGTGGTGTGTATGTCATTGTGTGTGTGCAGGGCCATATTGACCAATAGGCATAATAAGCAACTGCAAAATGGGAGCCCCCACATAGTATATGGCCACCGGAAACAATTTTTCAGAAATGTTTCATACATTTAACAAATTTGTATGTCACAAATTCTCAACGACAATATTAGGTAGATACAGTATTTAGTAAGTTGTAGAGGGGTAAAGGGGCCACGAGACGTGCATTTTCTGCCATCGTTAATCTGACCCTGTGTGCGTGTGTGTATTGTGTGTGTGTAGGACTTCTAGCATGTCCGAAGTGGTAAAATTTCAGCATAAATATAATGTTGACAGAAACGCATCTCGTTAGATTTGCATCACGTCAAAGATTGGACAGATGGGTTTCTTGTGCGTGTGTACTATTCCTGTGTGTGTGTCGTGTGTGTTCAGATCATAGAAAATCCCTCGCCGCCCTCGTTGACGGCACAGAGTAGGGCCCGCACGAGCTGCTCGTAAGAGTCGTAGTGGGGCAGCACCAGCTGGTTGAAGCAAGTGTGGGCCGACGGCAGCGCGCCCACGCGGGCTCCCGCCGACAGCTGGAACCGCGGCGATAAGTCCTGGAGGGAGGAAGCGATGGTACAACAACGCAGCACACAAACATGTTTATCATCATCATCCTTTTAAAATCCCGGTTGTGCACTGGACTTACGCTTAAAGCCCAAGGTCACCAGATGTGGCTGATGTTGTTTACAACAGAGACACTGCACAGTTAAACAATAAGGAGTATGGAGTCATTGAAATGCTGGAAAATCCCTATAGACTAATAATAGGACAGTACAGAACGCACTGCTATAGTAAAAATAAAGGATATATCCTTTGATGATTAAAAAAATTTAACAAAAAGTCTGAAAATCATGAACATGCACTTCATTGTGTACGGTCAAAAATAATAGATATTTTTACAGATATTTGTAATTGCTAGTACAAACTGTACAGGGGTTTGTGAAAGTTTTATAACAATTCTTTAATCTGGCGGTGCATATATACTCTGAAGCACATTGCTGAGGTTAATATAGACAGTGTTTTTAGTTATCATTCAGAATACACTAGTCAAATTAGAGCGCTCATTTAGTTTTAGAGCATCGTCTGCATTGGACAGTAAAGTAAAAGTAAAAAGTTTTTTATTTCATAAACTATTAAACTATTACATAGCACTTGAAAACGTCTAAACAAAATATAAATAAAAAATATGCTAAAAATTACTTACATGCAATTAAATAAAAATTAAGTGTAAGTGTAAAGTTCCGAGCTTCCGCTCTGTGAGAAGAACTGACAAGAAACTCACTAGCAATGCTCTTTTACAGGAAATGGTTGTTATGACGACAGAGAGAAGACTAGTGCTCATTCATCATAATTATTAATATCTTCAGTCATGTGAAGTTCACTACTGAGTACAGGCTTTCTCAATAGTTTTCATATGACGACCGATATAGCGTGGTGACGCGAATTAACGCTCTCCGTTCTTAAAGGCGTGGGTTCGATTCCCACGCAAGACAAATCTTTGTAATGAACATAAATATTTGTTCTGGTCTGGGTGTTTTCCTATGTTTTTTTTTTTTACCTATACAAAATACTTTCCTTTTTGAAAGGAGGTATCTTATATACACTACAATCTAGCCTATGTAAAGACTAATTAGTAACTTTCTTATATCATAAACTACTAACTATGTTTATTAAGTATGTATTTACAAAAAAAAAAAAATGTATATGTATGTTTATCTGTTATTTAGTATCCATAACACAAGTTCTTAATGATACTTATATTGGAACTAAATAATTGGTGTAAGTGTCAGAAATATTTATTGTTTATTTATTTATTCATTATATAGAGAGTAATTGCCTACAATCACCGACATGGGCAGGCGGGTTGGTGATCACAGGTCCCGCCAGTATGCAGAATGACGCTGCTGAACGACATCCTGAGAGGGAAGGGCACTATTGTAGCGGGACGTAAAGTTACCTGGAAGCCGCCCGGAGGCAGTTGCCCGCTGCCGGTGGTGAACTGCAGCAGGCGGGCGCGCTCGGCCGGGCTGAAGCTGGTCACGGCGGCCCAGAACCACTCCACCACGCGCTCCCAAGACCGCCCCGACCCGCCTGCAAACGTTCACACATTACACTCCCACATGATACACCTGCCATCATTCCACGTGATTATATCATCACTGGAGAAACAACATATCGCACATCACGACCGATATGGCGCGGTGACGAATATACCCGCATTCCACTCCTGAGGTCGTGGGTTCGATTCCGATACAGGACTAATATTTATATGTATAAATATGTATATTTGTTCTGGTCTGGGTGTTTTTCTATGTATATTAAGTATGTATTTACGTATGTTTATCCGTTATTTAGTATCCATAACACAAATTCTTAATGATACTTATCTTGGAATTAAATAATTGGTGTAAGTGTCAGAAATATTTATTTATTTTATTTTAGTTCCTACAACACGTAAATGTCAAAAAATTCAAAATTTAGTTAACTGTGCCACAAGATTACTATTATGCAGATACATTGAGTGCTTAAAGATCCTTTTTTGTAATTCGACAACTTACCAATAGAGAGCGCCTATCACCAAATCGAGTACCTATGTAATAGTAGTTCTACAAAACATTGGTTGTCTGTAAAGTCGGTTTCCTGACGATAGTTGAACGTAACAACGTCTTAAGAAAATACTGATGGAATAGTAGCATTTTTCAAAAGAAAATTTTAATTTCACTTGTTTATTAAAGCAGCAGCTGTCCACGCAGACGCATCGCTCACTCAAGTAGGAGAGAGACGGATGTCGAACGCTGCCGAACGCGAAGGCCGATTGTGCTTCTTTTTCGCTCGTTCCGCACTCTCGCTCGCACTTCAAGCCTTACATGGAACGCCTCAGAGCGAGGTAACGCCGCATGAGTCATGTTTTTTCGTGCGTGCAGCCGGCTCTATCGAATTATAAGACGTTGTCTCGTCAAAAAAATTTAAGCGTTTTACAGTAAAATTGACAAAATTTTACGTCTTTTAAGAGCTAGATGTGTGAACTACATATTAGTTTACGATGAGTCAATTGTCATACATAATCACGTATGCACGTACCTACCGTATTACTGTATAATATTTATTGTAATTTATTGTATCTCCTTGTTGCACTATACGCCTCTGTCAAAATATGCCAACCCTTCGGCAAAATTATCATCAACCTATATAAGTCCACAGCTGGACATGAACTCTCCAATGGCACGCTACTGAACGTCCTACTTACACTTACACAGACGTTGATTACAATCACAGCAAAATTATGTGGCTACAGGGTATGTAACACGCTGTTGTATAGCGCATAGGGACGTTTCTGCTAATCACAGTTCTAACCCAAGCTATCCTTTATTTTACTTTACTTTTCATCATCATCAGCCTATACTAGTCCACTGCTGGACATAGGCCTCCCCCAAATCGCGCCATTTTCCCCTGTCTTCGGCTTGCCGCATCCAGCATCTGCCAGCGACCGCTCGCAAATCGTCACCCCACCTGGCGAGTGGACGTCCTACACTACGTTTGCCAAGTCGCGGTCTCCACTCAAGAACTCGTTTACCCCATCGGTTGTCGGTCCTTCGACAGATATGGCCAGCCCACTGCCACTTCAGCTTGCTAATCCTGTATTCTATGTCGGTGACTTTGGTCCTCTGTCGGATAACATAATTTCTTTACAACTTTACTTTTACTTTACTTTAACCCGAACTATCTGATATTAATATCACGAAAAAAAATGGTACATTTAAATTTAAAATCTGTCTAGATACATAAAATCGATTGCATTAAACGGTGTCCCTCGATCCTTGAGCTCTCAGACCTTGGGTACCAAGGGCACCTTGCTTCAAGTATAGAGCTTGAGTAAACAACTTCGAGAGATAGATTCGCAAAGAATTCAGCTACGCTACATGCATTTGGATTAGGGATGAGGTGATCCGACAAAGAACAAAAGCTACATAACCCAAAGGATTTGTATGATGTAAGCTGAAATGGCAGTGGCAGTTCCATCTGTCGTTAAACCGATAACTCCAGAGGTAGATATTATGTAGTACTGAAAGCGTAGTGTAGGAAAGGGTTACTGCGGTCTTAGTGTTACAGGTTCTAGAAGGAACATGGATGGTTTTTAGTCAGTAAAAGTCTGACACACCATTCAGCTTCACCCACAGCGGATAACGGTCATTTGATGATTTCCATCAAAAAAAAAAAAACGCCCTGCACTACCTATCTACCTAGGTGACTACCTATGCTAGGTGGAGCGACGATATACGGTTTGGCGTCACATGAGGCACACGGTAACGCGCTGTCGGAAACTCAGTCGCACTCTGTACCGTATACCGTCTTATTACAGTAGTTTTCAAAATTTTCTAGTTCGATACCCTGACGACTTGTCACTAATTATCCCTCCACCTAACCGGATGGGGAGTGTAAACAACTAGCTCAATATCAGACCTGCCCCAGGTTAGAAACCCAGGGCTTATTATTAATTATCGGAGTCAAACGTGTAATTCAAATGTCTGAGGTAAACAAATTTTGAGTGACAATCAACTTACATAGGACATAACAGCCGTTTCAGTCCGAGTTAGTTCCGGCTATTAACGCCCATCGGAGTCAAACGTGTAATTCAAATGTCTTAGGGTCTGTGGCTTACTATAATCAGCTCGCCGAACCTTGATCCCTATGACACTGACAGTTATTCCCACGACACAACCTTGTAGACTGTATCGACTATAACGATATCTTCCAAACGGAGTAACTTTTGCAGGACGTCAACGTAAAGTCTGAGTGAGATAATTTCTTGTAAGTGTTAATAATTATTATAATTCCAACGGGATATTATTGTAATTGCATATATCTGCCTAAAATTAATAAATATCATTTTTAGACACCGCCAATTCGATTATAATATAACGGTGACGCTACTACAAGGTTGTGTCGTGGGAATAACTGTCAGTGTCATAGGGATCAAGGTTCGCCGAGCTGATTATAATTTTGAGTGTCAATCAATTTACAGCCGTTTCAGTCAGAGATAGTTCCAGCTATGAACGCCCACCTCCAGGCTGAAAGGGTGTGAGCAGTTACAGCAGTTACCGAGCACGGTGTGGCGGCGCCAGTCGGCCACGCTGAGCGGCGTGAGGCCACACAGCAGCAGCTCCAGCTCGGGCTCGCTGAAGGCGGCCAGCAGCGCGCCCGGCACCAGCAGCGCCAGGCCGCGCAGGAAGGCGGCCAGCTCGGCGCGCACCGCCCCGCCCAGCCGCCACGCCGCCAGCTGCTGCAGGTACTCCAGCTTCGACGCGTTGTTCACCTGCAGCCAGCCACCCGGGAATATTATTAATAAATTAATAAATATTCTCTTACAATCACACCAATTCTTTAGTTCCAAGATAAGTATCACTAAGAACTTGTGTTATGGATACTAAAGAACGGATAAACATACTTAAATACTTTTTTTTTTTGTAAATACATACACACAAATATTTGTCCTGTGTGGGAATCGAACCCACGACCTCTGAAGTGAAGTGCAGGTATACTGACCTCCACGCCAAATCGGTCGTCAATGTGGACTATAGTCTTGCCGACCGACGGCGGTTATATTGTAAAACAGTCTCAATATATACGTTTGGAGCTAACATCATCACGGCCCATTAACGTCCCACTACTGAGCACGAGCCTCCTCTCACATATAAAGGTGTAAGGGTATTGGGTCATACTCCACCACGCGGACCCAGTGCGGATTGGCGGAGGCAGGTGCATGGTGTCCTGCTGTTAGAATTTTTCAAGCCGCCCATTAGGCCTCTAACATATGGCTTAGCATGCCTTCCGAAGCACGGAAGCGCTCGATATCAAATGCCACACAAACGGTCACCCATCCAAGGATTGACCTCTGTAAACTCTACTGTACTTCGGTGACCGTTTCCGACCACCGAGCATCGCATAGCTAGGAGCGCTCGGAGGTAACAGCTGTGTATTATTTATCATGCCCCACGGGGGCTCTATGCGTCGTCCAGCTCGGGGCTGAAGGTAGCAACAATGTGTGTAATGAAGTGAAATGTAGTGTAACGTACATACATACATTCACGCCTGTTCCATCGAAAGGGTAGGCAAAGGCATATTATACGCTCACACTTCGCCAATTATAAAGTTAATCCCACGTAATAGGTGACGAGCCTATTGCCGCTTACCGGGCACTGTTATGTTCGCCAGAGCCTCGTCCGTTCATCGGCAGGTGCACCACTTGCAGGTGAGGTTGGCTTGGACTTCTTAGGTCTTGGTAAGATCCCTAGTGTGGGACGCGCTCTCTCTTCGGTTACGCCGTTGGCGTAGCGGGCGGGCCAGGAGGGCCCGTCCGGCCGCGCCCGGGGGGTCTTAAGCGGCGGGGGCAGGGGGCCCCTTCCGTCTAGCTATAGACCCCTTAGAAGTCGGCCAGTCACGTCATGGCCGCAAAAAGAGGTAGGAGGGGCGCGACACATTGCGAGGAGGTCCTCCCGGTTCTCATCCGGGGGACGTTGGCCGCGGGCGGGGTGCCAGAAACTACAAATCCCCTGGTGCTGGCCCCCCGCCCCTTCTTCAACAGCGGTGGGCGTCGTCGGAAGATTTTTAGTCGGTAGGACTGTGGCGGACTGCCGCAGTGAGCCCACACCCCCTCCCGGTCTCCCCCTTTTGGTCGGGAGACAGTGCGTAAATGCATTTCGTTACCGACGTAAATCAAAAAAAAAAAAGGATTCCTAGTGTAATGTAATGTAGTGTAGGTACCCGGATATTAGCCCCGTCAGGCACGAGGCAGTGCGTGGCCACGAGGCGGCCCTGCGCGTCGTACAGCTCGTCGCTGAAGGTGAGGTCGGCGGGCGCGTCGGCCGCGTCCAGGTCCGCCTCCAGGACGTACTTGATCTTCGTCAGAAACAACTCCGGGTCGTCCGTCTCGAAGTGCTGCCCAATCATTGTTTTGTTACAAGCTTGAACTCCTAATACGCGTAATATTTATATACACAGGTCTAGGCGAATATTCTACCGAGTTTTGCCCCTTTTTGCATATATTTTTTTCTTAGCAGTTACTTAATTATGTATTTTTTCTTTTAAATGTACGATATAGCATTAATGAATAGTAAATATTTAACCACTGAGTAAATATTCAAATAAGCTCCTATGGATTTTCAATATTACTATACAACAAAATGTACGTAAAACATAAGTGACTTTAATTAATTTAAAAGTAATTACAAACAAAATATTTATTTAAACTTTATCGCACAAATTAAAATTAAAATGTACAAAAGGCGAACTTAATGCTGCAAGGCTTTCTCTACCAGTTAACCATTGGGTTAGCAGAAAAGTATGAAAATAATATTTATTATAACTGTCAAATAGCGCTAGGTGGGACATATGAGAATATTAATTAAGAAAGAAAGAAAAATATTTATTTAATACAAGTTGCAAAAAAAAAACATAAAACAAGTAGATACAAAATATAGTTAACACAAATCAAGAATAGAGTAATAAGAACTTAAGTGAAAGAAGAACTCAACTTGTATTGAAATTGTACGTAGAATAATACTAGTGTTTACCTTATAGTGAACTCTAAGGCCGATGAGCTGTGCGAGAAACGACCGAGTGAATCTCGCCCTCACAAGCTGTCTATGTGGGCCCCCCAGTGCTGACTCGTACAGGCATTTGCCCACAATTTTCCCAGCCAGTTCAAAATGTTTAAGCTGGAAAATATTCCTGTGTGAATACACTGTTGAACAAAAGGCAGCTTTTGTCAGCTACTTGGTCAATTAGGTGCTTCACCTAACATCAATTTCTACCACGCTACTTCTTACATATTAAAAAACTTAAGAGTAACTGCATCGATTTGTGGAGCTTAGAATTATAAAACGCACAGTGAACATTAAACTATAGCAATTTTCATTCGCAATCAATAAAATAGATCTATTTAAAGCATTTTGTCAATTTTTGATTAACGAAAGTTTACAATCATCAACTGCATTTGTAAGGCTTGATGGGCAATCCCAATTCAAAAGAATGCCTTTTGGTTTAACTAATGCCCCTTCCAATTTTTACATAAATGTAAAAGATAATTTTGTTTTATTTGAATTATATTCAATTGTTTTTATATGGATGACGTTATTATCTCTGCATGTTCTTTTCACAGTCACTTGTACATTTAAGAAGTACTTTTAAGGGCTTTTGTTTTTAAGACGGTGTCATACTTAAGTCAAAGAAAAGTTACTTTTTCTAAAAGTGGCATTATCACGTAAAATCTTTGTTAACTATAATATCCCTTTTTCAAAAACGTGCCCGACGTGAGATGTTTTATAAGTTCTAGCAAGTTTCTTTCGTAGATTCCTGATATTGGCATGTCCTTAAACAAATCTTTTAAATGCTTAATTTTTGTGGAATTGGACACGATGCATACACCTTAAGCCTTTAATACCTTAATATAAAAGAATTTACACTTAGTATCGCTAAGGTATAGCCAACTCGTCTTTTTATTTGTTGCGCGATCAGAGTTGTTCATAGGATACAATTATCCAAACTGCTTTTAAGAGCCTGTTGAGATGGCGTTTTTTTATAGGCGAACTTGCGTTCTCATTACCTTGCTGTATTGCCATTTATAACACGGAACACTACACAAACTTAGACCCGAAATTCGACGGCACTAAAACATTGGAAGGTCACCACAGAAGTGGTCCTACAGTTGGGCATAGGAAGCTCTGGTATTATGTTAAAAGAAACACCCTGACTCCGATTTAGTAATATCAATTGTGAAGCGTGTTTACAAAGTGTCGTATACAGACTGATTCAAATCGCATTTAACTAGTATGATAATATAATGTATATGGCTATTAGAGGGTGGATACCTTGAGATGCGGCGGGCGGGTGTGCGCGGGGTTGGGGTGCACCAGGCCGGCCGGCTCGTGCAGCGCCGCGAACAGACCCGCGCGCGACCCGAACAGACGCGCGCACACCAGCGACACCCACTCGCGACGCACGCCGCCCCAGTCCACGCCTGCAACACACGGACGACACAATGTACACACACACACACACACACCAGCGACACCCACTCGCGACGCACGCCGCCCCAGTCCACGCCTGCAACACACGGACGACACAATGTACACACACACACACACACACCAGCGACACCCACTCGCGACGCACGCC
Source organism: Musotima nitidalis (assembly GCA_949126915.1). Taxonomy (NCBI): domain Eukaryota; kingdom Metazoa; phylum Arthropoda; class Insecta; order Lepidoptera; family Crambidae; genus Musotima; species Musotima nitidalis. The sequence goes on from OX421421.1 coordinate 19,408,425, forward strand.
GCCCCAGTCCACGCCTGCAACACACGGACGACACAATGTACACACACACACACCAGCGACACCCACTCGCGACGCACGCCGCCCCAGTCCACGCCTGCAACACACGGACGACACAATGTACACACACACACACACACACCAGCGACACCCACTCGCGACGCACGCCGCCCCAGTCCACGCCTGCAACACACGGACGACACAATGTACACACACACACACACACACCAGCGACACCCACTCGCGACGCACGCCGCCCCAGTCCACGCCTGCAACACACGGACGACACAATGTACACACACACACACACACACACACCAGCGACACCCACTCGCGACGCACGCCGCCCCAGTCCACGCCTGCAACACACGGACGACACAATATACACACACACACACACACACACACCAGCGACACCCACTCGCGACGCACGCCGCCCCAGTCCACGCCTGCAACACACGGACGACACAATATACACACACACACACACACACACACCAGCGACACCCACTCGCGACGCACGCCGCCCCAGTCCACGCCTGCAACACACGGACGACACAATGTACACACACACACACACACACCAGCGACACCCACTCGCGACGCACGCCGCCCCAGTCCACGCCTGCAACACACGGACGACACAATGTACACACACACACACCAGCGACACCCACTCGCGACGCACGCCGCCTCAGTCCACGCCTGCAACACACGGACGACACAATGTACACACACACACACACACACCAGCGACACCCACTCGCGACGCACGCCGCCCCAGTCCACGCCTGCAACACACGGACGACACAATGTACACACACACACACACACACCAGCGACACCCACTCGCGACGCACGCCGCCCCAGTCCACGCCTGCAACACACGGACGACACAATGTACACACACACACACACACACCAGCGACACCCACTCGCGACGCACGCCGCCCCAGTCCACGCCTGCAACACACGGACGACACAATATACACACACACACACACACACACACCAGCGACACCCACTCGCGACGCACGCCGCCCCCGTCCCCGCCTGCCCCCTCCCCCGCCTGTCCCCTCTCCCGCCCTCACCCTGCTCGCCGTGGAAGCTGACGTCGAAGGCGCGGCACCAGTCGGCCACCCCGAAGCCGCGCGTGGCCCGCAGGCTGGAGCGCACCAGGTCGGCGCGCTGCACGCGCAGCGGCAGCTTGTCGTGGGCGTGCCGCGCGTGCAGCCGCCGCAGGGAGCTGTAGAAGTACTCTTGTTTGTTCTGAAAACGAACACGTCACACACTCAAATAAAACATTCATGGAACTCGGTGACTTCATTATATCTGAGTTGTGACTATGTAAGTAGTATGTTATAAAAAATAATAACACTTTTTGATTTGAATTCAACCTCCAGGTGTTGCAAATTCAAAAGTATAATACAGGCCAAGATGAAATTGGTTGATTTAAGGTCATAATTTGTGTGCTGAGTTCCCCTCACCTTGAAGGTGTCAGCCGTGGAGGAGTGTGCCAGTTGCAGCTGCGTGTAGGTGGCAGCCAGCAGGTCCCGCTGCGGGGCCCACAGTGTGAGCGGCTCCTGCACCCCGTCCTCTATGGTGAGGTCGCCGGCAGGGCCCTCGCCTTTCCGCGGATGAAGTATTAACTGAAATTATACCTGTCGATAATTTTTTTTACAAAAAGCACAAGACAAGTTTAGAGTGTTAAAGACGTTGTAATAAAACACTATAAATTAACCTCACATCATCTGATGATGATGTGAGGTTAATTTATAGTGTTACTAGATACGGCCTTGTTACATATACTTTAGGTGATCCTAAAGTATATGTAACAAGGCCGTATCTAGTCGAGCGCAAATGTGTTCTGTGCTCACATCTCTGCACCTTTCGAGTTGGCAATGGCTGGCGATATTCGTTCCAATGACGTTGACGTTGAAACAAAATCAAATTAGTGAAAACTTAGTTTTAAAAGATATAACCTAGATTAAAACTACAAAAAAATTAACAAGGATCATATATTTAGAGCTTAAGCATATGCAGATTCGAGGATAGCATTCCATTTAGTGGACCACCATCTAACCGTCAAAATACACGAGGCTGATCTCGTTACTTACTTACTTACAATCTCAGATATTAATCGAGAAACGGATATAACTTGTTTTCGTAGGCACCATAAAATGTTTTTTATTATTTATGTCATAATTATAATATAATCCCTAGACACTATTGTATTATCACAAGGAATCGTTTTAGGCCCTTCACTCTTTACATAACCGAGTCTGTTTTTGAGACGACACACTAATGACAAAACTAATAATGTATTTTAATATGGCTACATATTATGTCCCAGCCTAATTGATGTTTTATTATGTACCTATTTTTCGGGTCAGTAATCTTATTATACATTTTTATTTTTTAATTATATATAACTGCTATTGTACCGAGGGCAAATATATATTTTCTTAGTCAATAAGTTGTTTATTCAAAATGAAAGTCTGAATGATAGTACAGAAAGTCTATATAAGTATGTCACACAAGGTTAACGGAAATTATGTGAATTCGGTAATTAGCACATATTAGTTTACAGGACAAGACTGGTAGGCACGCGTGTTAAGAAAACGATACGACTGGTTAATGTGGCTACGATATTCTGCTACGGTTGATACTGCTACGACTATTTTTGCTGATGACAATAAACAAGATAAAACCCTGACAAAAATTACAAAATAGCTGCAAGCTCATAATATGGCTTAGAATTTTTAAAAAACTAAAATAAAACACCACGCCAAAAAACTCCTTTAAATTTAGAATATAGTTTCAAAATGAAAATATTCACATAGTAGACTTAACATCTCTATTAGGAATAAATGTTGATAGTAATTTAAACTGGAAATCTCATGTACAAGTTCTGGCTAAAAAACTTTCTTCATTTTCATAAGCTGTACCACTTAAAGCGGGTTACTGATTTTAAAACTGCCATTGCAGCTTACTACTAAAATATCCACTCTAAGCTGTTTAAGTATAGGGGTAGGCAGAGGCATATTATATGTCCACATTTTGCCAATAATATGTTTTGTCCCACGTAATACACGCACGCTTACTAAGTTATATTTTTCGTTAGGTTAAAACAAAAACATATCTAAATACATATGTTAAAAAATACTCATAGTATAGTACTTGTGTTGTCTATTCCTCATGTTGGTGAGTGACAGTGACGTTTGATGAATTAGGATATATTGAAAGCAACCTGAGCACACGATTGTTTTTCTGTGAAGATAATAAATCTAAACCGAAATAAAGGCTTTGAATGTTGTTTATTTTGTCTACAGGTAAGTGAAGTGTTTGAACTTACTGATAACTTATATGTTTAGTTAGATGGTAAAACGTACAAATATTAAATAAATAAATGATCTATTGTCTACATTATTTGGACAGTCCCAGAAGGCAGTATACTATTATACATAATTGAAAGCTGCTCACTTTGGTAGAGGCGCAGAGCCGGAAGGAGGCGACCCGCTTGGGGATGAGCTTGAGGAAGTACTCTCGCAGCGTGAGGCTGGCCGGGCCCACGCAGGCCAGCAGGCGGCGGCCCCCCGCGCGCGCCTCGTAGCTGGCCCCGCCGCGCCGGGACAGGTTGCGCTCCATCCGAGCCATGTCGCTCGCTGCATCAGGGGGATTCATTAATAGTTAAGTATCCCAAAAAGTGAACACGCCCAATTGGAAATCTTATTGCACAATATTCGGCCTTGTTATGCTCATGTATTAGCTAATCATTCTAATATTACTTCTATAAAGGAGTTACAAAATTTGTGTAAAAATTATGAGCGCTTCAAGAGTCGTTCAGATAACTTTAAAGAACCTCCCGCCGTAAATTCACAAACTCTCGCACCTGAATTTGCATATCAATATCCGACTAGAATTTATACTAAAGACCACTTAAAACTAAATTACAAACAAGCCACAAAACCTTACCATAACCCATACTCTAAACCATTTTCTAACCCTAAGATCCCATAGATTATGAAGACAGTAATGATACAAATCATGTTGCAGCGCTAAACAGACCTAACCTTTATTGTCATCGTTGCCGTGTAAATACACATAGTATGCGAGATTGCAAAGCTGAACGCGACATATTTTGCTTCAAATGTGGAATGAAGGAAGTTCGTACTCCCGAATGCCCTAAATGCAACCCAAATACCTCTGATCTCAACCAAAAAAACTAAATATTAAAAACTGTTGCAATGAGGTATTCAAATATTCAGCTCGCGCGGACTGGGAAGCTTGGATATGTACCTTACGTAATTTTTTCTTGACTTACAAGTTTGCTTCAGTTTTTAATACAACGCCTACTAACGATCCGCGACCATATGTAAACATTACTTTAACTGGTTCAACAGATTTACATATGATGGGTTTGCTTGACTCAGGTTCAGTTATTAGCATTCTAGGAAAAAACTCTTACAAAGATTTACTTAAACTCAGTTTTTCCTTACACACTGATAAAATTATCTCAGTTGAAGCTGCTGGCGGACAAATTTTAAAATCTCATGGGTATATTTACTTGCCCATTAGTTTTAATGGTCCTTCAGATATAATCGAAGCTCACGCCATATCGGAAATCGCTTCTTCCTTAATTCTTGGCGTTGATTTTTAGAAAAAAATCAAAGTTTTTTCTGATCATATCTCTGATATTGTTTACCGTGACAACAACGACCCTAAACTTCTTGAAATTTCACCTATGAGATATCCTATGAGAGTCTGGCTGCAGCAGATAGGGAAATAGCCGACAATATAGTGTCTAAGTTTCAAGCTATATCTTATGAGGAAAAAGGCTTAGGTCGAACTACATTGATTAGCCATAATATTGATACCGGGGATGCTGAGCCTATTAGACAAAGATACTATCGAATGTCCCCTGAAAAACAAAGACTTGTAATGGAACCGGTAGATGAAATGCTTTCACTGGACGTCATCGAGACTTGCAAAAGTCCTTGGTCATCTCCTGTCCTTGTTGTTAACAAAAAAGATGGCAAGCCCCGATTTTGTCTGGACAGCAGGAAGCTCAATGCTGTTACCAGAAAGGATGCATATTGCCTTCCGTATGTTTCAGAGATCCTAGACAACCTTAGAGATGCTAAATATTTATCTAGCATCGATCTCTCGAAAAGTTTCTGGCAAATCCCTATTAAAAAAGAAGACCGTGAGAAAACTGCCTTCTATGTACCAGGTAGAGGAACATTTCAGTTTAAAGTCACCGCCTTTGGCTTAACAAACGCTCCAGCTACTAAACAACGATTAGTTGATGCTTTATTTGGGCCAGAATTTGAATCCAACGTCTTTGTTTTTGTTGATGATGTAGTAGCCATAAGTAAAACATTTGAGGAACACGTATCTTTTCTTTCACGCGTCCTTGACAGATTACGTAACGCTAATTTGACCATAAATTTAGCAAAGTGCCAATATTTCCGCAGCCAGTTACGCTATCTTGGTTATTGTCGACAGTAAGGGCTTACGAACTGATCCCGAAAAAGTAGATGCTATAATAAAATATCCGACTCCAACTAATAGAAAGGGTGTTAAGCGCTTTCTAGGTACGGCATCCTGGTACAGACGTTTTATTCCGAATTTTAGTTCTATAGCTGGTCCCTTGAATAAATTAACATCGACGAAAAAGAACACACCGCCTTTTGAATGGTCTGACGAGGCTGATGAAGCCTTTCTAAAACTTATAAACTTACTTACCCAGGCTCCTATACTAACATGTCCAAATTTTAATTATCCATTTGATGTTCATACAGACGCTAGCAACTTTGGCGTTGGAGCAATGCTTTCACAGACAATGGATAGATTTGAACACCCAATCGCATATATGAGCAAGTCCCTTACGGACGCAGACCGCAACTATAGCGTAACTGAGCGAGAGGCACTTGCTGTGCTGACTGCTCTGAAATATTGGCGTTGCTATTTGGAAAGTGGAATTCCATTAATTAAATATACCGACCATTCAGCTCTGAAATGGTTTCTCACATTATCTAACCCTACTGGTCGACTGGCCAGGTGGGGTATTAGGCTTTCTGTCTTTAATTTTAATATAAAGCATCGACGTGGTAAGGATCATATAATACCCGATTTTTTGTCAAGAGCCATTCCCGTGGGTTCGATTTCTGACTGCAGCCCAAGACACATGGTTTTTAAACATTTAGCACGGATGTCAATCATCTCCTAGTAGCTACCCCAACTATCGGATAGAGAATAGTAAATTATAAAGGATTATGTCTAATAAAAATAATCTCACTGCTGAATTTGATTGGAAAGAGGTCTTATCTCAAGAAAACCGCCAAGCAATAATTTCCCTTTACCACTCTGAACCAACCAGTAGCCACTTTGGTGTTTTTAAGACTTTCAAAAGTATATTCCTTAGATTTTACTGGCCAAAACTACACTTAGATGTTTTAGATTTCGTCGCTAACTGTGATATTTGCCTCGCATATAAATTGTCTACCCAGGGCACCCTTGGAAAAATGGGTAGGCCCAAAGAATGTTGTAGGCCTTTCCAAGCCATTTCTATTGACCTCGTAGGACCCTTGTGTGTGGTAACTTGCTGTTTTTCTAAATATTGTCTACTTTTCCCCTTAAGGAGAGCCACTGCGAATAATGTCGTTAAACACCTGGAAGACGGCGTATTCCTCGTTCACGGTGTGCCTCAGACAGTCATACTCGATAACGGAGTCCAATTGACAAGCCGTGAAATGGATAATCTTTTAAAAAAATATATGGTTCCAAACGTCAATTTCACTCCAAAATATACACCACAAATTAACACAGTGGAAAGGTACAATAAAACCATTGTTACTGCTATTTCTTCATTTGTCAATGACGCTCACCGATCCTGGGATGTCAATATTGCAAAAATTCAGTTTGCTATTAATACTTCAATCAACGAAACAACTGGCTATACACCAGTTTTTCTCGTCCACGGTAGGGAACTAGTTACTTGTGGGTCTCATTTCATCGACAACGATAACCCTAACGAGTTAATTTTTGCACCTCGTGAAATCTACGCAGAAAACCTAGGTCACTTACGCAAGTATTTTGATAAGGTCCAGACAGAGATATGGAAAGCTCATAAAAAAAACTCACAGCGCTATAACTTAAGGCGCAAAGAAGCCGAGTTTCAACCGGGAGACATTGTATGGAAGCGTACTTATTTCCAAAGTGATAAGGACGCCCACTATGCTAAAAAACTGACACCCAAATATATTAAATGTAGGATCAAAGTAAAGCGGTCACCCTTGGTTTATGTTTTGGAGGTTATCTTTAAAAAGAAAGTGAAAGGGTTTTCAAAGGTTTAGGCAACCCGTCAGTGATGCTCCTAGCACTGAAGCACACGATTTGAAATCACACAAAGATTGTAGCGTCGCAGCGTGGCCTGGAAGACGCCTGTACCTGTGAGCACGAGACAGGTGACGGGCGCCTGCTGGAGCCTCGCGCTGCCGTGTCGCAGCGTGGCCTGGAAGACGCCTGTACCTGTGAGCACGAGACAGGTGACGGGCGCCTGCTGGAGCCTCGCGCTGCCGTGTCGCAGCGTGGCCTGGAAGACGCCTGGTCGCGGAAACCTCAGCGCTACGCTGACTCGCTGGTTGACCGCGTCCACACTGAACGTGGCTGCCTCAGCCAGCGATTCGTCCGGTTCTTCCTCTCCCAACTCCTGAAGTTCCACCGTGAAACCCTACACAAAAACATATAAAAAAGTGATTGAACAAATTTATGCTATTGATCAAATTATATTGAACATGACAGGACCCTTAAAGAGCCATCTGTAGAGTGTCACTATGAAATAGATTATGGTTGCGTGCAGCACGCCAACCATCGGCATTGTTAGAGAAGTCACAATTTTGTGGCTAACCCTAAGGCCTAAAACTTTTAGGCAAACAAAACTTTTATATTTATTTTTATTTTTGCCGTACTGGTCGCGCGGCGTGACGTCACGCGGCGGGTGTACGTAAGTGGTGCGGATGCGGCGGCGCGACGTTGCCGTACTGGTGGCGCGGCGTGACGTCACGCGGCGGGTGTACGTACGTGGTGCGGATGCGGCGGCGCGACGTTGCCGTACTGGTCGCGCGGCGTGACGTGCAGCGCGCGCGGTTGCCGCACGCGACACACGAGGGGCGCGGGCGACACGAGCGACACGCGCGCGCACACCGCGTCGGCCACGAAGCGACGCCGGAACGGGCTGCCCTGGATCATGGCCCCGCCTGCACGCACACCACAATCATGCCGTCAGTATAAACTCTTTGTGTTCAACAAATTAAGCAATAAAAGATAGCAAGCCGATTGTTACCGGGATCGATATGGGACTTTGTTATATCCAATGTTATAAATGTTCATTTCAGCGGAGACCAGCACATAACTTTAACGCGTATCACTATTTTATTGAATAATCCATGAAATTGTTGATTTGCTTACATGTTCGAAATAGTGACACTAAAACTTCTGTGTGATTTTTAATTTTAGACACATTATCGCATTGGGAACTTACCTGTGATAATAGTTGTTTGAATCTATATAATAAATAAACTTCGGAAAGTCACCACTGTGCTCACACGGCTATTCTTTTATGAACCAACAGAAGTTCTCAATAGGCACTCACCAATGGTGACGGATATGATGTAGAGTCCAGAGGAGCGCACGGTGAAGTTGACTTTGGCCGCGTTGGCCTCGCCGGGGTCGTCGGAGCCCAGCTCGATGACCGGCGTTATCTGCGCGCACACATGCCTACTCCGATCAATGATTAGTGGTACTGCATTCGTAGGCTGCGGTCCCACGACCCCATCAGACTCATATGCTTATTATTGCCCTTTGCAAGGCAGTGGTAAATTGTCAAAAGCAGGTCAAAAGTACCCTAAACCGACGGGCGTGTATGAGGAGGTTAATGAGTGTGAATGAAGCTAAAAGTGTGTGCCAAGATCGTAGCAAGTGGTAAATTGTCACCATATATATAGTATAGTATATTATTTGAAAAAAGCCGAGATAAGTTTCTTGAGGCATTCTTCTCAATCTCGTTGCCTTTTGGAAGCCTCGTTAGATTCACCGACGGACTAACTGACTGACGGACAATCCTCTCCCTCCTTTAGAATCACAACATGCTGACAGACAGATACCCCCGATAAGAGTCACCGACAGATTGACAAATCTTGAGAAAAACCACAACAGACAGATAAACTGACAAATTCTGACAAAAAATCCATTTGCTTTTACTTCTTTATTATGGTACCGCTCATATTTCTTTCATTGTTGTTAAAAAATATATGGAATTTCCATTTTGTGTAAATGTTTGACGAATCTAAATGATTATGTTGATCTTAAAGACAATAAAGTATATTTCATTTTATTTTATATTAGTATAGTGTTAGTATCTATATTTTCAAAATATTGTTATACCACTTTTGCATGCAGTGGCTAGCATAAGTAAAACAGCAATTTTAAAAATTATTTTCAAAAAAATGCAAGTTGTATTGTATATTGTTATAATGTATGCTTTGTTGGTTGCCCATTAATAAATAAATAAATTGAACCTTATAAACTTGAGTTAAGGTCTAAAACTAATGACTAATTTCAACATGTTCTTCCCTTAAAGGTGAAATGTTATAAGGGAATCATTTTCATCTTTAAGTAAGTAAGTAATAGTTATGTATAGCGAAGCGCGTTTGCAGGCTGAAGTGGCAATGGGCGGGGCACATAGCTCGAAGAACCGACGACCGATGGGGCGTTAAGGTTCTTGAATGGCGACCACGAATCAGCAAACGTAGTAGAGGGCGGCCCCCAACGCGATGGACCGACGATCTGGTCAGGGCGGCGGGGAGCCGGTGGATGCAGGCGGCAAAGAATCGATCTACGTGGAAAGCAATTGGGGAGGCCTATGTTCAGCAGTGGACTTCGAATGGCTGAAATGATGATGATGATTAGATATAGGATTAATTAGGTAGAGGTTTGAGAAACTGAGATACATGGAACTAGTTTAAGTGTGAACCCAAAATAATCTCTATTATTATCTTTAATTCATTCTTTTTTTATGATGTAAAAATAAACGCTATATTAGCACATTTATGACCCACTATTAAGTACAGGCCTCCACTCACCAGGAGGGCTCGTGGAGCTGCCGTCCAGCATCCAGCAGGGGGCACCTGCCACCTAATATGGGATCCTCCAAGAAAGTCAATGCACTTCATTAGTGTTACGCCTGAGAGGTAGGAGTGGGTGTAATTACTGCACCTCTCTGAGGAGGTCCGCTACCTTCCCATCACAGGAGCGGTCGTTGCCGCTGGCGAGGCCATGGGCTGATGAGAAACCATGGTCCTGCCTTTTTGCCAACTAGAGACGGGCGTCGTCAGTTTTTTAGTGGGTAGGCTGAAAAGTTCCTGCAGGACCCACATAACCGCTGTCCGGACCCCTGACTGGCTGGGTATGCGTAAATGCATTTTTCTGACGATTAAAAAAAAAAAAAAGGCCTCCACTCACAAACCTAGGTGAGAGGGATTTCAGACAAACAATATGCGGATCCAATGGGAACCGGTGAACGCAATTGTGTGCTGTTTGAAAATTTTCAAATCACTTAAAAGGCCGTCTTACATCGCTTATCGACACAAATTGGGACCATCAGCTTAACCTGTAGTTAGCCTGTGAGTTTCTTGTCAGTTCTTCTCACAGAGCTGGGGCTCGGAACTGGCACTTAGATTCACCTACACTTAATTTTTATATATTTGCATGTAGGTGAATCTAAGCTCCGAGATTTCAGTGTAGTAATATTTAGTTTTTTTTTAAATTTATATTTTGTTTTGACGTTTTCAAGTGCTATGTAATAGTTAATGAAATAAAGAACTTTTTACTTCACGTGCATTCTGAAACCAAGCTCATTCCGTGGACAGTCCACCCGCAATATGGACAGACGATCTGATATAGGTCGTAAGATTATGCTGGATGCAGGACAAATCTAAGTATATGATGGGAGATCTATGTTCAGCAGTGGACTTCCTTGGGTTAATGATGATGTGAATAGAATAGAATAGATTTATTTACATACATACATACATAATGTCACGCCTCTTTCCCGTAGGGGTAGGCAGAGATCACATCCTTCCACTTGCTACGATCTTGGCACACACTTTTAGCTTCATTCACACTCATTAACCTCCTCATACACGCCCGTCGGTTTAGGGTACTTTTGACCTGCCCTTTCTCTAACATTTTTGTATTTGGTCATGGAAGGTCTTATTTATTTATTTGCAAGGAATGTAGGTACAAATCATTAGGTGTTACAAACATTTAAGGATCCTTGTACATTCTACCTTAATTGGCGTGCAAATTTACATTTGAACATTAATTATACGCACTTATCATCTAAGAATTCTTGTACTGAGTAATAACGCTTTTGCAAAAGTAGTTTTGTAACAATCTTTAGTTAGTGGCTGTTCCTTAATATTATTCGGTAAGTTATTATACACAAGTGGTGCCATATAAATAACGCTTTTTTTTAATAGTGAAGTTTTATAAGCACCCGTGCTTAAAAGATTTTTATATTGAGATCTAGTACTTATTGCTCTATTTCTAGTTTCTTCCAAGGTGGTAAACAGATGTGAATTCATTTTTACAAATATACACAATTCCAGTATATAGAGACATGGGAATGTTAATAATTTATGAGACTGAAATACAGGTAGACAGCTGTCTATTGCATTTAGGCCAAACATAGCTCTAATGCAGCGTTTTTGAGCTTTAAAAATACTTTCGTACAGGCAGTTCGTTTCATACAGGCTATTCTAATATGAATGACTTAAAGCATGAATATTGTTATATTATGTTGCATTGTATAGCGTCACAGACAAATGAAGATTGTTACTAACCAATCGATAATTTAAAAGAGCATAGCCTGTGAGTTTCTTGCCAGTTCTTCTTACAGAGCGGTGGCTCGGAACTGGCACTTAGATTCGCTTGCACTTAAATGTTTTTTGTTTTTTAAAATTATTTGGTTGCAAGCGAATCTAAGCTTCGTGATTTTAGTATAGTTATATTTTATTTGTTTTGTTATTTTTTTATAATTTTGACGTTTTCAAGTACTATGTAATAGTTTATGAAATAAAGCATTTTTGACTTTTGACTTTTTTGACTTTTTTTTTTTTCGCTACAGTTTCCCCAGAAAATTACACCATTGTGTAAGTAGTTAGCTCACCTTCCTGGTGGCATGCGAGATGATGACGGCGAGGTCGTCGGCGTCGCTCACGGGGTAGGGCTGCCCGTTCCGCTGGAAGCACACCACCTTGAAGCACATGGTCTCGCCCACCACCTGCGGCTCCTCCCAGCCCCACTCTACCTGCCGGGACACAGCTCCAATCAAACCATTTATTCTGCAAAGGGACGTAACTAAACAATTTTGACCATCATGTTACCAATATAAAAGGAAAGAAAGACTTCCTGACGGGAAAGTGAAGCGTCATGTCTGCAGTTTTGTTTTATTTTATAAAATTTGTGATATTTCTAAAATTAATGTGTAATAACGGTGGATTATTAACCGTTAAGTGTTTGTGAACATACATGAGTGTTGGTAAATCAAACAAAACAGTGCAACAAATTTCAAATTTTCTCTCAAGGAGTCCATGTGAGATCTCAGTATAGTCCCACATCTTTACTGAGGACTCAAGGGTCATAGGGGAGGGTATCTCATTTACCATTTATCATCTTTATCACCACTCATTCTCATTTACTATGAATTATATATTATTAATATATCACTTACTTGACACTGGCTAAATGTGCTAGACGCACGAAGCCATTATTTAAAATAAAGAAAGAAAAGGAAAGAAGTGCAAGTAAGGTGGTATGGTGTAAGAGTTATATTATAAGCAATGATGTCATACTATTCCTAGATTCTAAGAGTATATAAAAAATGTATGTATCCAATATAAAGAGTATTAAATTATATTATGGCTGTCAAGTCGTGTTTATACTTCTCTCCCGCATCGAACCTTTATAGTGGGAAGCCTGGGCTAAGGTTCCAGGTGTGTGACGAAGCCACACTTCAAAATGGAAACAATATGGCACGGCCTAAAATTTTTTTATTATTTATTAACAGGCAGGCAGTTTGAAAACTGATTGCGCCTGTATCCAATTCATCTGCATCTAGTTCCTCTTAACCGGTTGCATGTGTTTGTCCAGCTTGTTCTTGAATGAATTGACAGTGGGAGCTGACACTACATCTGCTGGCAGCTCGTTCCACTGTCTCACTACACGGTTGCCTAAGGTGGGCTGTTGGTAGATAAGCTAGTGCAAGGTAGTGTGAGACACAAGACATTGACTTGCTACAAATGAAATGGTTGGAACCCCAAATTCTTCTTTGATGAACTTTTACTTAGTTAAAATAACATATTATCTAAAAAAAAGTTTAAAAAACTTATTTATTTTCTAACACCACTAGCAGGCCACCTGATGGACACAATAACAGCACTCACCCTGCAGCTGCCCGGATGCAGGTACTTCCCGGTGACGTACTGCAGCAGCGAGTGTTTGGCTTCAGGCGCCAGCGACGGCTGCGTCATGGCCGCCAGGGTCACCAGCCCGCATACTGACACGGACACCACTAGCATGCCACCTATTCAATACACTATATTTAACAGACTTTCTATGAAAACAGATCAGGGAACTAATGTCCTTCGACTCACAATTATAAGACTTATAAGGGAATGGCACAGTATTGTTGAATCTTGATCTATTGATGCCTTCTACTTAACCAGATTTGGAGAAACTGAGCTGCATTAATGCGACATCTCAGCTTATTAATGTTTCGCTACTGGGCTCAAGCTTCCTCTCATAAACCAAGACCTCTCATCTTTTTTCACCAAGATTCAGATCACACTCCATCACTCGGACCCAGAGCGGGTTGGCAGAGGCCGGATTTGTTTCAGCTTTTTCATCTCAACCCATTAACGTACACGGCACGGGCCTCCTCTGACAAACGAAGGTGAGACATTATTAAAACAGGTGTCTATTAGAATTCAGTTTTTTTATGTCTAATTTCGTTTCACCGAAAACTATTCCACGATTTTTAAATAACTTTTATTTTTCAATTTCTTCCCTGTTTTATATCATCGAATAACGTTTTTTAACAATAAATATTTTAAAATGGTTTTGGTTACCAGAAAAACGGAATATCTATTTATTAAAATTATCACCAACATAACAAATATTAATTATACAAAAAAAAAGACTTAACCATTACAGTATTTAGCTCAATGTCATTATAATTATAGGCGAAGACAGCATGCATTGAAAAAAATTGTAAACGTAAATTCCTAATTAAAGTTACAGTTTAAAAACACAATAAAGCAATACCATATTATAACAAATTGAATTACATTATTAAAAATCTATCACATTAATGTAATAACATTATTAAAAGTTTATAGAGCTTAGGTTTCATAAAAGTATTAAGTTATCGATGAAATTATTCTTAAAAACATGTTATTATATGTATCGGAACACTTTTTCACATAAAAACTTTTTATCGCAGCGAGGTTTCATCGAACGATACGTTCGCCCGTTGACGATAATATGTATCGCGGTTAGTTCTACATTAAGTAAAAAAAAAATTACCTCAACCTAACCTAAAAAGAGAAGCATAATATCACGAAATAATTAATTGAATAGATTAGATTAGGATATCGCATTTTCGATGTATACTTATTAATTGAAGTAAAAATTGGTGTTTCAACTATTTTGCAAACTGTAACTTTGATGAAACAAGAATATGGGTAACAACACTTCGATGTAACATTATATCGATAAAATGAAAAGAAATAACGATGAACTGTGTTTGTAGATAATAAATATTCGAGGAAATCAAATTGCGATGTAACCAAATTCTAGGATTTGTTAAATATTGTACAAAACAGTTATGCGAATCGTTTTATGGGTAATGAAAATCGTTGAAAGAAATGGCGATAAAATGATAGATTCCCTTTTAGAACATTTTCCAATATGCGAACCAAGTGCGGATTAATTTTTGCTTCTTCTACTTCGTGGCGGGAAAGTGAAGCGTGATGTCTGTAGTTTTGTTTTATTTTCTAAAATTGGTGATATTTCAAACATTAATGTGTAATAACGGTGGATTATTAACCGTTAAGTGTTTGTGAACGTACATGAGTGTTGGTAAATGAAACAAAGCAGTGCAACATAACTTTTCAAATTCTCTCAAGAAGTCCGTGCGAGATCTCAGTATAGTCCCACATCTTTACTGAGGACTCAAGGGGATTAGGGGAGGGCATCTCATTTACCATTTATCATATTTATCACTACTCATTCTCATTTACTATAATTTATATGTTATTAATATATCTCTTACATGACACTGGCTAAATGTGCTAAACGCACGAAGCCATTATTTAAAGGAAAAAAATAACTCAACAAAATATTTTTATGTTACACAAAAAAAAATCTGTAAATATTAAAGTTATTTCTTACTGACCCCAAGTCCACGCGTCCTGATGCTTGCTGCTCTTAACGACGGCACTCCAGAGGTCCGCCTTGAGGGTCTGCAGAGCCTCCTTGCCGGTCGGCAGACTCTGGCGCGCCGCGGACCATGCCGAGAAGTCCTTCGCCTCCAGCACGTGGCGTGCGCTCGAGTCTTCGAGCCAGTACACATCTTCCAGCGAGGACACGTCCAGGCTCAGCAATCTGGAATTAGTACAATAAATATGCAATCAATTCCTCAGGAAGCAACACTTACATATCATGCCTGCATACCCGAAGAGGTGGCATATTATACGTCCACATTTCGTAATTACATTTTTATTGCCGCTGACCGAAATCGTTTATTTTCACCGTTTATTGTTGATCGGCAGATCCACCATGAGGACGTCTAGTAGCTGATGATAAATTGCAAGAATAATTTACCCGGAGGAGGGAAACGTAATATTACAAAAAAAAAATTGTTTGCTTAGTTATTTTTATAGCTTTTTAAGTCATCCTGTAAGTTAATAAATTAGATTATCCAACTTCCTACTTCTTCTAGTAAGTACTGAGAATATCCTACACCGTGCGCCGAACCAAGGAATCGATTCTTAACGAACTTGATTTTTTAAGTTTTATTTTTGTAAATTATAAAGGGCGATGACGAAAATTCGCGGTATTCGCCAAACGCGGCGAACATTTCAGGGGGGTTAAAGTTACGAACGCTGCCAATCAAAAATCAACGTATCGAACGCCGAACTCAAATTGGTCACGTTTGCGTAATTTGCAGCATTCAACCGTGAAACTTTGAAGGCTTCATCGAAGGGCGATGGGGCAATCATGAAGATATGTGAAGAGTTATAACTTATGTAAGTAACAATATATACGGGAAGCTCAACAACAAGCCGAAGGCTGGTGAAATTTTAGTGGAAAATTAATCAATTTTTTTTTTAAGGCATTTTAAAAAAATTCCCTACGCTGCATAGTTAGTTAGTGTTAATTTTGTTGTCAAAATAAAAATCTACGTTTTTACAGAAAAAAACAATATCCTGTTTATTTTCACAATTAAATTAGTATAGATAAATACAGTTCATTTGTTAAGTAGCATATTATGTACAGACAATGTACATATAAGAACCTATTCATAATTATTACTCTTGTTAATTCTGTCGTCGTCGTGGGAAAAAGACCTTAGCTTTACCAAAGCTTTAAAATGAACGAATGTATTAAATACCGAACGAACCTGATTGTAAATCATTGTAATGTTCCAAGCTACGTGTTACACGGGTCGGAAGGTTTTACTTTAGCCAGGATATTTCAGTAAACAGTCATTAGGTCGGTAAATGGGTCCCGGGACATTACCTCCGCCTGGCAGTGATTCTGGGAAACCAACTGAATAACTAATTATATGAATACAGTAATCCAACGACTGTACGCGTTCAGAAGATTAGATTATAATGTAGTTGAATTTTATTGAAAAAATACTTGACCAAAAAATGTTATTACAATATAAAAGAGTTTTTCGAGGACAGAACTAAACTGTAACACAGTGTAAAATATAAATAAATAAATAATAATTCAATTATTAAATGTTAAAGTAAATAGTACAAATATATCGGAAAAATAATAATAGAGGTATATATGAGTATAATAATATATAAATAGATAAATAATATAATATAAGATTAATTAAATAGTATGTAAGTAATTTTATATTAAAATTGTGTTGCTGCGCCCTAACAGGGTATCATGTATGTACCTTTACTTTTTATAACGTCCTATGTCTACTCATGATCGCAATAAATATTTGAAGTTTGAAGTTGGATTCTGTTTAATTTTTCTTTCTTACTCACCGACATACAAGTAACCTAAGCATGTGAGTATGTCTTCGGTAGATTGTAAGAGTTGATTATCTTAAAAGCTTTTATTTAACTTGCAATGTATGTATATAAGGATGTTCAGGTGGAATCTTGCGACCCGATTCTGAAGCAGATACTCTCAACTGATTAAGCTGAAATTTTGTATTCACGTTTTTATAATGTGTATATGACTTGTGATTGGACTTAATCGGTTAATCTACATTGTAATTTTGAATATCTAAATAAACACAATACAATTGACGACCGATATAGCGTGATGGCGAGTATACCCGCACTCCACCCCTGAGGTCGTGGGTTCGATTCCCACACAGGACAATTTTCGACATTGACATTATTATTACAATAAACGGGTATTAGAATAATATAGTTATATTCTGTATAATTATACTTCCTCATTGACCGACATTTACGTATTTCAACGTGTGTGAGTAGATTTTATAAAGTTTGTAAGTACCATGAAACTCTAATATAATTAATTTATAAGCGGAATTCTCTAAAATTCTACCGAATATAGGTAAGCCGTATTACCGATATTCGATAGAATTATACAGAGGCTCGCTTGATATTCAATTCAATAATATATTGTCCCCATTAGTATAAATTTGATGTTAAATTAGAATATTGGTTATTATATTACGGATATAGGACGACCGTTACGATGCAGGGGGCAGTAGGTATATATTATATATATCTACATGCGTTCCGCTCCCGACAGGAGGGTCTTATTCCTACTCAGAAAAATATTTGTGTGCATGAATACTCTCGTTTCAGCGTTGGTCGTGAAGACATCGTTGTTCTGAGGCTCAATACTCAATACTCAATACTTTATTGCGTTCCAACAATGTGTTACAGGATGGTAGTTTAGGTACAAAAGTATCAATTGTGGACCCTGTCGGGCACAGCATAGTGTAGGAGAGAGGAGGAAGGACGCTGTTTAATTACTTGTTAGTTAAATCTATTTGTTTATTAAATAATTCATAGACATTTGCTCATTTTTGACTACGAGTAGTTATTATTTGTTATTCTCATTAAATTTCTTAGTAATAAAATGTTAGGTACCTATACTTAGTTATATTTGTTTTTATTTAAACTTTATTGTTATTTCATATTATCTCCTCCTTACCTGAAGATGCCCTGTGTAAGGGCGAAACACGTGTCGTGTTGAATAGTTTCTCGATTTTTCGGGAAATTATAGTAGCGCGGGAATTGTTACAAAGATATTTTTAATCCATCACTTGCTTACAATGGATTTCCGCAAAGTAACGCCTGAATCAATAAATTATGAATACGAATATCTGTCGTGTTGTGGATGTTTCTATGCATTATAAGTAGGTACCTATTTACCCAAAAAATAAAAAAGGTGTATGGTTACCCATTGTCTAGTATAGCCCTGTAGTAAGGAAGAAGTAATTTTTTATAATTATTTCACAAGAGAAGTAGATATTTGCCAAATCTGAGCAATGTTACGGAAATCTTAGTGATAATGTCATTAGAAACGATTGACAAGTGACCTTTTCAACCTGTTTTATTTTCACATACTCTAATAATTTTCTTACAAACAAAAAAAGGTCCAATAAACATCCTTAATCAGCTGTTATCTCACAATTCGTATGCGACGCATTGCGTTTCTTACGACATAAGTGCAGTTCATTTCTACAGTACAGTATTAGCCACATAGCAGTAATACTTGCATCAATTTTATTTTTATTTTAGCTTTTATGACTTAGAATATAGTACAACCAGCATTATAATCGACATACACCTTGCAAGCGATGAACGAAACGTAAAAGATGATTGAAAACCTGAATCGCGCAAACAGAATTCCTCAGGATCGTCGCTATATACAACACCCTACCTTGATCGGTTGGGCCGTGGTCCCGAGCACATCCATACGCCTGGTAGAAGACCTTCCCTTTAGTAGGAAGTACCATCCGCTCCCTACAAGCTTAAGTGACTAGCATTTGATATAATGGGTACGACAATTCCCCGGTTTTCATATAATTTTAATCACTCTCCATCCTACGGTTGCCTGGAAGAAATCGCTGTAAGCGATAAGGCCGCCAATTGTATCGCTTTTCTTTTGCAATTGTTTTCTTGTTTTATTTTTAATTTAATGTACATAAAAGAGTTTTCTATCTATCTATCTAAAATTCGAAAATTTCAATATTTTTGAGTTTAGTATTCTATTTCCAAGCAGAGCTAAAGCTATAAGAGTGCAAGAAATCATCCATACTCCTTCAAACCTTGCTTATTTAAGAGTGACAGGACGGCCGAAGGATGTCAACCCTCCTTCCGGCTCCATAGAGGCTACCAAACAACACGGCCACTCGATTAGTATTAATTATTCGTGACTAACACGCCGCAACCTTGTAGTCAGATTGCATATTAATCGCGCTTCAAAAGGCACGTTAAGCCGTTGCTCCCAGTTACATTATGTAATAGTAGTTATAAGCCAAATGACTACCACTAGAAAAATCTGACTGTAATACGCCACTAATAAATGAATATTGAATAAAATAAATATTCTCTTACAATCACACCAATTATTAAGTTTCAAGATAAGTATCACTGAGATAACACAAGTTATGGATACTAAAAAACGGATAAACATACTTAAATACATAGTTAACATACATAGGAAAGCAGCCAGATCAAAACAAATATTTAAATTACTGAAATTGAACATCGAATTTTTGCACATGAAACACACAAAAGTCATCTATCATCGAACGAACACTCATCTCTGTAAATTCAGTGAAGCTCGACTTTGAGTGATAGTTTCCGTTCCGTCCTATCAATGGACTCGCGGCGCCACAGGCTGTAAGGTTTTCTCTTAGAAATAGGCAATAATCGTGTAACTACGTAGGCACCTTATCACAATCATCACCTCAGCCCATTAACGTCCAAATGCTGAGGACGATGTTCCCTCACGAACCACAATAAGAACGATTAATACACATCATGCTGCGTCACTGTCCGAAAGGGTTACCGTGGCCCCGGGGACATGGCATGCTTAACCCTTTACCAGGCAGTGGTCAATATATGACCACCATAAATTAAACCTTATGCGGTGAACTTAAGGTGGAAAACCAATGAATATTTTCAACGTGCTCTGCCTGTTGAAGGGTTAAAGAAGTCTGACACACCCTTCTGCTTCACCCACAGCGGGAGACGGTCATTTGATGATTTCCCACCCTTGGAAATAACACTTGTTAACACTTGGGTTGTACAATTTGAAGACCGATATGGTGTGGAGGTCAGTATACCTGCACTTCACTCCAGAGATCGTGGGTTCGATTCCCATACAGGAGAAATCATTGTTATGCTTTGCTTGAGCATGAATATATAATATATTATATATTTCATGTAATAATATGTATGTGAGAATTTATTATTTACTTATAAGTAAGCAAGAGCACTCTGTTGTGCCTACTCTATATTATTACTTTTTATTCATTGATTCTTGTCCATCCTAAGGTTGCCTGGAAGAAATTGCTGTTAGCAATAAGGCCGCCCATTGTACCATATATTGGGTTATGTGGTTTGATTGCTTTTTTATATTTAGTGTACAATAAAGGGTTCATTCATTCATTCATTTATGTCGATGAAATGACTATTGCGAATAAACCTGAAACAATTCCTGAGCTCAAATCGGAAATCCAACGCGTCATCGGTGAGATACAGTTACATCTCTGTGCAAAAGTCATAGAAATTTTCATGAAAAGAGTGGGGCCGTGGGGGTCATTTGACGGATATTTTATTCCATACTTAATAGTAACATGTCTTCTTTACCATACAATAATAACATCACAACTCTGTCATAACATACTTGTTTTTATTTTAAAATAAAAAAGTGCAGTCTTACTGAGACACGCTTTATGTATTTACAAATTATACGTAATTTATACGTTCTTTAGTATCCATAACACAAGTTCTTAATGATACTTATCTTGGAGCTAAATAATTGGTGTGATTGTAAAAAAGATAAAAATGACATTAAATCTTAATAACAAAAAAAATGTTAAAAGACCTCAATGGCACTCCAAATTTAAGTTATAAACTCCCTTGCAACATTATAAGCAATAACCCAAGACTCTAGTTACAAATGACCTTTCCATGTCGTATTTAAATACACATAAGTAGTCACGTCAACGAAATGTCCCTTTTGTGTTGAAGACATTATCGGAAGATGGATTGCTGCGGGGCAGAGAGAGCCTTGAACTTATACCAACCGACCGATATGGCGTGGTGGCGAGTATACCCGCACTCCACTCCTGAGGTTGTGGGTTCGATTTCCACACAGGACAAATCTTTGTGTGTATAAATATGAATATTTGTTCTGGTCTGGGTGTTTTCCTATGTATTAGGTCGGGGAAAAAGTCTTTTCGCATAACGTAGGTATAAACTTATTATAAATTTTTTTTGACTGTACTATTTGTGTCTGGCTGGTTTTGGTAACATTAAAAAGGTTCCATTATAAAGAAAAGAAAAAAATAAAAAAAAGTTGTTTCCCGCTATTTTTCATTTGTTTTTCTCTCCGTTAAAATGAGTGAATCTAATGAAGAAATTCGATACATTTTAAAATTTTATTATAAAAAAGGCAAAAATGCAACTCAAGCAGTGAAAAAAATTTGTGATGTTTATGGACCTGATGCAGTGTCAGTAAGAGTAGCACAAATTTGGTTCAAACGTTTTCAGTCCGGAAATTTTGATGTTAAAGATGCACCTCGCTCTGGTCGCCCTGTTACGAATAAAATGTACGCCATTTTTGAAAGAGTGGAGCAAGATCGGCATATTAGTAGTTACGATGTAGCTGAAGAACTGGGAATTGACCACAAAACAGTTTTGACCCATTTGAAGAAAGCTGGTTATACAAAAAAGCTCGATATTTGGGTGCCACACGAGCTCACTCAAAGAAACTTAATGAACCGTGTACTCATTTGCGATTCATTATTGAGACGTAATGAAACTGAGCCGTTTTTGAAGAGATTGATAACTGGCGATGAAAAGTGGATCACGTACGACAAGAACGTGCGAAAAAGGTCGTGGTCGAAAGTTGGCCAGGCTTCACAGACTGTGGCCAAACCTGGCCTAACACGAAATAAGGTGATGCTGTGTGTATGGTGGGATTGGAAGGGCATTGTTTATTATGAGCTTTTACCGCCCGGCAAAACCATCGATTCTGATCTTTACTGCCAGCAACTGATGAGATTAAAGGAAGCAGTCGAGAGAAAACGGCCGGAATTGATCAACAGGAAGGGTGTGGTCTTTCATCACGATAACGCTAGACCACACACATCTTTAGCCACTCAGCAAAAATTAAGAGAGTTCGACTGGGAGGTCCTAGTGCATCCACCATATAGCCCTGACCTTGCGCCTTCAGATTTTCACCTGTTGCGGTCTCTGCAGAATTCTTTAGGTTCTGTAAGGTTGACCTCAAGAGAGGACTGCCAAAACTATTTGTCCCGTTTTTTTGATCAGAAGTCCCAAAGTTTCTACAGTAACGGGATAATGTCTCTGCCCACAAAATGGCAGAAAGTTATTCAACAAAACGGTACATATATATTGTAAATAAATGTAAATAAACTTTGAAAAAAATGTCTTGACTTTTCATACAAAAATACGAAAAGACTTTTTCCCCAACCTATTATATTAAGTATTTATTTACAAAAAAAAAAGTATTTATGTATGTTTATCCGTTATTTAGTATCCATAACACAAGTTCTTAATGATACTTATCTTGGAACTAAATAATTGGTGTAAGTGTCAGAAATATTTATTAAAAATATTATTATTAATATTATTATACCAAACTGAATACAGATACTGTGTTTATATGAGTAGCTAGTGGGTGAGTAATAAAGTTTGAGGACCGAAAAGTTAAAGCAAAACGATTGTCACGGCGTGGACATGGCAGGAGAACAGACAAAGAGCAAATGACAAGAGGAGTCATGAATAGGTATGTTTAAGTTTGAGCGTGTAGAAATGAAAAGCTTCAATACTCCATATCTTAATATTTCTCCCTAAAAGTTACTTGAACTGGTGAAAATTATTACAGATCTTTTTTGACCCTATCGAAATGCCAAAGCAAAGGACTTGTTTAATAAGCATTATTACATATTAATTAAAGGTATCTTACTGTGAGTATACACTACAAAATTTACTTGTAAGAAAACAAAGAGCCGCTCTATGATAATGTTCTAGTGTATCATCCTTTTACGAACTACGAACGTCGAGCTCACTCGTCTATTTGTTATAAACAGAGGTCGGAATTAGGTAGAGTTATTCATGTACTTACACTGATTTCACACAGCGAAAGAATATAGTGGATATGCCTCAAATCCCGGGATTAATTTTAAAGAATAGAAAAAATCCCGTTACTTTTTAATAAAAAGTTATTTACTTTTACTTTTTTAATTTAGACTACTGCACGCGCGACGTTGCCAAACTTACATCAATGATATTGGATGACCGAAGTTGCAAAATTCCAATACGCACACGCGCGATGTTGCCACGTTTATTGTTCGCACTACATAGCTTGTGAGAACAAAAGAATACAATAGCGAAAATGCGGAGCACTCCCATTTGAAATCCATTTGAAATCTCGGGAAGGTCCACATTAATATCAACATTTCGATGCAAGTACATAAATAACTCTACCTAATTCCGACCTCTGGTTATAAATCAACGAGCATATTGGTGTAACATTTCGTCGAGTGCGGGCGATGCGCGGTTGAGTCGAGCCACGAGTGCGGGCGATGCGCGGTTGCCAGGTGACGCGGGGGGAGAGGGACGAAAGACGCACGCGGTCCCCATTTACCCGTAACATAACGCCGAGCATTCGCAGGAATTTTACATTGCATGAAAATGCTTTGGAAACTGAGCTTTTGCCTGTATTGCACCATTCGTAAGAACGTTACATTACACAGAAAAGCTCCAGAAAATGTTGTAGTCTATGCCCTCCTTTACGACGCATCTAGTGATAT
The DNA here is from genome assembly GCA_949126915.1 of Musotima nitidalis. Classification (NCBI taxonomy): domain Eukaryota; kingdom Metazoa; phylum Arthropoda; class Insecta; order Lepidoptera; family Crambidae; genus Musotima; species Musotima nitidalis. The sequence goes on from OX421421.1 coordinate 19,432,792, forward strand.
CACTAGCCTTATGAGACAAAACAACACACAATAATTCGGAACACATTAGCGCAGTGCATAATGCCATTTAGGGAAAGTTCTTGTTGGCACTGCATTGCGCTCATCAGCCAAGTGACATCAGTTAGTCAGACCGACTACGGCACCCACCCATTAGTTGCGTAAAGCGCTGGGTACTAGAGGCGGCAGAATGTCTGGCACTGCGAGCACTTACATGCAACCAAACAATTAAAAAAACAAAAAATATTTAAGTGTAAGTGAATCTAAGTGCCAGTTCCGAGCCACCGCTCTGTTAGAAGAACTAGCAAGAAACTCACAGGCTATGCTCTTTTAAATTATCGATTGGTTAGTTACAATCTTCATGTTTTAAGTCATTCATATTAGAATAGTCTGTATGAAACGGCAGTTTAATCCCAAGCATTCATCATACAGTAACCGTAAATATATGAGCCGGGTTACAACTTGACGAATGATAGATAGATTTAGAGAATATGATTTTTTAATCTCAATATTTAATGATATTTATAGCAGAGTAAAATAAATGCTGATTGCGTACTGGTTTTATGATATAAAGGTATATGAATTACAAAATGCTGATGCGAGAGTTGCGTGACCCAATAATTCTGTGGTGTCAAGGAAATAGGAGATAAGGACATTTTATATTGAATATATATTACATATAAAATGTTTTGACTAACCTCCTTTTTGCCGTGACACATATTTAAGTTTTGTACCAATAGGTGCAAAATCTTTTTCTTTTTTTTTGACTCATCTCCTTTTTTCTTGACACAACAGAATTATGCAGTAATTATGCAGTGTACGTATATATATAGTGAGCGACAGGTAGTTAGTAGCACCAAAAGCATCATAAATATCGGAACACGCCCTAACGCTCTTATAATAGAGACGTTTGTCGGTTTGTATGGTGCTTTGGATGTAATCAACTACATCTGACTACATCCAAACTGAGGAGTTATCATCCGATTGAGTCTACATATCATAATTACTATTAATTTTGTGTATAGGTATACGTAGTATATTAATAACACATATTTAATTCTATGTAAGTTTATATGTTTTCTTATTCGTACTGCCTCACACTTTTCTGCTAACCTAAAAGCATTCTCTACCAGTTCGCCTTTTGTACATTTTAATTTTAATTTGTGCAATAAAGTTTAAATAAATAATAATAAAACTGACTTGACAACCGATATGGCGTGGCGGCGAGTACACCCGCAATCCGATCCTGAGGTCGTGGGTTCGTACACAATACAAATCTTTGTGTGCACAAACATGAATATTTGTTCTAGTCTGGGTGTTTTTCTATGTATATTGAGTATGTATTTACAAAAAAAAGGTATTTATGTATGTTCATCCGTTATTTAGTATCTTTAACACAAATTCTTAATGATACTTTAATCGGAACTAAATAATTGATATAATTGTCAGAAATATTTATTTATTACGCTGACTTTACGCTGTACACAACACAATAGAGTCAAGATGATTACTTATTTAAGAACTAAAGACAACCAATTAAAAGTGACATAAAATATAGATCTAATACCAGACTGACATGTTTATTTGTGCAGATTAAGTAACAGGCAGCTACTTGTAGCAATTGTCAGAATTAAGACATTTAATGGCTTCTAATAAAAGACTTCGGGGGATAAATCATTACTTTACGCCATAAACGAAGCCGCGTGCAGAATCTAGTTTGTTATAAATAACTTAAAACTAGAAAATACCTATAAAACTAGACTTCACTTAAAGCTTAACAAGGAACGACTAACTTTCAGTATAAATACAGATTTATAATAAATACCCTAGTCAAACAACAAAATCTTGAACAATTCACAACTCAACGTCCCCTTTAGGTCAGCACAAAGGTCGGCCCGATCTGTGTTAATTCACTCCATCAGAAAGCAATCGGGACTATTCGGGACCAGCAGCCCATTCCAGCGGTCAGTAATGGCTTGAAAGGGGAAGGGTGGCCATTTCTCCGACACAAGTGGTCACTTGTAGGATTCAGAGATTTCTGAGTCCGACATACACTCGCCCTTTTAAGATAATGCGACCCGACTCGAGGAACAAAGGGAAGTTATACTTAAGTAGGAAGCTGAGGAAATCTTTTAAGTGAAACGATTTTCAAGACAGAAGTGCTGGATAAAAATAAACTTTTTAAAAAAAGACAAAAACCGTCTTCAAAAATTGACACGCACTTGAACTTTTTAAATAATATCAGATTATTCCGATACTTACTTGCAATGACTTACTTCATTTCAATAACGTTTCTTTAAATATAATAAACTAAAATTGTAGTGAAGTGTCATTTTGGACACAAATTAAAGAGATTGACCTATTTGACGAGCTTTTTGGCGGGAAAGTGAAGCGTTATGTCTGCAGTTTTGTTTTATTTTCTAAAATTTGTGATATTTCTAACATTAATGTGTAATAACGGTGGATTATTAACCGTTAAGTGTTTGTGAACATACATAAGTGTTGGTAAATCAAACAAAACAGTGCAACATCACTTTTCAAATTTTCTCTCAAGGAGTCCATTTGAGATCTCAGTATAGTCCCACATCTTTACTGAGGACTCAAGGGGTTTAGGGAAGGGTATTTCATCTTGATTTATCATCTTGATCAGCACTCATTCTCATTTACTATAAATTATATATAATTAATATATCACTTACTTGAAACTGGCTAAATGTGCTAGACGCACGAAGCCATTATTTAAATGGAAGAAGAAGACCTATTTGACGAAACAACAAAGATACTATAGTTATAGTAGTATATTCAAAAACATGGGCAAAAGAAAAGATAAAACAATAGATAAAACAAATATTCCTTTACCAAGTACCTACGTGAAAAGAGGAATCTAAAAAGAAATTTATGTCTTAACTAGTTTAAAAAGAAATCAAGTGGCCAGTAAGTTTGGAAGCCAAGCGCCGTCGTCGGACCCCGAGCGAAAGGAACTTTTGCAAAGAAAAATAAACCAAGTGACAACCCAGCATTTCTCGGAGAAATTATTATTTCCACATTTCTTTGTTGAAAAGTCGGAGTTTGAGAGATTAAAGTGAATCTTCTTGTGGAAGTTGTAGTAATTTGTTACTTGTACGACACGCCACTTTACTCTCAAGTTATTTTTCTTTTGACGAGAGCTTTGGAACCGGAGTTATGTTTTGAATAATTTTTACCTTCTGAAAGGCATTGACCTGATAAGTTATTGATTTTCTTTGTGCCGGGCCGGTTTTAGGATAATTTATGGAAAATAATCATAAAGATTCCCGGTTAAGAAAAAATTGTAGTAAACTGAAATTTCATTGATACTATGTATTGATAACTAGGTTCTAAAACTATGAAAAGTTCAGTTATATAAAACCTTCATTTATTTAACCTTACGTGATTAAAACGCTCGTAGCTCTGCGGTGCTCGGTGGTCGGAAACGACAAACAATGTACAGCAGAGTTTACAGAGGTTAGTCCTTGGATGGATAACCGTTTGTGTGGCATTTGATATCGAGCGCTTCCGTGCATTGGAAGGCACGTTAAGCCGTTGGTCTCGGTTATCACTAAATATGGTAGTCGTTAAGCCATGTTAAAGGCCTAATGGGCGGCTTGAAAAATTCTAACAGTAGGACGCCATACACCTGCCTCAGCCAATCCGCACTGGGTCAGAGTATGACCCAATACCCTCGCACCTTGATATGTGAGAGGAGGCTCGTGCTCAGTAGTGAGACGTTACTGGGCTGTGATGATGATTGACTTTTCATACAAATTTTCAGCCCGATTTTGCATCATCTCAAGGAATGATTTATGAAACAAGAGTTGGCCTTCCTTTCAGGGTCTCAAACTATCACTTTAGGGTCAGTACATATATGACGGAAAAATGCGTCGAGCGTATTGTAGCTGTGTGCTCGACGGACTAACGTATAATCGGTTGAGTGTGAAATGTTGAATGTTTTAGTGTAATTTTTCTAGTGTTGTAAAAGAACTGAGTCTTTTAATCCTCACTTTGCAGCTATGAGTTCTTTTTGCAGACTCACGACTAATTAGTCTTGTGAGTCCTGAGTCTTGAGTTCTTTCGAGTCTTTTCAGTTCTTTCAGTCCTAAAAGTCGTTAGATTTATTCTAAGTCCTTTTGGGTTTTTTCAGTCCTTTGAGCCCTTGGAGTCCTTTGAGTTCTTATGAGTCATGAGTTAAACAGCAGGACTACAGTCTATTTAAAAAGACTCTTGTCATGAAGCGCTTTGAGTTATTTGATTTGTTAGTTTTGTTAGCTTTGTTAGTTTTAAAGTTGAAGACTGCACCCCAGGATTTTTAAATTGTAACATTCGATTAACTAAGATTCTTGCGTTACTATTTAATTTGTTGATTTTATTTTTACATAATAGTTCTAGTCATGAAGCGCAAGCGCAGAACTAAAATGTCGTTATTTTCATGTTTTCATAATAAATCTAAAAGTACTATTGTATTATAAATATTTTTGTATTTCACACTTTTAAGTGATTAATATAGGCACACCTGTAATTTGATTATTAAAGTTATTGGCTACACACACCTATACTTTTTTGTATAGCAAACCATCCATTATATATGACCGCGCCGCGGTACCGCGCGGTACAAGATCTAAGTAAACGGTGATTATCGTCTATATTACATTAACTTGTACGAGTACGCTTTAAAAGAAATGACTCAGTAACTAGCTCTTGTCGTAAGACTGAGCTCCTTATTAAAAGGACTCAGTCGCGAGTTCTTTTCGTAAGACTAAGTTCTCACTAGTTATTTTTAGAAAAAGCTAAGTTTTTAATTAAAGGACTTAGTATTAGGTTCTTATTTAAAAAATGAGCTCTTTTGAAAGACTCAGTCTCTAGTTCTCTTTGGCAAGACTGGAGTCTTTTTTAAGAATACTAAAAGCTCTGAGAGACTTGAGCTTTAATTTATTAATTTTTGACTTGAGTCTCAAAAAAGAACTCGGTGTCCTAAAATTGGGACTAAAAGACTCAGTTCTTTTACAACACAAATTTTATCTGTTCTAGCGTTACGCGACCGATAATACGCGACGCATTATCAATCAGATAAGTTACGACCCTTACTTGTCGGATTAAGCGTAAAGAGGTGGCAGGCATATATTATCACCTTCGTAATTGATTGATTTGATTTGATTAATTGATATAATAAATACTAAGTATATAACTTACTGAACAGCACTATAACTTCCATTTTCAAGATTAGGCGATATTCAATCACCTCGAGCAGAAAGCTCAGCACATTCCAATAAAAGCATAAATTCCAAGATGGAAGGCGCCGAATTCTCCGCATTACAGATTCAATGAAGCGAGAGTCATTTATATCCACTAGAGGCCGGACGTGACGCGTTCATAAAATACCTGCAGCCCCGACCCTGGTCATAGTAGAAAATAATAAGTACGATATGTTCATACTTACGCATCGAACACGGTTTGTATATGAGCGCGGACAAATTTATGCGTCGTCCCACGCACTATTTGGCAAAAGGTGCGCATGTCGAAGCTACAGCCGTGGGTGATAACGCCCGTGCATACGTACGCTTCGCCGCTAATAATACCAATGTAATGACGATTGAATAAACTACAAGCGACACGTGTTTAGGATATTATAATTCTACAGGATTGGGGTACCCTCCTCCCCCCCACCGGACAGGTCTCTCAGGACCTTGGCTTGGTGGCGGGCCAGGAGGGCCGATCAAGCAGGCCAGGAGGGTCTTAGGCAGCAGGGGCAGGGAGCCCTTGCTGTCTAACCATGGACCCTCCGGGAAGTCGGCCACACACGCTATGGTCGCACAAGGAGGTAGGAGGGGCGCGTCCACTGTGTCTCTCTAAGGAGGTCCTTCCTGTTTTAGTCCGGGGGACGTTGGCTGCAGGTGGGGTTTCAGGCGCTGCAACTCAGGTACTGGCCCCCGCCTCTTTCTCAACAAGCGGCGGGCGTAGTCGAAAGATTTTTAGTTTGTATTACTGCCTGGCAGTCGCGTCTTCGGCCCCTTTGGCCGGTAGGCAGTACTTCCACATAACGTGATAACCGGGACCAACTGCTAAACGTGCGTTTCGAAGCACATACTCGATATTAAGTGCCACACGAACGGTCAACCTTCCAAGGAGTGACAAGGACACCTACCACCGCAGAGCTACGAGCGCTTCCAGTTCGGTTGTGTTCGAGTTGGCCTACTTATTTGTTTCTACTATGCCCCGGCCCAGATAGACGGAAAGATAAGTATTTGACTAAAAGCGGAAAATATCTCCCGCCACTCACATTGTTCGGCTGGCTGTACACGAATATTACGAATGGGGAATGGATTATATATGATCAAGCATGACTTACAACTTGTCGGATTTTCATGCTTGCTTAGCTGCTTTCATGTATTCAAATCTTGCGTTAAGCTCATAACATAACAAATGACTTTGTTAATTATCAAGTAACATTTTCACTAAATCCTTAATTATGACCAGCGTAGTGGATAAATGGTTTAAAAATTAGACTACATTTTTATCTGAAAATAAATGTATCACCTGATAAAAGTGCGAGGCGCAGCTTATGGATGCTGCCACATACAAGTAGAATCAAAGGAGCGTTTTATAATAAAAATAAATAATAAATATTTTCTGACAATTACACCAATTATTTAGTTCCAAGATAAGTATCATTAAGAACTTGTGTTATGGATACTAAACAACGGATAAACACACTTAAATACTTTTTATTTGTAAATAAATACTTACAAAAAAATTATTCATATTCATGCACACAAAGATTTGTCTTGTGTGGGAATCGAACCCACGACCTCTGGAGTGAAGTGTAGGTATACTGACCTCCACGCCATATCGGTCTTCAAATCCCCCCGATGGGAGAGATACTACTCCTTAGGAGGCCAGAGACTAGTGAGAGAGAGGTCATTACGCTGAGACAATTTTAGATATATTTCTTTTGACTACGGGAAAACTTTTCGACGTTCTTTCTCTAATCAAGATAAGCAAGGTAAAAAATTAGCAACAGACTTTTTTTTACCTTACATACATAATTTCACGCCTATTTCCCGTAGGTAGGCAGAGATCACATTTTTCCACTTGCTACGATGAACTTGGGGCGTGAAACGGCATTTTAGCAGGCCGTCATGAGTATGTGCGCTTTGTACCGTGCTTATTTCACGTTATAAAGCGCTTTCATTTCCTTATTGGACTGCATCGACTGCTTGTCATCAGGCAGGATGTAGTCATTATGACGTGTCACAATAAAAAAAATTAAAAAAAAAGAAAAAAAAGATCTTGGCAACTAACTAATTAACCGGACTTCTTGGCGGGAAAGTGAAGCGTCATGTCTGCAGTTTTGTTTTATTTTCTAAAATTTGTGATATTTCTAACATTAATGTGTAATAACGGTGGATTATTAACCGTTAAGTGTTTGTGAACATACACGAGTGTTGGTAAATCAAACAAAACAGTGCAACATCACTTTTCAAATTTTCTCTCAAGGAGTCCATGTGAGTTCTCAGTATAGTCCCACATCTTTACTGAGGACTCAAGGGGCTCAGGGGAGGGTATCTCATTTACCATTTATCATTTTTATCACCACTCATTCTCATTTACTATGAATTATATATTATTAATATATCACTTACTTGACACTGGCTAAATGTGCTAGACGCACGAAGCCATTATTTAAAATAAAAGAAAAAAAGAAACTAATTAACCTTCTCATACACGCCCTTTGGTTTAGGGTACTTTTGACCTGCCCTTTCTCCAAAACTTTCTGGATTTGGTCATGGGAGGTCTCATGTGGTCCTCCCCTCCCAACACTTCTATTCACTTGTCCATCATAATTACTTTCGTTAGTCTATTTTCATTTATCCTCTTGACATGACCAAACCATCTCAGCATACCTTTCTCAATTCATGTCACTATATCTTCTTTAACATCAGCTTCGGCCCTTATCACTTCATTCCTAATCCTATCAATGTCCTTACAACTATTAAAAATATTGAAGTTTGTTTGTTTGTACAATTTCACGCCATAAAACACTAATCGCTCTAACGTATCTACGTATTTACTAAATAAAAAGTAAAGTAATTTATGCTTTACCGTGTTCCAATACTCAGAGAATATGCTCTGCTTGGTTTAATGTCTGAAACTTGAAAGGAATATTGTTTTTAACATCCTAAATAACCTAGACTTTATAATTATTCTGTTGCTCCAAATTAATTCACAATTAAACCTGTAACTATTGACGATACTAAACTGTTATTAAAAATATGACATAGAAACACACACTCACATGCACACACACACACACCACACCTACACACACACCACATAGACACACACACCACACCCACATACAAAACCACACCCATATACACACCACACTCACATACACACCAACCTCACAGAGGCATACACGATTAAACACAACTAAATAAAAGTTAGATTCATATTAACTAGATTATTAAGTACGTTATCAATTATTGTACTGAAGTTATGGAAGTGCGGAGTCTCCTAACACAGACTTTCTCTAGTCTAAATGGAGGCTCCAATCACGATTAAAAAAAAATGTACTTGTTGAGGAAATAAACTTTTTGTATTTTGTATCAACAGCAGAAAAGAGTAAATATTGCAGTACTTAGTGTTGCATCGGATGCAGAACACTTCGACGGCGAGCCGCCACCGCAGACAGACGCTGACCTAGTTCCCGGACATTGTACACCCAGGTGAAACTATTGACGGACGGCTTTGGTGGCAGAGAGGCTCGTTAGCGAAAATATCGAACGGCGGTATTGTGCTCAATCGAGCTCACAATACATATTAAATAGCAACAGGAGAATTGGTCGAGACTCAAAACAACGAGTCACGAATGGTGCTATGAAGAGGTTACTGTACGAGAGAGAGCAAGAAAATCGAAAAAAGAATAAGAATGTTATGACTGCAATAATTTATTAAAGTATAACTGTAATATTATTTCCAATGAGACCCAATCCAGATCTACTTTCCTTTCCTTTTCCCTCCCGAAGTGCACGGAAGGTAGCATCCTTATATTGTGCAGTATATCAGCACTCGAACAAAAATAATTGGAAGTCTATCGTGTATCACGAGTGGGTGAGCTTGTTATCGTGCTTTTTACGATACGGACGCTCTTACTTTTTGGACTACATCAACTTACAACCAGGCAGAAGAGGGTCGTTCTAACGTGTCAGAATTTAAATAAAATGGTTTGATGGCCTACTCTTATTCAACGGAAACGAAACTTCGTCATAACCATCCCTTTCACTCGATAATGATATACCTAGAGAGTGAAAGAGATAGATGTAACGAAGTCTCGTTTCGTTGAATTAGAGTAGACCTTCAGCCATCTTTATTAGTCACCTACCTACTAATATAACACATTGAATGGATTGAATTCGCGGTTTCTTGTACTATATGAACCAGAACTTTTTAAATACTTTGGAGCTTTGCAGTCAAGGAAACCACAAACCGCCGATTGTCCTAACACACTGAGATCTATCACTTAAAGGTAATCTGGGGCCAGTCAAAAGGTCAACTCGACCATCAGCCAAAGAAAATAAAGATTTCAATGGGATAGTTACGAAGCCGACGGGAGAGCAAAGCAATGAATATCAAAACGCTGGAGCTCGTTAGCGCCGCCTGGAACGTGATTGTGTTGCTTCCATTTTTTTTTCATAACTAGGGTTACCACCCGTACTTTATTATAAAGTATTGTACTTTATTATAAAGTATTGTACTTTATTTCAAGTAATTGTACTTTATGAAAACAATAAAATACACGAAAACACTCTTTTTTAGCTTGATTTGGGATTGGACTTCAATTTAAATATAGACTGTAAAGATTCTGTGCAATTGTTAAGTAGAGATACTAATTTGATGGAAACAGCAAAAAGCAAAAAAAAAATGTTTTTAAACAAAAAAATAAAGAAAAATAAATTGTACTTTATTTTTTACTCTGTACTTTTTTTTCTTACCTATAATTACCAATGTACTTTAACTGTCAAAAAAAAAGGTGGTAACCCTATTCATAACCTAATAGGATTGAATATTGTATAAATTTATGATTCGACCGGGATCGCTGTTGGAAGTCAAGGTTTGTGTTTTAATCAACTTGCGTAAATTGCTCTATAGATCGTGCTTAGTAATAATAAATAAAATAAAATAAATAAATATTTTCTGACAATTACACCAATTATTTAGTTCCAAGATAAGTATCATTAAGAACTTGTGTTATGGATACTAAACAACGGATAAACATACTTAAATACTTTTTTTTTGTAAATACATACTTAATATACATAGGAAAACACTCAGACCAGAACAAATATTCATGTTCATGCACACAAAGATTTGTCCTGTGTGGGAATCGAACCCACGACCTCTGGAGTGAAGTGTAGGTATACTGACCTCCACGCCATATCGGTCGTAATAACAAAGGCAAATTAATATAATATGATGCCGAAGTTAAAGTTAATGAAGAAAATCTTGATAAATACTATAGTATTTCAAATAGGATAGAAGAGGGAATTATGAATAATTTTGAAACCAGAAATATACAGTGTATAGGGCTCCTACCAAGATTTACGGAGGCCAAGCCAACCTCATCTGCAAGTGGTGCACCGGGGCTCTGGCGAACATAAGTTCCCGGTAAGCAGCAAAAGGCTCGCCACCTATTACGTAAGATCAACAATATAACTGGCGAAATGTGGACGTATAATATGCCTCTGGGAAACAGGCGTGATATTGCATATTACAGACTTACTTAGACAGATTTTTTAACTTACAAGTCAGATTTCAAAAAATACTCGTAGATAAGCCTATTAAAAAGAGCTGTAACGGGGATTATAAGTTGTTATTTGAGAAATGTAATATATTAATATTAAATTAATAATAATACTTAAGTTAATTATGTATTATGTTATAATGAGAATTTTTTTTTTTTTAAATATGTATATTGGGTGAGGGTCCACCCAATATACATATTTAAAAAAAAAAATACTGAATAATAAGTTATTGGACACACGCGACCACTATTTTGACACCTTACTTTGTCCCTTTTATACTTAATGCACTAAGGAGTCGGTCCAGCATTATACTTATAAAGTTCTATATTTATAGTCAGATTTATGTTAGCTGATTCGCATTTCTAATTGCCTACCTAATGTTATATACTAGGCTACGAGCGGCAGCGGCGCGGCGGCGAGGTCGCGGTGGATACGATCAAACGCCTTTGCCAACTCGATGAGGACTTTGCGACACTTCCGTGATTCGCCTCCAGTTTTATGTCCAATCTTGATAACCTTAGCTATATAACGTAGAAGCACTGATTACGGATTAATATCGGAGTTGGAGTAATGGGAAATTGTTTGATGTGAGTTTTCTTTTCGAAGTATTTCAGTATAATTAATGTTTTACTCTGGCGATATGATTTCTTTTGTTCTAAGTTCTAATGTAAGGTAAGACTTGATTTAAATATAGGTTTAACCTATAATTGGGTAATGGCAACAGATCCTATCATTAAATATATGCAAGATTAAGGATTTTAGTATATGTAGCCAATAAAAAGAAGTTGGGTAGATAACAAACATATACATGTAGGTACAAGCTTGACACTTTATCAAGAGAATACTCCTTGAAGATACATTTTCTTTTTCATTGAACTATACGACGCCCTTCATCCTCTCTCCTACACTATGCTATGCCCGACAGGGTCAACAAATGTACCAAATTGTAATATTCACCACCTTATAAAACCATTATAGAACGCAATAAAGTATTGAGTATTGAGATACATAATTAAGGGTTCATACTTTGTCAAAATATTATATTTCAAACGATATAACTGGCGTTTCTACCGTTTGTATAGGAATAAGAATATGGTAAGTATTCCATGCTGCATGTAGCGCACCACCTCGTCTACTATTACTAGATTTTAAGTATTCCATGCTGCATGTAGCGCACCACCTCGTCTACTATTACTAGATTTAGAATCACAGCGTTCAAACAAAATACAATACAAAAATAGAAACATAAAACCATATTTTACGATCTTTGAATGTGATATAACGAAGTCACACGTCATCAATACGAGCCCCAGTTTTATCGCGACATTTACAACCCGTCATGTGCCGAACTACCAACGACGTACCGCGTCGCCATTCGCCCGAATCATACATAGGAATGACATTTCTATCACGATAGGAAGGTTATACCTTTTTCGAAACATAATATATTTGTATAAAAAATTTCATAATAAATAAAAAAAATAAAAAAATTACTTTATTGTCTTTAAGATCAACATGATCATTTAGATTCGTCAAATATTCACACACAAAATGGAAATACGATATATTTTTTTAACAACAATGAAAGAGGTATGAGCGATACCATAATAAAGGTCAGAATTTGTTAAGGTTAGTCAGTTTATCTGACTGTTGTGGTTTTTCTCAAGATTTGTCAGTCACTCTTATCGGGGGGATCCGTCAGTCAGTCTGTCGGTGACTCTAAAGAGGCTTCCAAAGAGACAACGAGATTAAGAAGAATGCCTCAAGAATCTCATCTCGAAATGAACTTTGGCCTGCAGCTTTCCACGCGTGCCTACAATTTATGGCTCTCTTTTTAAAGGTCCGCATTTTAGTCAAGCTGATGTTCTATTGAAAGCTCAAAAAGGTGTTATCAAGTTTGATTCCCTTGCGCTGTTAGGCAAGGTATAGAAGACAAAACCCCTAAGAAATAAAATGGTAGAAACATTAAAGGCAATTTGACTTAAGTGGTAAGTATTTGTCGGGATAGCTACGAACAAATATATCAATGAGAAAAAAAAACAGAAACAACATACAGAAATTTTGAATATAAATAACGATTGGCAATACATTGTAATGATATATTTTGATAATATTAATTTGAATTTTGAATTTAATAGCATAATAATTATTGCAAGTTCTAATACACATTAAAAAAGTAATGTGGCAGTGGGACACGAATGCAAGAATGTTCCATTTTGTAAAGTTGGTAAAGTGGAAACTAACGTTTTCGTCAGTGTTACATTAATTAGACCTTAAACTTTGATGAGTAAGAGCTTTTGCTCGGGAGGAGAAGTTAGTGCAACTGTGTGAACTTTATGGAGCTCACTGTGATGCAGTCGGGATTTTGATGTTCGCTTTTATCCTTGGAATTATACGGCGAAGAGTTCTAGCAACCGTTACCAGAATGTTGCATAAGTAACTAATTTATCGATTACAAATTTTATCATAAAATCTTAAATTTCTTACAAACTATTTATAACGTTTTTTAAAAGTATTTTTACTGATGCGAGATTGTACGTATGTGTAAAATCAAAAAGAAATCGTATCCTAATCCCTTAGCTAGTAAATTCCCAGGATTAGAAGAAAAAATAAATATAACAATAAAAAAAGTAGATATTCTTTGCCTTTCAATCTTTTAGATCCGTTGTAATACCAGGTAGGAAAAAGGAATCCAGTTTTTTTTGTTCATTAAAATGAACGAAAGATAGTCCGGGAAAGATCCAGTTTCTATAGAAACTTCGAACGAAATCATGTCATTACCGACATTCGATAAGCTGGTATAAATTCGTGTAGAAGAAATGTGGCCTTATTAATGCATATTTAAAGTAGACCAGGTGTTACTGTGGCGCGTATTCTGCTCCTATAGTTCTTGTGTATTATTCAGGTCTGTGCCATAATGAATGTGAAAAGAAATGAAATAAAATTTTATTTAGGTATAAATACATATAAACAAAGAAAAGAAATCATAACAGTTAAGAATTTTTACACATAAGTTTAAATATCATATGCCCAAAGAACCACAACAGCGCTGGTCTTCCGTGGAGACTTAATAACTTTCGTGTGCAACAGTCACACCAAAGGCAGAAACTTAACAATAAAACAAAATATTTAAAACCACAAAATACAATGAAATTAAAAGTTAAAGCGTAAAAGTTAATGTTCAATGTGTACTTGGTGTAGGATTTTACAGTCGGCCCGCAGCCAGATATTAGGCGCTATATCAGCGCAAGAATTTACTCCTCTCTTGTCAGCCGCCTTCGCAGGCTTCACAAGTCTGTGTCAAATAAGTACGTACTTGGAGTAGGTATCTGGCTGCGCAAGCGTATGTTGCTACAGATCTTGTCAGCAGCCTTTAGAAGGTTTATGAAGTCTGTGATTTAATGAGTACTAGGCTTTACAGGGGGCCTACCGCCGAATTCGATGGATTACCGGTAATCCATATAGATCAAACTTTGTTTACGTTCATTAATCCGTACCGGGGAATCTGCCGACAGCCACCTCTCATTCATGACTTTCAGTCCGTGACAGACCAATAGGTGAATGGAGAACGCCATTTTGTTTTGATTTCCATAAGTTCGGCGGTACGACAGAATCAATTCGAAATCCATTTTGCCTTATAATCGATTGCCATCGAACTCGGCGGTAGGCCCCCAGGGCTGTGTCAAATAAGTAAGTAATTGGAGTCGGTTTCTGGCTGCGCAAGAGTATGTTGCTCCAGATCTTGTCAGCAGCCTTCAGAAAGATTATGAAGTCTGTGATGTAATGAGTACTAACTTGGAGTATGTGTGCTGCAGCCGGCGCGTGGCCAGCCACTGGCGCAGCACGAGCCGCTGCTGCAGCGCGTGGGCCGCCCGCCGCAGTCGCCGCTCCTCGCTGGCCGGCAGCTCCGGGAGACGCTCCAGCTGCTCCGGCGACCCACACCCTGACAACGTTGAGATGCCTGCCAACAAACAAAGTTACATGAGGAAACTTACATACATTTGAACCGTCTTTGCAAACACTTTACAGCTGTCTTTGTGTAAGACTAAGGGCACGCCCTCGTTTCGCTCCGTAGCTAAAAATAAATAAAAAATTTGTTTATTGCCATAAAGTTTACAAAATAGAGGTTGCAGTGGCCCCCCACAAGGCAAGCCTGTCCTGTGGGTACCCACTACGTTTTGAAATTGTCCACATACAATGCTCGGGCGACGACAAAATAAAATAAAAATAAACAAATGAAGTAAAAAATCTTAATTCTTAAAGTATGAACACAATATTCATATTTGGAATGTTAACATTTTGCCTTATTAGATATTAGCAGTTTACATAATAATTATACAAGCAATAATGAAGGCAACCAATAAATACTCAGGATAACTGTGTCTCTAATTTATAAATAACATTATATAGGGTTTCTACATTATTAAAATTTTAGTATGGATCCTTATTTTTTTCGTAGTAAACCTATGTTACTCAGAGATAATGTATGATTCTGATGGTGAAAGAATTATCTAAATCCGTCCAGTAGTTTTGAGTCAATTCGTAACAATCACAATACGTAGGATTCTCTCGTAAGGATCACTATTGGCAAAAGAGCAATTTTATGTTTCTATCTTGTTCTAATAAATTGGTAGCGTTCCATTCAATTCAATTCAATTTGCTATTTTTATAAATAATAATAAATAAATATTCTCTCACAATCACACCAATTATTTAGTTCCAAGATAAGTATCATTAAGAACTTGTGTAACTTAGCCACAAACTGAGCAGTCTACAAGTTGTACCTATCATAATTACATAAATGATTCACTACAGAACACTTATCATTCCAGCCTTGAAAAGTCCACTGCTGAACATTGGCCTCATGGGGAACATTGGGTTGGTGATAGCAGTTACAGCCAGTACGCAGGATGAAGCTGCTGCCCATCATCCGGTAGGATTTCTCTTCGTCGACTCTTACGAAAGATAAGGAGGTAGCACTATTCTAGGCATGAACCACACGGGCCATGTTACCTACATATATATCTAAGTCCTTAGCACCATAAAGGTCATCGCTAATAAAAAAAATTGATTTACTTAAAAAGGTTATTCGAAAGATGCAACTTTGTGTGCTAATGCAAACCAAATTTATAAATCCCAAACATTTTCGTCTCTTCGAATTTTTCACATACAAGCAAAGATAATGTAAGTTACCCTATATTATAAAAGAGCTCATGAATAACATGAAAACGGCGGTTGTTGTGAGCGTGTTGCCAGGATACCGACTGTTTAACCTTGACAAGTGTTTAGTCGCTCATCTAGCCTTTACTAAACTCGGTAGGTATAATAGAGCATTTGGAGTGCTTTGAAACTTACAAACTTCCACATACCTACATCCCTTTTTACAGTATAACAGGGTTAGGGTTACCATCCGTACTTTATTTCAAGTCATTGTACTTTATACTTTATGAAAACAATAAAGTACACGAAAATACTCTTTTTTAGCCTGATTTGGGATTTGGGATTGAACTTCAATTTAAATATAGACTGGAAAGAACCTGTGCAATTGTTTAGTAGAGATACTAATTTGATAGAAACCGCAAAAAGCAACAAAAAGTATGTTTGTATACAAAAAAATTAAGAAAAATAAATTGTACTTTATTTTTTACTGTGTACTTTTTTTTTCTTTTCTATAATTATCAATGTACTTTAACTGTCAAAAAAAAGGTGGCAACCCTAAACAGGGTAGACATGACTAGTGAGAAACTCGCGCAAATGCGATAACCTTAAAACTAGATCATATTTTAGATCTTTCTATCCGTTTCGATGTTTAAACATAGCCTTAAACCCTAAAGACAGAAAACCTTAACCACAATTTTCTGTCGACCTGTTACCGCGTCTAGTGGACCACAAAATACGGCTTAGAACAACAATATATAAGATAGAATTGCTAGAGAAGTCATTTTGTAAATACTCATATTATAGTAAATTCATAAATTCATTCATAAATTTATATTCATTTATTCAAGTTTGGCTCAAAAGAGCTCTTATGAACGTCAAAACTTAAAAACTAGCGCGCCCATTCACTGCGGGCGGGAGCTTGATCGTAAAAGAACGGGCAAGAAAATCGTCAAGGTTAGTTTTTTCTCCCGCCAGTTACAAGAATATGTACTTAGTAGTAGATCAAAATAATAAACTATAAGAAAACGGCCTCCATACCTTTTAAATAGTATACCTGAAGCCATTAGAATAAAAACAAACAAGTACAAAGCAAATTAAAAAAAACACCATATTGGTGTATGAGCAATATTGTAATTTATTTATTAGTATAAAATTTGTTGTAATTAGTATAAAAGAGACTGTGACCACCAGACAAACCAGTCAAACGATTTTGTGGGATATGTTTTTATGTAACTTGCATTATTTAAAGGAAATAAACGTTTTATCTATTTATCTATCTATTATGAGAGTCCGAACCAAAAAAACTGTGTGCAGATCTTTATATGTGTCCTAGGTTGGCTAGCGCATTTCCCAAAGTCTCGCCTTAAATAATTTGCTGCATTTCGACAGTTACAAGTATAAAAGTCAACTTTGACATTGTAACATTAAAGTACACAAAGAGCGATGGGCATCTTCATATTTGTCTATTTAATTGTAGGTACCTCGTCAACAGTAATTACTGCTTACTAGAAAAAAAATGTCGTAATCATTACATGCTTTGAAACCATTCATAAAGTAAACTAAACGCTCCATTTCTTCAGGACTTCAGCATTGGATTGTAGTTAGGTTCCTTAAAATTATTTTCGGCTTGATAAGTTAATTACAAAGTTACCGCCGACATATAAATTGGTTAAACAATGAGGTTTACATGCTCTGAAACGATTTATCAAGTAAACTAAATGCTCCAGTTCTCCAGGGCAACACCATTGGATTGCATTTGGATTCCTTGACATGACTTTCCGCTCGATAAATTAATTACAAAGTTCCCGTGAACAGATAAATGGTAATGTCGTGAGCTTAATATGCTCTAAAACCGTTCATCAAGTGAAATAACTCTCCAGTTTTCCAGGACTGCACCATTGGATTGCATTTGGATTCCTTGACATGACTTTACGCTCGATAAATTAATTACAAAGTCGGGAACTTTGTAATTAATTTATCGACAGATAAATGGTGATGTCGTGAGCTCAATATGCTCTGAAACCGTTCATCAAGAATAATAATAATCCTTTATTGCACAAAAATAATTTTAAGTATTACATGAGGTATATAAAATAACATGTACACAGGTGGACTTATCTCTAGGAGAGATCTCTATCAGCCAACCCTAGCAGTTGTAAACTAAATAGTTGTACGAGATAAATTTTGTCCAAAAAAGTGTTACTAACAAAATTTAAGAACAAAAAATAAAGCAAATCTCTTACATGCTAATAATATATCAAAAATAGATACATACATACAACTGATACTAACATTATTGTAAAAGAACGAATGGAACATTGAAAGAAAAGAAAAAAAGGGCTAATTATGTGCCAAATTTGACAAGTAGTGATTCTTCAGTTTTCTTTTGAACGACTGAAGTGATGGACTCTCACGAATCAGAGAGAAGACTGTTCCACATTCTTACAGCATGGGCTGAAAAGGAGTTACGGAAATACGGTGTTGGAGGAAGGAGATACAAGGGTCTTAGTTACACAGGATCGTTTGGGGCGGGATGTAGTATGTAGGACATTGAAAAACAGTTCTCCAGGACAGTAGCTTTAGATTGCACTCGAATTCTTCGACATGACTTTTCGCTCGATAAGTTAATTACAAAGTTCCCGTCGACAGATAAATTGGTTATGTCAACTCGGGCGAGTGGCGGCGGCATGCGGTTTAGATTCAATTAGAAAATTATCATGGTTGGTTTGCCAACACTAAGCAATTATCGATTGCTATTTTATTATGATTATTACAATGACTTTTTAATTCTACTTATTTTATATTGACATTCACACGCCCTGCGTTTGGCAAAATAGATGTTCTTTTATATACGAAAACCACCTCATGTTACTCTATTTTATGTGAATAAATTATTTCATTTCATTTCATTGCAATAAAATACGTTCAATGGTTATGATTTTCATTCAAAGTGTTATGAGTGGAACAAGCTGTAATTAAGTCATATAGTACTGCACTATTCTTTGATATGCCATTCATGATACGTGTAGTAGTTATCATCATCATCATCTTGAGACAGGAACGGTTTAGAGAAATTTGAGGAATTTAAAACACTTTGTCACAATTTTTGTTTTAATTGTTATAATTTCTCTTTCGATGTCTTTATTCGTTTCCTCGTTTTAGTTTGTTTGTTATTTTTGTTTTTAGAATTTTTATTGTTTACAATTTTAAGATTCTATTCCGTATTTTGATTTAAAATGTTAAAGTATCTTTGTATTTGCGTTGTTTACTTTCATTTGAATTTTACTGTGTTTAACTGTTTATTTTAAAATTATGTTTAAAAGATGATGTATGCATGATGTGTTCTCCTGTAACTGAAGGAGCAAAAAACTTCTGAGAACTTTGTAAAATATTGCATGTCCTTTGTTGGAGTTCATTAATGAATAGATAAAAAATCATCTTACACGCGTCTCACTACTAAACACAGGCCTGCTAACACAAAACTAATGTAAAAGGGATCACACTCCCCCACGCAAACGTAGTGCGGGCTGTTAGAATTTTTGAAGCCGCCTAAAAGGTTCTTTTCCCCGGCTTACCCACAACCACATATAGTAATAACAGGGACTAACGTCTACTATGCCTTTCAAAACCAGATAGCGCATGATATTAAATGCCAGACAAACCGTCACCCATCCAAGGTCTGGCGTATGTGAACTTTACTTGTCTTCTTTCATTGTTACTGACAAGACTGGAAAATTTCGCTTTTAGCTTTTTTAATTTATTTGTTTTAATCGGTATTTTTTATCTCTTATGTTTTGATCTCAGTATAGTCCCACATATTTACTGAGGACTCAACGGGTTTAGAGTAGGGCATCTCATTTACCATTTATCATCTTTGTCACCACTCATTCTCATTTACTATGATTTATATGTTATTGATATATCTCTTACTTGACACTGGCTAAATGTGCTAAACGCCCGGAGCTATTATTAAAAAAAAATATTATAAATAAACATAAATATTAAATAAAAAGTATTGTGGCATCATACTTTTAGTTTTGTGTCAAAATAGAATCAACACGTGATTAAATCACGGGTAGAAGGGTGAAACTTAATGATTAAAAGAGTATTCAGAACCGCAGTCAATGTTTATCCATTCAAATCCGAAATAACCAAGAATCGTGTGAAATGTAACAGGGTAGCGAAAGACTGCAAAACATGGCGAAAAGTCACGCAAGGACTTTATCTAAGTAATGTATATAGCCATGTATTTCGAGAACCACCTCGCTCGACCCGGCGACACGCGAGCAGTTACAGCGCTACAATAAAGCACACAGGGTTAGAAACATACCTTTCAGCTTAATTTACCAGTGTTAGAGATACTTATCAGCATAATTTATTAGACTTTCAAAAAGCTGTTCTCCTTAAAAGTATAAAAATGCAAGTGATACAGTGACAGTAGGTACTTGACAGTGTCAAGTAAGTGATATATTAGTAATATATAATTCATAGTAAATGAGAATGAGTGATGATAAAGATGATAAATTGTTAATGAGATAAAGAGTATTCCTTCTTTTTTTTTTAAATAATTTAATTTCTTGACTTATCTATAATTTATTATTAAAAAGGACATTATTTAAAGCTAAAGTAAGCTTATTATAACAGACGTAAGTTTCCTGAAAACAAAAATATTACACCTTTTTACCACTTCTCATTTTATAATTCACACAAAAACATTCAAACCAACTAACTAAATGGTTCCAAACATAGTCATTTTAGTTTTTTAAATAAGTTTCTAAATGTTATTGTCGATCAAGGAACTCTCATGTGCAAAGGTTATTCGCCAAAACGACCGCACCTTGTCTGATGTTTTAATCCCAACGACATTGCGATCCAAAAAGTGAGAGCGGTCCATTTTATATCACGGCACAAACACAGTCACAAACGCTCTCACACGACGGTCTGCCAAATGCTAATCTGATGCTCTATCAGCAATATCTCGCTAGACTACTCAGTCGTTTTAAAAAGTTTCTAAATGTTATTGTCGATCAAGGAACTCTCATGTGCAAAGGTGACTTGCCAAAACGACCGCACCTTGTCTGATGTTTTAAATCCAACGACATTGCGGTCCAAAAAGTGATTGCGGTCCATTTTATATCACGGCACAAACACAAGTACAGTCACGAACGCTCTCACACGACGGCCTGCCAAATGCTAATGACTATCATCAATATCTCGCTAGACTACTCAGTCGTTTTACAAACTTTGCAATTTACATGTTACTTGATGGTATGTTGCATTGCGAATTAATGTAAGCAGCATTATGAATGTTAAAAAAAGGGAAATACAGGACCTAGCAACAGTTTTCCATATCAAATTCGTTGGCGAATGCTTCTTTGAAAATTTTATAGTTTGTTCTTGTAATGATCGTGAATGGTTGAAACGCTTCCCTAACCCCAGTTGTAAGGAATCAAAGAGAGAGTATACTTTAAGACTGTTTCACGATCAAACGCTAGGTTGTGGCATGACGTTATCATCATATCCTAGCATTATCCCGGTTGCCCTAGACTTAAGCTTAGGGCCTAGGGTCTGCTCACTGGTTCAACCAGATTTGACTGAATTTCAGTTATTACGTGGAGCGACTGCCGTCTGACCTCCGCAACCCAGAGGGAAACATCATTCTATGGTTAAACCTGCTGTCAGTCTGTTAGAAGGCACTGACTTCCTAATAACGACTGTCATAGATGTTCATGACAGCCGGGACCAACGGCTTAACGTACTTTCCGAGGCACGAAGCGAGCGATAATTACGCAGATAGCTTCGAAAAGTCACCAAGGTTTGAACCAGAAACCCTCTGAATTTAAAGGCAAGGGGTCTCGCCACTGGGCTATCGCCGCCGTTGTGACATCACGTCCAGCTTATATAATATGAAAGAATCCTAAGCTTCCGCTTACCGCATTATTCAAATCCTATAAATATGCAAAAACCTAATGTACACGGGAAACAACATTTAGACCCGTCTAACCCTCTTTTCACGCCTCCAAAACCTTTCTGCACAAAGTGAGTCAACGATTTACGGAATCCACCCTTCAACTTACATTATGCAAATCTCATCCCATGACTCTCGTCGCAAGCGGAACAAAAAGATCGTGATTCGGAGAATGTCTTATATTAAAACGAATGATGTAAGCGCAGAAAAGCGAAAAAAATACTTTCATTTACTGTTTAATGGTTGGGAAGCGATTCGTCTGTCGTTTACTTTAATTTTCTCCAAAATTTTGTTGATCCATTCTTTTTTTAAGTTCTTTTATAGCTAGCTCCTCTGATGTAACAGCCGTAACCAAATTTCTGCAGGCTCCATATCTTTGTCATTGTTGGAACACAGCAGGCGATAAAGAGAGATTAAAGTATTTTTGGGGTCGCTAACGCTAGAACCAATTAGACTCGAGGATACGCAAGGATAGTTTTCTATTCCAATTAAGCTTTCCCATAAGCAGTGCCGTCCGAACACTTCAAAATATGCTCTCGTTGGCATCCTTTCGCAACGGACACAGCTAAGTACACTAAAAGCATAGAATAGGCTTAAGTTTTCAGTGCTAATTATATCAAATATATCTCAAGTATTTGAGAATCCATTACAGTAACCCATATCAAATAACATTAGTGCCGAGCGCCATCCATTTACTACAGTTTCTTTGTTCAGGTAAATTCCTAACAAAAGCTATTACGATGACAAATGTGGGCGGGACATTGTGCGGGGCACATCTTAGTTGTTATTTGCTTAGCAAGTAATCAGTGAACAAACAAAGGAAGTTTCTGAATTATAAACCTTGCGCAATTCCACCAATAATAGTCCCGAAATTCAGTTCAAGGCTAATGTGTCCTGATATGGGTGCGTGAGTTTATAATAACTTCCAGTTGAAACAAAGCCTGTCCTGTTTGTAACGAACAAATGTACAATTCCAGTCTGTTTAACTTATTTCAGAGTGATACACCAATACTGAAATCTATGTGTGTACGTTCATCACGTTCCGATTTTGCTCATTCTCGGAAAACCAAGACTCGTGACCACGCTTCTTTCTTCTTCTTTTTGTGCTTGTAAATGGATCCCGCCCAATAATCCAATGTTTGGCAATCCTTAAATACAAAATATAAAAAATCCTATAGTCTCCAATCAGAAACACAGCACTTCAAGTAGAATTTCGCAGTAAATCCTGATTTCATAATTAGTCCGCATATATTTTCTCTCTATTCTATTAGAACTGCTGTTGCCGAATGCAACTTGCTTTGGCTTAATGCGCCGAATGCCTAATAGCCACTTTACTGCTATATTAAAGTAAAGTAAAGTAAAGTAAAAAGTTCTTTATTTCATAAACTATTACATAGCACTTGAAAACGTCAAAACAAAATATATATGAGAAAAAAAAAATTTATATCAACCCTGAAATCACGAAGCTTAGATTCACTTACATGCAAATAAATAAAAATTAGGTGTAAGTGAATCCAAGTGCCAGTTCCGAGCCTCCGCTCTGTGAGAAGAACTGACAAGAAACTCACAGGCTATGCTCTTTTAAATTATTTTTATTACATGACACACACAGTGTATATTTGATGATACTGAAAGGGTCCCCCGAAGCTGTAACCAATAAAGTAGCACTAAGGGAACCTTCCATCACAGTCAAGTAAGTATGTATTGTGAAACTGAGCTGAGCCTGTACAATAAGGGATGGTCACGACAATGATCTGGTTGACTTTTTTAAAGCATTTGTAACTAAACTGTTATCTGATGACTCAGACTTACATAAGAAAACTTACATTGGATTTTATTTTTGTCAAAAGCTATTCATTGAGCAAATATTGCCACTGAATGTAACGCAAAATTGGTTTTGGTAGTACACTGCACACCGGTTACACAATACAGTAGATATAGGATAGGGCCTTTTATTTCTATGTGTACAGTAAGTATATGTGAAATCGTTTCTACGGTTGCATGCTACCACTAAGAAACGCTCGTAGCACCAAATTAATCACAGAGGTCAGTCCAGGAATGGGTGAACGTTTCGGGCATTTCAAAACCCCTCGTCCCGGTTATCACTACATGTGTAGTCGATAAGCCAATTTAAATGCCCTTTGTCAATTAGGCGGATGCTAAAATCTAGCAGCAATACGCCCCAATCCTGCCTCTACCAACCCGCACTGGATGTGGTGGAATACGACTTGATACTCTCTCACCATAGTTTCCGAGAGAGTCTTGGGTCTAGAAGTGGTATGTTATTAGCTCAGACTACTAGTGTAATTTAACAATTCAATAATTCGATCTATAAGTTACCGGAACTTTCCAATGCCTTCCTAAGTTTATGAAGCTACTGAAAATGAGTGTGGAACTTTTGACTGCACGCAGTTTTATTATAGAATCACCTATTCATGTGTTTTTTTTTAATTTTTCATATGCTTCTTATTTATTAAATATAGCTGTACTTATGTTAGTAGTAAATAAATCAATGATGCACTTTTTAAACTCACATGTTCATAAATAGTTATTCATTTAGTACAGTTTTATATATCGGCTTACAGAGCAGGTATCGTAATATTTCAGCAAACCGATGCCTATAATTTCGTGTTAAATTGGTTGCAAAGTAAATAAATTTATTTTAAGAGTAGATTTACTTTTTTGCATATACTTTCATTGCGACCCTTTTTTAAAGCCCGAACAGCTAATTAATCATTCTGATTGACCAATTGATCAATGGCTAGGTCCGGTCGTTAATTTACAAAATTGTATGACACATAATTATCAAAGAGACAGTATACAACTATAGCCAACTATAACAACATGCCGATGTGTCTGTGTTGAAATGGCGACAGACATGTACTTATTGCAAGTTTCAATGTAGATAAATAAAAGGGTATAAACTAACCATCGGGCTTTGAACTCGTTTGTCTCGAACTTTCACTCTAAGTTAGGACGGATTTTGTGGGCAATAAAGTGGTTTATTTATCTTTCTCGTACCTATTCACGTAGCAAGTACCTCATGGAGCAAATCCGTGTAGTTTAGTCCTAGAATAGTGCTCCTTTCATCTAATGAGGAGTCGTAAGAGAAGCGCTCGTAGCACTGCGGAACTGTGATCGGAAACGATCACCAAAGTATAGCAGAGTTTACAGAGGTCAGTCCTTGGATGGGTGACCGTTTGTGTGGCATTTTATATCGAGCGCTTCCGTGCTTCGGAAGGCACGTTAAGCCGTTGGTCCCGGTTATCACTAAATGTGGTAGTCGTTAAGCCATGTTAGAGGCCTAATGGGCGGCTTGAAAAAATTCTAACAGCAGGACGCCATACACCTGCTTTTTTTTTCTTTTTTTTTATTATCGTCTGTAAAAAAGTGCTGCTTACGCACTGTCTCCCGGCCAAAAGGGGGAGACCGGGAGGGGGTGTGGGGTTCACTGCGGCCGACGCGACCACCGCAGTCCTACCCACTAAAAAACTTCAGACGACGCCCACCGCTGTTGAAAAGGGGCGAGGCACCAGTGCCCGGGTTTGTAGCTTCTGGTACCCCGCCCGCGGTCAACGTCCCCCGGATCAGAACCGGGGAGACCTCCTCAGGAAGGCGCAATTTACAGCGCCCCCCCTACCTCTATGTGCGGCCATGGCGTAACTAGCCGACTTCGGGGGGGGGTCTATGGCGAGACGGAAGGGGCCCCCTGCCCCCGCTGCCTAAGACCCCCCGGGCGCTGCCTGACGGGCCCTCCTGGCCCGCCCGCTGCGCCAACGGCGTAGCCGGAGAGAGAGCGGATCCCGCTCTCTCTCCCGCTCCGCGGCCTCCTTCTGCGACATCACCACTTCGCAGAAGGAGGCCATCGCCTCCCACACCGTCTCGCTGTCGACCATCTTTTGCATGATGGTCGGCAGGGAGAGAGCCACTCCACCCAGGGCCGCGGCTAACGTCGCCCGCGGCCCCGCCCACGCAGGGCACGCCACCAAAGTGTGAATGAATGAATGAATGAATGAATGAACACTTTATTGTACACCAAAATAAAGAGAAATACAGCAATTGAAAAATTACATTAAAATTAATTGTACAATGGGCGGCCTTATTGCTCACAGCAATTTCTTCCAGGCAACCTTGGGATGGACAGGACATGATAAGAAGTATACACGTAGGGTAGCGCAATAGAGTGCTCTAATTAACAATAATTATGATGGTATATATAGCCTTATAATTATGCGCGGTGTCTTCCGCGCAGTCACAGTGGTGGCAACACCGGGTCGACTCCCCCCCGGCGACGTCACACAGATACTTCCCAAAGCACCCGTGCCCGGAAAGTACCTGTGTGAGCCGGAAAGTCATCGACCCCCACCGACGGGCCATACACCTGCCTCCGCCAACCCACACTGGTACAGCATGACCCAATACCCTCACACCTTGATTTGTGAGAGGAGGCTCGTGCTCAGTAGTGGGACTTTAATGGGCTGAAATGATGAAGAGCCGACGAAGAAAAATTCTACTGGATGATGGGCAGCAATGTCATCCTGCAAACTGGCTTGAACTGACATCAGTAACCCGACTGCCCAAAACTGTGATTTATGGAATTCTAACGAATGGCTAAAATTAATTTGATATGTAAATACATACATAAATATTATCGGATAGTTACACCAAGTATTTAGTTCCAAGAAAAGTACAATTAAATACTTGTGTTTTGGATTCTAAATAACGGACAAAGTACGTAGGCATGTATGGAACATTTGCTCCGTGCTTCTTATATGTCTAATACTACATCAAGCTTTTATAACTTAAGTTACAAGATAATGTAAAAAAATATTAAGATTCAAAGATTTCAAATTCAAAATTTATTTCTGTTTCTTTACTGAGGTAATATTAAAAGTTCGGCAGTGAGTATATTTATTTTTCTTTTATTTTTAAGTTGCTGGATTTACTTTCATAAAATTTGCGATCACAAAAATCATTTTAAATCTCAGCGATGTAGTACATAGTGCACTGGCTATTGCTCGCAATTTTGTACGCGCCAATTTCTGTTATTATGAACGCGATTAAAAGTTTGTAAATGTTGCGGAGTTATTTTAAAATTGTAGTATCTTCTAAGATGTTATTCGAAATGAAGTGATGTCAAGGACAATTTTGTTTGCAATGAAATACTCTTAATAAACCACAAATTTATTTGGATAGGGATTAAAACTATGTTGATACAACACTCTTTGGCAAATAATTGGCAATAAGGCTAAGAATTATTTTTCATTCCCAGAAAAAATGGTTATAACGTAAAAGTTAATCTTAAAGGATAGAAATATACTGTTTCGGACAATTTTTTAGATCATTTAAAGAAGAAAATCTTTTTTATAATTACTTTTTTGAGTATTTAGAACCGTATACGCAGCGCACGCAACAGAAGCTCTTTAATATGAATAATTTTCCCTATTTTTATCACATATCCACTGGTTAAACAACCAAACTCTTCAGCTTCATAATATTAGTGTCGATAACGTGAACCAATCATTATCTTTCATCATCACTTTACAAACCAGTAAAATATTTATTATATTTTGCATCTCCATAAAAATGTAAAAGCAAAAGCTATTTAGTTGTGAAACATATAAGAATTCTTTTTATAAGCTTTCATAATCTCTGTTTATTTAAAAACATATAAATGCCAAAGTGTTTGTTGAGCTTCCACTTCTAAAACTACGAAATGTGATTTGAAGAAAGCTTGAACTTGTCCCAAACTAATTTCCTCTATGTTGCATAACGCCAAACTGCAAACAACAGCCAGCGGTCTCAAAGTCTCAATACCCTCTCCGGGCTCAAAATACTCTCAAATGGAATAACAGCATTATAAACTTAAAACTTGTTTAAGTTTGAAAACTATACCCGTCTTACACACGTATCTATTAAACTAGGTGGTGGACGATTTTCTATTCAACTTAACTATTTTAGAAATTAATATACACAAACTAGTAAATCTTTTTAATCCGATATGTATATGTAAGATATATATTGTAAAAATAATTGAGGTATATATGAGTATAATAATATAATATAAGATTAATTAAATAGTATGTATGTTATATTAAAATTGTGTCGCTGCGCCCTAACAGGGTATCATGTATGTACCTTTACCTTTTATAACATCCTATGTATCTACTCATGATCGCAATAAATATTTAAAGTTTGAAGTTTATTAAACCAGACGCCAAGACCAATATAAATATTCGTATTTATGATCACAGATATTTTAGAATCAAACTCACACGAAGTAAAAAGCGGACTGCAGTTATTCTAATCTCTACGCCATTTTCGTCGTCAAAATATGTATTCATGTATCGTTTGGAATATGTATAAAAAGTTGTTTCAACTCCAAACATTGTTACTAGCTGGGAATGTATTTACCAGCTGCGTAAGAACAAAGGATAAATGTTACTTTGAATTTTCATGCCGAAAATTGTGAAGCAAAATATCCCGTACACTAAATTACTTTCATAAACTGAAAGACTATTATTTTTTCAATATCGCTCGGTGGAGGCAGGAGGCAGGCAGGCCCGGGGACAGGCTGGCTCGGGGCCAGGGTGTCATCTTACTGCAGATGGTCAACTCCACGCTTAAATAGGCTTTAAAGTTTTTTAGAGCAGTAATTACGGCCAGACGCGCGCTCTACGACATTATAATAAAACTTTTTACCTACTATCTGTATACTAAAAAAAAAAGTCTTTTTGTTATGTCAAAATAACGAGTTCTTTTTGAAATGGAAAGAGTTTTTTTTTAATATATTTTGACTATCTGTTTGTTGTGTCTAGTCCCAGAAACAGCTGGAACGATTTTTACTGGCCACAGTACCACGCGGGCTTGGTAGGCACTAATCTACGTAGTCTGCCTTCTCAAGTATAATGTCACCGGACGATGATAAAAGTAGTCACTTGATAGAAAAATCTGACAAACGAGTGCAATCGACACTCGCATGGAAATGGTTCTGTACGATATATTTATTTTAATACTAACCCTAAAAAAAATATTTATGTTACCGTTACCGGATGGTGTTACTCATATTTGTTCATAACGTTAATACCCAAGTAAAAACTAATTACCAAAACTTTCGGGAATAAAAGGAGGGTAAATTTCGGTATGTATGTGATGAACCCAATGAACTATAGATCGGATTTTCATACGGATTTAACCACAATGAACGGAGTGTTTTATTTGAGTTTGTGTAAATTGGAATTCCTAAAGGGCAATTTGTTTAGTTTTAAGCTTTGTGATAAAGATTGCTTCAATGTAGAATAATATTGAACTTGGAATAATGAATAATATTCAGAGCATATCATTTACGGATACACTAAACGTCGGTATAACGTTGTCAGGACAAAGCTATGTTGTTACTCCTTGATGCGTCTCGATTAGCATACAAAATTATTTTGTAAAACGACTGGGATTTAAAAAGGGCAAATAGCTCTAATAATAATAATAATAAATCATTTATTTCATAGAATATGGTTATCGTATACATGTTCAGGTTTCTTATTCCAACATATTCTGTCGCTTTTCGACGTGGAAATATTAGTCAAGTCATATTAGTAATTAATTGTGTACAAAATATATAAAATAATTAAAAAATCTAGGAGCAAAATTACAACATAAAAAATTTGAACAAAAATTCAGAAATTATATATAAAATAACAATAATAATATAACACAAACACAAATCCAACAAGATAATTATAGTATAGTTCTCTGTTCGTTAGACTTAAAATCCAAGTATGTAATTCCAGTTTGGCTCAATAAAGCTCTTATGCACATAAACTTAAACACTAACGCGCCTATTGAGCGAGCGGCTCGCAAGCTGCACATTCGCCAGGTGTGAGCGCACCCTTACACTAACAACTAAGTACATCTAATTATATAACATCAATGTCCCCGCATAACCACAGAGCTTGTTAATCTGACTTTCATTATGAGCTTTAATCAGCCAAACTGGGATAAACTACTTTGCTAGGCATAGCCATTTAATGAAGTTCGTCGAAATCTGGAACACAATTAAAGCGCAGTAGAAGGCCGATGGCGCGCCGCCCCTTCATTACTGCCTCTGTGGAGCCTAATTAAGGTTGAAACCAGAGATTACTGTCATAGATTCATGAAGATTGTTTGTACGTATACCTTCACCGCCAATGTCATTTACCTTGGTATCATTATGTACTTTTAGACATAGTGCTTAACGCACGAAGCCATTACTTAAAAGAAGAAAAAGATATATCAGATTAATGAAGTTTAGAGCGAATAATATAGGCTTTTGTGCGACATCATTATAAAACGTTTTAATTTTCGGCTGTTCTTTACTTTATTTTTGACTAGCAGCGCCCTGCAGTTTTACCCGCGTGGTCCCCGTTCCCGTAGAAATATCGGGATAAAGAGTGTCCTATATGTTAGTCCAGGACTGCAGCTATACACGTACAAAGTTTCATCATCATCAGTTCCAGTAGTTTTTGCGTGAAAGAGTGACAAACATCCATCCACACATACAAACTTTCACGTTTATAATATTAGTAGGATAGAATCTATTCCTCCACCACCTTCCACACCTTAATAATTGAATCTGTACTGGTAGGAGGACAAACTTGGCGAGTTTCTTGCTTCAACAGTCTTCTTCTCCACTAAAGCTTCTGCCCGAATTGAATTGAATGACTAACTATTAATAAATGAGGTTCCTGGTAAGCATGTAACTTTATATTAAATCTATGAGGAGTGTGTTATCGTCACCTCCACGGCAAACTTACGAATCTGCAGTTTTTTTAAACATAAGTTTGAATATTTTCACATCTATGTACAACATAAGGTGCATTTTTAAATAGAAATGGCAAATTTACAAAAACTGCAGATTTGTAAGTTTGCCGTGGAGGTGACGTTTTTCAATATGACGGATATATTTGGTTTTGCATTAACTCATCTACGTTTGAAGGTACTGCGTCTCCATAAAATTACTAGACATTTTAGCCATAGCTATGTATAGACATCATCATCATCAACCTAAATCTGGACTGCACTGCTGGACATAGGCCTCTCGAATGTTACGCCACTGAGCTCGATCTTCACCTCTTCGTGTCCAACCGCTGCCAGCCGTTTTTTATATGTCGTCGCTCTACTTAGTCGGAGAGCGTCCTACACTGCGCTTACCGAGATGTGGGCTCCACTGCAGAACACGTCTACCCCAACGGTTAACGGTCCTATGGCATATATGACCAGCCCACTATGGTTAAGGCGATGGGAAGCCGGTAAATGTAGGCGGCTTAAGATTGATCGACGTGGAAAACAATAAAATAGGCATAAGGAGGAGGAGGCTAAGGAGTTCAGCAGTGAACTTCTCATAGCTGAGATGTTATGGTTTATTTGTAGGTACTTTGATTTTGAATGTATGTGATTTATTAAATTGTTTTCAGTTACATAATCATCTTTATTAAGTAATCTTATCGTGGTACTTACGAGCTACGAGACGGGGTTACATTTGGCGTACATTTACATGGAAGCTAATTATTCCAAAGTACTCAGTTTTTGTTGCATTGCACCTATATTCTAGCCAAGTTTTATCACTATGCGGTCTTGGATAATAATTATCGCTATTGGTGTAAACAATAATTTGTACTACCAGAGTTTTCTGAATCATTTATAATGAAATGATTGTCTTATAACATTAATTATTTGGTAAATAAAACTAATTTGGTGTTTATTGTAATTAAGCAACTTACTTAATTTCTAAGTTAATGCTTTAAAAGTGTTTCAACTATCGGATTCAAAGCAACTCGTGACACGTATCCTAAGATTTATCCTACTAATATTATAAACGTTAAAGTTTGTATGTGTGGATGGATGTTTGTTACTCTTTCACACAAAAACTACTGAAGCGATTGTGATGAAACTTTATACGTGTATAGCTGCAGTCCTGGCCTAACATATAGGGCACTCCTTATCCCGATATTTCCATGGGAACGGGGACCACGCAGGTAAAACCGCAGGGCGCTGCTAGTTTAAAATAAAGTTTGGTTTAGAGAAGCTAACTGGGGAACTCCGACTTCACTTAACGTACCGGTTGTAGTTGAAAGGTAAAGTTAATGGATTGTGTCTCCAACGACCTATAATTTCATAATACACTCTGTAGTGTTAACAACTCCTTCCTAGGATTAGATCAGTTCTTGGCTAAAAAGACCCTTTGTGTGGCATTTCATAAAGAGCGCTTCCGTGCTTCGAAAGGCCGTAGTGCAGTTGGTGCGAGTTATCAGAATATGTAGTAGTCATTAAGGCAAGGTAGGGGGCCTATTGGGCGACTTAAAGTAATCTAACAGCAGGACGCGTCACATCCGCACTGGATCCGAGTGATAGTGTATGACCCAATCCCACTCTCCATGATTCGCGAGGAGGCCTGTGCTTACTAGTGGAACGTTAATAAGCTGAGATAATAATGATAGATTACAAAATCCTATATTAAGAAAATAAACGCATTGTTTACCTGAAGTAACTTTTGCGGTAAGTACGACGAACGCTGTTCTGAAATTATAGGGATCAAAACAGTTAAACAAAGAATACCTGAAGTCTGCGACGCGCTGGACAGCATCGAGAGGCCCGAGTGGCGGCTGTCGGCCGGGTGGATCATGCCGATCGAGCAGATCTCCGAGTCCTCGAACTGCCACATCCCCGGCGCGAAGCTGATGTCCAGCTTTTGTATTTGAAACCCGAGAAACATCGGAAAGCCTTTACAAGCACTAACTTTAATTTATTTAATTTACATCGGGCACAAAGGCCGCGTCTTTTACCGTGACTGGAAATACACGGAGAATTGTTTTATAAAATTTTGAGAGTATTAATTCTTGTAGTTTAATATCACAAAGAGGTTTAAAGCGATCATATTCAGTGAAGAGATATGCATGTGTGGAGACGTGTCGTCGGCGCGGGGGCTGCGGCGTGACTGAGCTTACAACACAGTCAAGTCAGGCTAAACCACTGAGACCCGAGCGCCCTGCCACCGAGGGGCGAGCGGGCGAGGGCGGGCGGCGTCAAGGGGCGCGCGCCGCCCGCCCGCCGTTATTCCGCGGGATTTGACAGACCATTCCTCACAATAAAAGTTCAAATAAAAACGAATTTCCCTGTGCAAATGAATAAAACAATTTACGACGAACGAAATGCTCTAAAAAAACCGAACATGGCTCCAGTAATGACGTAACGAGTTGACAGACGTTAGAATGCTGTTGATATTGAAAATGTATGTTAACTTTACTAAAAAAAAGTAACAAAATAGATAATGTGCTGATCAAAATGTAATGGTAAATGGTAACCCCTTGATGCGTTTTAGCTCATTATTCTTTCAAGCACCTACCTCGTTATGACGTGCTCCTTAATAAACTCTGATAGAATAAACATAATATTAATTATGAAAAGATTTTGCTGTTGCACTGAATGGTATCAATCTGATTACTTCGGTTAATAGTCTTAAAATGTATTGGGACCAGTATCTTCTAAAAAGGAATATCTATGTGTCATATAGGATATAAATATACATTGTAAAGTTTTCAAACAAATATTATATGAAATGTAAAAAAATTCTTAGTTATCATACTTACTTTAGTAGGTGTTTCATTAATTTTATTTATATATGTACCGACTTGTTTATTTAAAAACAACAATGTAGGTTTAAAGATAAAGTCCAACTTACCTATATACAAACATGACTTACTTATTAATGAGTATATAACAAAGTAAATTATGTATTATGTAATGATGTGTAATTAAAGTAGGTGGTTAAGGTTATGTGGAAGTAAATTTAATGGTTTTTTTATGTATAGGGCCAGACCCAGAATCCATTCTTTTCTTAACCACTGCTGATCTCCTCTCTTAAACCAAGATTTGAGGAATTCTAAGGTGTCCTGTTTACTATTTGTTGGCAGGACATATGTCAATAATCTATTCTTACTTATCCTAGTGTTGATTATCATAGAGAGAAGTATTTTAAAAGTAATAATATTATTTTTTAAAATATTAGCGGAAAGTACAAGTGTATATTATATTACAGATCATGTCATCTTACTTTTCCTATCACTGAAAACAAAAGTGAATGTTTGATAGTCTTTGATATATACATTAAATTAAATTACTAGAAAAATGGGCTTGGTAGAGTTGTGGAGTAAAGTATGAGCAGGTACACTAGCATATGAATACAGACAGTAGTGTAGAATTTAGAAATAATAAATTAAGGATTAGATTAGACAACGCAGCCTATACTTACAATTTTCAAAAAAAAGTATATATCTATAATGTAACATATAAAATGAGAAAATCAGCTAGCTACTTATTTATTTATATTGGTGAATCATATGATGGCCAAGATCCAATCAGGCATTGGGATGGAAAATCATCAAAAGACCTTCTCCCGCTGTGGGTGGAACGGGAGGGTGTGTCAGACTTATACTGACTAAAAACCATCCATGTTCCTGCCTGCTATGTACCGAGGCCGCGGTATCGCTTGCGAACAGTCCCGATATTAAGTATACGCCCCAGATTAAATGTTTTTATTCAATTCACAAATACTTCTCCACAATTTTCCTAACTATTACAAATAACATCTAGAATATAACAGTAGAACTTTCTATTGTGAGAGTGAAACCTATTTGTCTCGAAGATTATGAACAAATAATACGTGATAACAGGTGTTAGATAATATTTAATTAGCATAATTTACGCATGCACAGCAAAATTTCTCTTGCTATCTATATTTAAAATAGAGGCTACCTCAACATTTTTCAATGCGTATTAAGCCCAATAAATTTTTGAATCCTTACATCCTGTACAGTTTAATGTAATTACTTAACTAAGACTCACCATAATCCTTAAAAATCTTCTTAAAATCCCCAAGATCGTTTTGATCCAGCCACTCTTCCACTAATGCAGTTTCGTCTTCTAATATTTCTGTCACAGCTAGTCGGCCCCAATAAATAAAACAACACAAAATTAACGATATTCCTAATAATTTTACACGTTTTAACATACTGTGTTATGTCATCATTAAATTATTTAAAATAAATTAAAAACTCGAAATTATAGAAAAAGGACGGACGGCCCCTGGTTTGTTTTGGTTGTCTCTTTGACAGTTGACATATGACATTTAGCTTTTTAATAGGTACATATTTGTCGCTTCAATCTACGCAAGGTCTATTTTAGTAATCCATTTTCATAATTATAAATTTAAAATATTTTGTAGTAACTTTTAAAAAATGCCATTTATTAAGATTATAGAACTTCATAATTAAATATAAATAGTCATTTTTATATAATGTTTAAACAGTTCAACTGCTCTTTTTCATTCATAGTAAAGAAACCAGGCATCAAATTTTTTATTTATTTTTATCGTTTGTATCGTGGTTCTACTCGCATTTATTATTTCTGTACAGCTAACATTTGGTTTTCATGGATTTGTTTTTTTAATACCTTTGGGTACACGGAACGATCGCTGCGTAGTGAGGTATGCACATCTTTGAAAAGCCCTGACCTTTTTGGGTTTTGGAAGGAGCTAGGCAGAACCAGGAATGAAAAAGTTTTCCCAAGAGGTTACAGCATGGGGACATTTCAAAAAGGGCGTAAACGAGTTAGAGATGGCCCTGCCCCTGGCTTTGTGAATTCGTTAATTGGCGCGACATAGAACTGAAGAACGATCTACAAAAACTCCTCCTGGCTGGGAAGATTTAAGGAAAGCAACCTAGAAGAAGGAATAGGAGGACTATGCGATGGTCATGTGGATTAGCTTACCTGTGGATTCACACACGACTCTCGACGACGAAGGGAGTACAGTAACAAAAGTATTTATTTAGCAATTTCTGAGCTCAACCGTACCTATCTTTCTTATTTCTTTCTTTTAAATTATGGCTTCGTGCGTCTGGCACATTTAGCCAGTGTCAAGTAAATGATATATTAATAATATATAATTCATAGTAAATGAGAATAAGTGGTGACAAAAATGATAAATGGTAAATCGGATACCCTCCCCTAAGCCCCTTGAGTCCTCAGTAAAGATGTGGGACTATACTGAGATCTGACATGGACTCCTTGAGAGAAAATTTGAAAAGTGATGTTGCACTGTTTTATTTGATTTACCAACACTCACACACACTTAACGGTTAATAATCCACCGTTATTACACATTAATGTTAGAAATATCACAAATTTTAGAAAATAAAACAAAACTGCAGACTTGACTCTTCACTTTCCCGCCAAGAAGTCCCGAAGATATTGATAATAAGTAAACGACCTACTTACTATCTTAAAGTTAACTATTAACCACGTTTTGTTTAATTTCAAGGTCTGCCTTTACAATCGGACTCGTAACATGTTATTACAAAATTGAATCTTATTACAAAGCACTAAGGCGCTTATAAATGAGACAGTGTTACGCTTGAACTGTGACTGTCTGTATAGAGAATGTCTTTTCTGGGCTTATTATTATTTTATTTAACTGTGAGAAAAGCCTTGAGGTAACCCGGTGGCTGTTAAACAATGACAGGTGTGCTAAACTGAATATCGTATTGTCACTTATCAATCTTACATACTGAGTAGATGACGACCGATATGGCGTGGTGGCGAGTATACCCGCATTCCACTCCTGAGGTCGTGCGTTCGATTCCCACACAAGACAAATATTTGTGAGTATAAATATGAATATTTGTACTGGTCTGGGTGTTTTTCTGAGTTGACAAAACCTTTTCAAAACCCTTCAAATTTCACCAAGGAGTTCGTCAGGGATGCATTTTATCGCCTATTCTGTTTAACGCCTATGGAGAGCACATAATAAGACGTACCTGCGCGAATTGGGAGGGGGGCATCACAGTTGGTGGCGTAAAAATCACCAACCTGCGTTACGCCGATGACACTACTCTTCTGGCAGCAAATGAGTCGGAAATGGTTGCACTTTTGGATCGAATGGAGCGGATTAGCGAGGAATTGGGTCTCACTATATATAGGTCCAAGACAAAGGTCATGGTGGTTGATAGAAGTGGAAAGTTGGAACTCACTGGTGCATTAAACCTAGAAATAGTGAACAACTTTATATACCTGGGTTCCAACATTAGTAGCGATGGTTCTTGCGAGATAGAAGTACGCAGGAGGATTGGCATGGCTAAGAGCGCTATGTCCCAGCTTGGAAAGGTCTGGAAAGATCGGAACATTTCTATGAAAACCAAGACTAAGTTGGTACGGACCTTGGTTTTTTCGATCTTTTCATATGGCGCGGAGACATGGACACTAAAAGCTGCAGACCGCAAACGCATTGACGCTTTCGAGATGTGGTGCTGGAGAAGGATGCTCCGCATTCCTTGGACAGCATTTCGGACCAACGTCTCCATATTACGAGAACTTAAAATCTCCTCGCGGCTGTCATCCGAGTGCCTCCGTAAAATCCTGGAGAATTTCGGTCACATTGCAAGGAAAGACGGTGACAACCTCGAGAAACTAATTGTGACCGGAAAAGTAGAGGGGAAAAGGCCTCGTGGGCGCAGTCCATTACGTTGGTCCGACCAGATCCGCACCACTCTCGGTTCTACAGTTCACTTTGCCCTCCACACCGCCGATGACAGGATCAGATGGAAGAACATCATTAGAGAAAGGGTGTTTCAGAAGGGTGGTCACGACCCTCAGCATTGAGGAACACGACGCAAGGAGGAGGAGGGTGTTTTTCTATGTATATTAAATATGTATTTACAAAAAAAAAGTATTTATGTATTTTTATCCGTTATTTAGTATCCATAACACAAGTTCTTAATGATACTTATCTTGGAACTAAATAATTGGTGTAAGTGTCAGAAACATTTATTATTTATTTATCACTAATTTAATATGGATTAGCACCTTTTATTCTTCCTGATTGGTAGGTCCACCACTTGCAGATGAGATTGGCTCGGGTTCTTTAAGTCCTTCAACGCAAATTTATCAAATAACACTAGAGTTAAATGGAGACACACTGTTAAAAAAGGGTGTGACTCCATACGACATAGAGGCGATGCCACACAAGGGAATAGTATGGCACTCCCATCACGCTGCACACGAAAATAAACGTTACTCGATTTTTTATTTGTTTTAAATAGATATGGTTTTTATCTCTGCGAATGTACATTAAGTTCACTCATCCGAGAGTGTGAATAAAATTCTTATTGAATTATATTTCCGTACTAGTAGTTTGTCAGTATCTTTTTTAATGACGTATTAGTTACGTAACTTAATAAATTTTTTTTTTTGACTTTACCTTAATTATCTTTTAATTTTTCTGTTTTACGAATGTTATTGTTATTGAGGTATAATTTTAATATATAGGGTATTGTAAAGACGAACTGTAGATCTCAGGGTTACGCGCTAATCGAGTCCAGTGGATAGCGGCTTCGCGCAGGCAGCTCTAGATTAATCGCCATAGCAGTTAACCTTATATGGCTCAGATGATGATGATGATAATTGGACGTAGTTATGCAAAATGGATGCAACCTACAAAAACGATTTTTTGAGATACTGTCATAAATGTCTAACTTATTAAAACAACACCTACTATGCAGGCAGTAGATAACAAAACCCATTATTTAACAGGATTTCGACAACTACAGTTTTCATATTATGCTATATCAAATTTACTAAAACTCCTGTTTTCTCAAAAGAAAGTTTTTGCGACTGGATTCATTTTGCATAACTACGTCCAATTATACAATCGTGCTCTACTACAAGACAACGTCAAAATAGACATAACTTCTCTGTTTCTATAAAATCAAAACTATTTGAATCTTATTACAAAACAAGATATAAAGTTACACCAGGTTTAAAACTAGTGCTGGCACTGTTTTAGTTATAATTTATCCATAGAAAACATATTTATAGTTTGAAACCTGGAAACCTTTAGATCATGTTTTGAAATTAGCCCCTCTAAGTTTTTCAATGCTATTGCTGGTTGTCCCAAATGTGTACACTGTTTGACATGTATACCTAGAGGTAGGCAGGGTAGTAAAAGAAAACAAGTTTGGATATAACTCTAAATGTAATTGATTCAATTTCTAATATATCACAAGGAGTGCTTCAAAAGTCTATTAAAGCCAAATGTCAACCACAGGCGTGTTGGATCTTAAATGCTAATTTTTGATATGATATAATCATTTTTTAGAATAAATTCACTTCTTGATCTTGAGCTTGTCAGCGAGCGAGCATGAGAGCCCCGTACCATCAGGTTCGACATTAAGCTCTACAACTTTGCTGTCATCAATCACCATGGAGAAACGCTTGGACCTGAAACCACCTAGGGGTGGCAGATTTGTGCCAAGATCTAGAGCTTTGATGAAGACACCGTTGGGGTCAGCCAGCATACGTACCTGGAAATAAAATTGTTTTTTGGTTATTATATTATTTATCTAGCATACAATTTGCAGAGAGTTTTATAGACATTTTGTCACTTTACTGGACAAAAGTAACTTAAGTTAGTACTATAATGTGTGTGTATAACACATTTTGTCACTTTACTGAACAAAAGTAGCTTAAGTTAGTACTATAATGTGTGCTGCATGCAAGAAAAAGTCATGTCAGATTAGTTAAACTAATTAGCAAAATATTAGCCATGATTCTTTTACATACATACTTTCACGCCTGTTTTCCCTAAGGGGTAGGTAGAGGCATATTATACGCCCACATTTTACCAATTAATAGGTGGTAGTGGTTACCAAGTAATAGGGTCCCACATAATAGGTGGCCAGCCTATTGCTGCTTACTGGGAATGGTTACTTTCACCAAGCCTTATCTGTTGATCAGCAGGTGCACCACTTGCAGGTGAGGTTGGCTTGGGCTTCTTAGGTCTTGGTAGGATCCCTTTACACCATATAATATTAGGTCGGGGAAAAAGTCTTTTCACATAACGTAGGTATAAACTTATTATAAAATTTTTTTGACTGTACTATTTGTGTCTGGCTGGTTTTGGTAACATTAAAAAGGTTCCATTATAAAGAAAAGAAAAAAATAAAAAAAAGTTGTTTCCCGCTATTTTTCATTTGTTTTTCTCTCCGTAAAAATGAGTGAATCTAATGAAGAAATTCGATACATTTTAAAATTTTATTATAAAAAAGGCAAAAATGCAACTCAAGCAGTGCAAAAAATTTGTGATGTTTATGGACCTGATGCAGTGTTAGTAAGAGTAGCACAAATTTGGTTCAAACGTTTTCAGTCCGGAAATTTTGATGTTAAAGATGCACCTCGCTCTGGTCGCCCTGTTACGAATAAAATGGACGCCATTTTTGAAAGAGTGGAGCAAGATCGGCATATTAGTAGTTACTTTGTAGCTGAAGAACTGGGAATTGACCACAAAACAGTTTTGACCCATTTGAAGAAAGCTGGTTATACAAAAAAGCTCGATATTTGAGTGCCACACGAGCTCACTCAAAGAAACTTAATGAACCGTGTACTCATTTGCGATTCATTATTGAGACGTAATGAAACCGAGCCGTTTTTGAAGAGATTGATAACTGGCGATGAAAAGTGGATCACGTACGACAAGAACGAAAAAGGTCGTGGTCGAAAGTTGGCCAGGCTTCACAGACTGTGGCCAAACCTGGCCTAAGACGAAATAAGGTGATGCTGTGTGTATGGTGGGATTGGAAGGGCATTGTTTATTATGAGCTTTTACCGCCCGGCAAAACCATCGATTCTGATCTTTACTGCCAGCAACTGATGAGATTAAAGGAAGCAGTCGAGAAAACGGCCGGAATTGATCTACAGGAAGGGTGTGGTCTTTCATCACGATAACGCTAGACCACACACATCTTTAGCCACTCAGCAAAAATTAAGAGAGTTCGACTGGGAGGTCCTAGTGCATCCACCATATAGCCCTGACCTTGCGCCTTCAGATTTTCACCTGTTTCGGTCTCTGCAGAATTCTTTAGGTTCTGTAAGGTTGACCTCAAGAGAGGACTGCCAAAACTATTTGTCCCGTTTTTTTGATCAGAAGTCCCAAAGTTTCTACAGTAACGGGATAATGTCTCTGCCCACAAAATGGCAGAAAGTTATTCAACAAAACGGTACATATATATTGTAAATAAATGTAAATAAACTTTGAAAAAAATGTCTTGACTTTTCATAAAAAAATACGAAAAGACTTTTTCCCCAACCTATTATATATGTCACCGTAAAATTGTAAATAACGTTAAATTATAATCTATCCCGCGATATTGTAATCTGTCGAAAAATTGTGATCCGTAACAAACCGCTCACAATTTAACGCATTATTTTTCGATAGATTATAATCTATCGAAGACAAACCGTCAGATTGTAAAATGGCATGCGACAGAACGCACCTCGCGCTCTGATTGGTTGAATTCATGTTCCCCGCTCAGCCGCCCGTCGTCGCCATCTTCGGTTGTTATTAGTCAAATTCATTTGTTGTGAAATGTAAACAGTGTTTTGGTGATTTAAAACAGATTTCGTGTTAATAATAATAACGCATTGTATTATATTAAGTTGTAGGGAGTGTTAACGGACCTGTGACTAACTCACATTTATTATTTAACTGCACTTCTTTAGGTTTAGGTAGGGGAACATGAAGTTCAACCAATCAGAGCGCGAGTTGCGTTCTGTCGCATGCCATTTTACAATCTAATGGTTTGTCTTCGACAGATTATAATCTATCGAAAAATAATGCGTTAAATTGTGAGCGGTTTGTTACGGATCACAATTTTTCGACAGATTACAATATCGCGGGATAGTTTATAATTTAACGTTATTTACAATTTTACGGTGACATATATATGGTTCTTTTTAATGTTATAAATTAGTGTTAATTTTGGCTATAGTCTATTACTTTGATAAATGTGTAGACATTTCAGCTAAATCTCTTTCAATAAATAAACACTGATTAAGTATTTTTTTTACAATGTCAGTGTGAATTCTGACAAGTTGGGTCTAGACAAAAAACTGTTAGTTGAAATTCTAGTTAGCATACAATGTCTCATACTACTTACCGTAACTAAAGAGTTAAAGGTCAACTGTTTAATATTAGTTGCATCAGCAGTGGTGGGGGAGGTCAGTTACGGTCAACAAACAGATATGTTAATCATATTGTTGTCAACTAAAATGTTGTTTACAGTATTTTACTTTCTTAATCTGTACTGATATAATTAAAAGTGTTGGAAG
Organism: Musotima nitidalis; assembly: GCA_949126915.1. Taxonomy (NCBI): domain Eukaryota; kingdom Metazoa; phylum Arthropoda; class Insecta; order Lepidoptera; family Crambidae; genus Musotima; species Musotima nitidalis. Next base: position 19,474,924 of record OX421421.1, read on the forward strand.
TTGTGCAAGTATTTGAAGGGTATTAAATGTTAAAATGTACGAAAACATGAATATTATACTATAACTAGTATTTTAGTGAAATAAAGAGGTTGCAAGAGGCACATGACCTAAATTAGACCTGAATGCATAATTATTAGTATAAGCTCAGCCCTTTTCTGATATTTGTTTACTTTATTTATTTAAAATATAAGTATGAACATAACATCAAAACTTACTTTTCCTTTAGTATTGTGCTGCAATCCCCAGGCAGACATGACATATGGATCATTGACAGAAACGCAGACAATTTCCGAGATACCTTCGGACTTCAGCTTGTCGGCTTTTTCGATGTACCCTGGCAAGTGCGTCTTGGAGCAACCCGGCGTGAATGCTCCCGGCACTCCGAACAAGATCACTTTCTTCCCTGCCGTCAACTCACAAATGTTCACCTTGTTCGCCGGGGAGTCTTCGAAAAGATCAGCCACGGGCAGTTGATCACCGACCTGCAATTACAGTCAAAATTAAATAACAGTTATGTAATTTAATAATAATTCCATTTAAATATGTAATTAAATACTCACTTTAACGGGCGCCATAGCTACTAAACTTGAGTGAAGCGAACGGCTGAATGCAGAAACACCGCGTATAACTGACCGGCACGGAAGAAACATTTGTTCTGGAATTCAATATTTATAAGCCTCGGCAACTTTGCCTTGAATCGATCCGTTCAACAGATGACAAAAAATCATACAAAAAGCAAGCGACAAGGACATTCCTCTCCTTATGTCAAGATTGAAGTTTTAGTTTAAAAATTAGCAAATAAGAAAATTATGTGTTTCCCGTGATAATTTGATTCTGCATACAATTTCTATTTAAACGCAAAACTTAAGTTAAATTAATTTTTCTATAAAAATCAAAAACTATTTGAAAAATATTGTACTAATAGAAATAGTAGGAATAATTATAAAATTTCTGTACCTAATCAACGCACTAGCATGTTCAGTAAGAATTCATATTGTATGGCTATTCGAATTTATAATAAATTACCAAAAGCATATATATAAAAAGGAAACAGCTGTTATATTTAAACAAAAATTATATTCTATACTAATAGAAAAATGTTATTACGCTGTTAGTAAATATTTAAAGGATATAATGTAATGTAATTTTTTAAATTTTTTTTGATGATCAATAGCTTCATTTTATTTTGTTAGTTTATAAGATCAATATTTGTACACCAGTAATGGTAGAATGCAAGATGCTAATATTTATGTAACACCTTAATGTACTGTATTTTGACAAATATATTTTCTTTATCTTTTAAATTACCGAGTTTTACTTTAAATTTATTCATCATCACAGCCCATTAACGTCCCACTACTGAGCACGAGCCTCCTCACACAAATCAAGGTGTGAGGGTATTGGGTCATACTCCACCACGCTGACCCAGTGCGGATTGGCGGAGGCAGGTGTATGGCGTCCTGCTGTTAGAATTTTTCAAGCCGCCCATGAGGCCTCTAACATGGCTTAACGACTACCACATTTAGTGATAACCGGGACCAACGGCTTAACGTGCCTTCCGAAGCACGGAAGCGCTCGATATCAAATGCCACACAAACGGTCACCCATCCAAGGACTGACCTCTGTAAACGCTGCTGTACTTTGGTGATCGTTTCCAACCACCGAACACCGCAGAGCTACGAGCGCTTCATCAATCAATTCATCATCAATTAAATTTATTATCAATACTTATTTCTTATATGTTGTAATTTCTTGATTCGAACGGTATTAACGTTCGATTTTAGACAAATGTCACAATGAATGTTCGGTATAATCCGGAGCCGTAAAAGTAAATTAAAAATAAAAAGAAAGCTAATGACATGTCATGTCATGTCAGTTACCCATTCTCGTCAAACAGGCATTTCGTTGCGGTTGCTTGAGTGTTATTTTACCTAATATTTTGAAATCTTTTAGATAATATGAAAGTGTATGATTTTATTTAAGTTAACGTGAGGGAATAAAGTTATTTTAGTGTACCCCTATAACATAATGGAGCCACCACCAATGGAAACGGTGTACCAGGCCATCAGCGCCTTGTATGATAACCCCAATGCAAGTGAAAAAGAAAAAGCGTCTCTTTGGCTTGCTGATGTCCAAAAATCCGTAAGTTAATCCAAATCATATTCAAGCAGTAACCAACACGCACATTAAAAAAAAAAACATATTTGGCACTTGTTAGTATGTAATATTGTATTCATGCTTGATTAAAGATGTTTATACCATATAATTGTAATTTACCTTATTTGCCATGCAATTCACTCAGTTATTGTACATATTGCACTGCAATCCAAGCTAACTTAACTTCGTAAGAAGATAAACATATGCCCACCATAAGTTGAACCATATGTTATTGAATTAGGGTAGAAAACCAGTAAAAGATTTCAACATATTCTGCCTTTTATAGGTTTCTTCTAGTAGGGTATGTGGTTCATTCTTCATGTAGCATATAAAACTACTTTAAACAATCTATAATGTAGTTGATTTACCTGGTTTTTATTTACAGATTCACTCATGGAAAGTAGCTGATGAACTATTGCAACAGAAGAAAGATATTCATTCATGTTACTTTGCTGCTCAAACTATGAGATCCAAAGTACAGCATAATTTGTCAGAGTTGCCTCCCGAAGCCTTGATCTCACTGCGAGATTCCCTCGTAGCCCACCTGGAGGGCACATCTCCAGACACCACTGCTGCAATTCTCACTCAGCTGAGCCTTGCCCTGGCTGACTTAGCATTGCAAATGTCTTCCTGGCAAAACTGTATCACAGACTTTATTAAATCATTCTCAAATAAAAATGACTATGCCTTATTAGAAGTGTTAACTGTTCTACCACAAGAAATTGACTCATCAAACTTAAAACTTGGTGAAAACAGAAGAGAGGCTATTAAGCATGAGCTCAGATCTACTTCAACCCTTGTTAATTTATTTTTAAATGAAAGTATTACTAATCAACAAAACTCTCAGGTAGCTTTAAAAATAATTAAATGTTTGACGTCCTGGATACAAGTGAGGGTGATTGACATGCAAGATATATCTAGGAACGCTGTCATTGGATTTAGTTTACAAGTGTTGAGGGATCACAATTCAATAAATTTAATACACGATGCAGCATGTGATTGTATTTGTTCTCTTCTGCATTGCTTTGAAGAGTCTAACAGCAATGAAGAGATCCAGAAGCTTCTGTTTGAGAGTGTATGTGTGTTAGAGGAGAGCTACCATATGGCAGTGGCGCACGAGGAGGAGGAGAAAGCTGCCAATTATGCCAAGGTGTTCACAGAACTTGCTGAGTCATTTCTCACCAAGATTGTTGATGCTGCTGCTAATGGAGACAAACATTTTGCTATGAAATCCTTGGAATTAGCTCTAGTATGTGTCGGACATCATGATTATGAGGTAATAGTTTAACAATGCGACTGCTTTGCTATGATACATATAAAAATGATGCTATGCAACTTCTATATAGACCGTAGCAATTAACAATGTTGTATATGAAAAGCAGTTTCTTTAAACAATGTTGTAAGTGGAAAGTAACGACTTATAAATTATGATATTTATAAAAGCAATGACTTTTCACTTACGACATTGTTAATTGCTACCATTGTTATTACCTTTATCTTACATTATTATACATACATATATTTTATGTATAACACATTTTTATATCTATTTTTTTACTTCAATTTTGTATGTATTCTTTTTTGTATTTAGTTTAGACCTTGAGGAGTACCTTTTATGTTGCGTCACAATTAATTTTATCTCACTTTGGAAATTCTGAAAGTATCAATAAAGTATTATTGTTATTATATTGAATGTGAAAAATAGTAGCAAGTATCATTTGAAATGATGTGTGAATTCTTATGATACCTCAAACTAGCTCTACACTACTGAGCACTACTTGGTTTGCGAAAAGGTGTGGATCTCAAATCTAGGTGAGAGGAATATAGCTCCTACTCCATCACATTGACCCAGTGTGTATTGGCAGACGATTATAACTTATATGCACTAAAATTGTACCTCTACTGTTATAGTTTCCTTTGAACATGTCCCTTAATAATCAATCTTGTTAATATTTGTGTTATCCCAGTTGCTGCCTTACTGGATCCATGGATCCACTATTCAAGAATTTATGGATTGTATTTATATTTTCTGTGTGCAATAAAGTGTGAATATATGTATGTTTGTATATAAATTTAAACTAGATTAATAAGTAGAAATAGCTCTAGATTTGATATAGGACATGAAAATGTAGATGCATTAAACTGTGTTAGTTTTTAAGTTGATATTCATAAGAGTCAAACTTGAATAAAGACTGATGTTTATGTATGTGCTTTCAGGTAGCAGAAATAACATTTAATTTATGGTACAAACTGTCAGATGAAGTGTACCAGAGAGATTACGAGCCACTGACAGAAGTATTCAAGCCCTATATTGAGAGGCTGATTGAAGCACTAGCCCGACATTGTCAGTGTGAACCGGACCATACACACTTGCCTGATGAGGGAGATGACTTCTTTGTAAGTTGCTTTATGAGTTATGCTATTAAAGTGATGATATCTTAAACTTATAACTAACTAATAATAGGGCTTTTTTAAGATATTTTTTTTTTGTGATCCAGTTCATCTGCCAGCTATTAACCATAATATTATGATATTACAATTAAAATTTTAAATATTTTCTAAACCATTACTCAACGTTATAATAATAAAAGCCTTTATTCAGACATCATATACCTGAGTTATAATATAAATATGAATGGTTATTTATAAATGATCTACTCAAAAATTGTAATTATGATTTATTTTGCTCGACTCTGTCTATATGTCATATGTTGACAAAGGCCTTCGAGACTCAAAGTTATAACTTAAAATCAAACTGAATTTAATTGCAAAAGAGTTGTGTTGAAGAGTGGTAAAACTTCGCAGTACCAGGACCTGACTTCATCTCTCATGAGGGCAACATGGGTTTGAAACATAACCTGCTCCCACCACTTAGTCACTTCAAGTTTCTAAAAGACAAATTAGTAGAATCTAACATAGACTTATCTTTCAGATAAACTTCTTCTTCTTCTTCTTCAACTTAGCGTTATCCCGGTTGCTGCCTTATGGGCCTGGGGTCAGCTTTCCTACAACTTCTCCTCCACTTCGTACAGTCTTTGGCATCCTTGGTCGATACGTCATTGGCACGCATATCATCCCTTACGACGTCAAGCCAGCCTTTCCTGGGCCTGCCCAATCTACCTCGTCCAGGGTTCGGTGCCATGGTCAAACATTTGTTCCCTGCGTAGTTTGCAGTTTTTCGTAAAAGGTGGCCGTACCAGCGTAGGCGACATTCTTGCAATTTATCTGCGATGTCACGGACATCTTTCAGATAAACACTTTCTATTATCTTTCCTAGAAATATTGCTGTAAGTTGTAATAAAAATAGTCATTTCTAATCACTTGAAAGTGGTTTAAAATAACTTTGTGACCATTCCCTCAAATCTCCCGAATAATGTAGAAAGAACTCAAAATAAAAACTGGATTGCAGTTGTTTCTCTAATATTCGGTTATTTTAAATGTTAAGGATTTATTTTATGTGACACGTCTTTTTTTTACATCCTGTCTAATGATAAGCAGTTGAAGCAGTCCAAAAATATTTTTACTCCATATGGTGAAACAATATGGATTAACACCATAAATAAGGACATGCAAGACCTAAATATTGACCCTCAGTTGACTCAGGATCGAAAAATGTGGAAAAAATCGATTAGGAGAGCCGACCCCAATCAAAATGGGAATAGAACGGGGGAAGAAGAAGATGGTGAAACAATATGTTCTATGTTAGTGGTGGTGGTTTCCGCACTTTGTCCTTGCTATGGACCATTGTGCATGAGTCTTTGCGGCCACATTTTTTCACTCCAACCAGCCCATCTCTCTCCAGAAGCAGATCAGGTTTCCAAATCTGTGTAAAATTTCTGCAATGGAACTCGGTGATCCTAGGGTTACCTTCCGTATATCAGCCACGCCTGTGCATTCCAGGAGCACGTGAGCGACTTTGGTGCAACAATAGCTCATAATGCCAACCATAAACAAAATACCATTCTCTTAGTCGTCTTTTACCACACCAAGGAAAGACATAGGGTGTTAGACTTCGTTGGAGGTGTCCCACTACTGAGCACCAACCTCCTCTCACATACCAAGGTGCGAGGGTATTGGGTCATACTACACCACGCTGACCCAGTGCGGATTGGCGGAGGCAGGTGTATGGCGTCCTACTGTTAGAATTTTTCAAGCCGCCCATTAGGCCTTTAACATGGCTTAACGACTACCACATTTAGTGATAACTACCACCACATGGCACATTATTATTATACTTTAAAACTTAAATTGCTAACTATAGATTTCCGCAAAGTAATGCTTAAATCAATAAATGATTTACAATGTAATCAATAGTAATGATATTGTGTTTCAGGACTTCCGCATGAAGGTGATGAGTCTGATCAAGGATGTGGTGTTTATGGTGGGGTCGAGTGCGGTGTTCCGCCAGATGTTCGCAGCGCTGCAGGCCCCCTCGGCGCCCTGGGAACACACGGAGGCTGCGCTCTTTATAATGCAGGCCGTTGCCAAGAACATCTTGCCGTGAGTAGTGTATTGTTGCATTTTTAATTACAATTATGCTATGTGGATTTCTAAATAAATAATCATGATCCTAGGGTATAATTGTTATACTCGGCACTCGTTGTCCTTCACATGTTTAAATTTATTAAATGTACTTTTTTTTGTAATGACTGTTTGTGCCAGAATAAATAAAATAATAATAATAATACTCAGCTCACTGGTCCAAACAGATTTGGTTGAATTTCAATTATTATACGGAGCGACCGCCATCTAACCTCTGCAACCCTAAGGGAAAAATTCAGCTGTCAGAATATTTGAAAGCATTGACTTTCGAATTGCGACTGCTATAGATGTTAATGACAGCCAGGACCAACAGCTAAGGGTTTTTTTTTTCAATCACAGGTCAAGCGATAATAATGCACATAACATCGAAAAGTCATAGATAAGAATAGAAGCAACTATTTTTAATGACTTATTTTGAATTAAGTATCATGGTACTAATGTAGGGAAGCGAATGTTGGTTATGACAGAAGAAACATGAAAGTAAGATTAATGCAGTAGAGATGAGAGCGCCCAGGAGTATTCTAGGTGTGAAATTGAGTGATAGGATTAGGAATGAAATGGGTCGAAGCTGGTGTAAAAGAAGATAAGTGTCAAGAATTAAGAAAGGTATGCTTAGATAGTTTGGTCATGTTGAGAGGATGAATGAAAGTAGACTAACGAATGTGATTTATGATGAACAAGTGATTGGAAGTGTTGGGAGGGGAAGACCATTAAGACCTTCCATGACCAAATTCAGAAAATTTTGGAGAAAGGGCAGCTCAAAAGTACCCTAAACCAACGCGAGGAGGTTAATGAGTGTGAATAAAGTTAAAAGTTTGTGCCAAGATCCGTAGCAAAGGAAAGGAAGGAAAGATGTGATCTCTGCCTACCCCTACGGGAAAGAGGCGTGACATCATGTATGTATGTATCAAGGTATTATAATATATTATTTTCCTATTTTATTAACCATGCTCAAATAATTGAAAACGTCTGAATGTTAGAAGACACTTGACAAACACTTGCTCTTGGAGTTTCATCCGGAAGAAATGTTACCTGATAAAATCTTTTGGTTCAGATATTGATAATTTGTACAGTTTCAAGCCGATTCTTAAAATGAGAATGAGTAGGTTTGTATAGTAAAAGAATCTCAAAATAGTTGTTGCTATCCACAGAGATGAATACGAATACGTGCCAAAAGTGGTAGAGGCTATCTTGTCGATGCCCGAGGACAGCCACCCCGCCGTCCGCAAGACCTGCATCCTGCTGCTGGGGGAGCTGGCCGAGTGGCTGGAGCAGCACCCGGCCGCGCTGGCTCCCAGTCTGGCTTGCCTCGTGCGGGCTCTCTCCACCAACGATCTGGCGCTCCCGGCTGCGTGCGCGTTGCAGGTACCAGAGTCTCCTCTTTGTCAGTGCCAATTTGGGCAGAGACTTTTTGCCCTTAACTAACGCTTCAAGCCCAGTAATTTGATTTTGGTTGAATTTTAATTATTATACGGAACGGTTGCTGTCTCGCCTCCGCGACTCGAGCATCAATGTTCAAGACAGCCGAGACTACCGGCTTTAGCGATAATTCTGTGGTGTCAAGGAAAAAGGAGATGAGTCATTTGCACCTATTGGTACAAAACTTGAATATCGACGCTGGAAAGGCAACCTTGCTTATGCACCATTTGGCTACTTTACAGGAGAGCGATTCAAAGAATGACAATTTCCAAAAAAAATATAAATAAATTTGTTTTTTGTCAGAATGTCAGTCAAATGAATGTCAAAAATGGTCAGAATTGGATGAAACTGAGATCTGCAGATAGAAAAAATCAGGCGATTCTAATGATATATATAACTAATTATCGCAAATTTGGCGCATAAGCATAAAAGAAATATAAAATGTTCTGATTAACCTCCTTTTTGCCGTGACAAATATTAAAGTTCTATACCGACAGGTGCAGAAATCTTATTTTAATTTATTTTGACTCATTTCCTTTTTCCTTGACAACACAGAATTACGCACTTAACTTTCAAAAAATTTGGTGCGCCGACCAGGATTTGCTCTCGAGACCCTCGAATTTTACCAGATCCGATTGTATAAAATAATAAGAATTAAAGTCAATTAATAATTACGAGAAAATACGTGGATAATAAATGTTTGGATTTTAATGTACAGAGTATCTGCAAGGCGTGCCGCTCGTTCGCGGCGGGGCAGGCGGGGCTGCTGCTGCGGGCCTCGAGCCTGCCGCTGCCCCCCCCCGCGGGCGCCGCCCTCGCGCGCGCCCTCGCCTCCGCCTTGGCGGGGCTGCAGCCGCCCCAGGTACCTATTCATTTCTCTCCTCCCCCCCACAACCGCTCTCATCAACCACTCTCTCCACGGGTACTGATTCTAAACCCCCCCTCCCATACGGGTCCTAACTTTGCATTCCCCCCTCCACAACTCCACAGGTACTGACTTCTAATCCCCCCCTTACTCCCTCCACCAGTACTGCGTTCCTCGTATTGAGTGTTGAGGTACTCACTCCACAATTTCCCCATACTTCACCACCAGGTCCTGGCTTTATATTACCGACTGCGTTTCATCTATTTCAGCTCACAGTGGCGATGCGCGAAGCGGTAAGCGTGCAGCTGAAGCCGCTCGAAGCACTGGTCGGAAGCGCGCAGCCGCCGACCAAGGGCGGCCCCGGCGACCCCGTGCCCGCCCTCGACAAGCTGGCCGCGCTGTTCCGGGACGTGGACGTGGGGGGGGCCGCGGGGGGGGCGGCCCCCGACGGAGCCCCCGCGCACCCCTGCCTGCCCGCGCTCGCCGACGCCTGGCCCCCCGTGCGCGACGTCATGGCCACGTCAGTATACACCTCACGCCTCACATTTTCCCCAATATGTCATAAATATCATCATCTCAGCATCAAACCTATTTTTATCTTATACGAGCTGACCCGGCGAACTTTGTTCCGCCTTAATGGCAATAAATAAGCAGAGTGTGTTTTTATTTTATTGGAAAATTACAAAAAATTTAATACCTACATTAATCATTCATTATTATTTCTATATTTTATTACAAAGTTGCTCTTCACTTAAGTACTTTGTGATACACGACATTTTTTTTTATTATTATTTATTGAGAAGCACGAAGTCGAGCCATACTATTGCGGCGATGTTCACGTGCAATTTCTTGTTTTTCTTCAGTCCTTTAATTTTCAGTATTTCGTATTCTTCTTGCATTACGGCTTTGTCGGTAAAGATTCGATAGTCTTGTTCGCGGCATTATTAATTAAACTTCACTTCAATTCACCTAAAAAATTATTTCAAAACTCATATTCACATTCCCGCCAAGAAGTCAGAAATAGTTTGAATTTTTGATTTCTTACAAATATCAAATTGTCATCCATACGTCATTATATAGCTGTCATTTGCTTTTTGTTATTCCAAGTCTGATTCTTTTTTGTTATACCACGTTTTATAGTGACTGACGTTTCATGTCAAGTCACACGGGAACGCTGTCGAACGGGATAAAAAGTATCTTATGTCCGTCTCCTGGCTCTAAGCTACCTCCCTACCAATTTTCGCCCAAATCGGTTCTGCCGTTCTTGAGTTATAAGTGCTGTAACTAACACGACTTTCTTTTATATATATAGATTATATTTATCTATACTAATATTATAAAGAGGAAAGATTTGTTTGTTTGTTTGTAATGAATAGGCTCCGAAACTACTGGACCGATTTCAAAAATTCTTTCACCTTTGGAAAGCTACATTATCCCCGAGTAACATAGGCTATATTATATTTTTAAAAAAATTAGGGATCCTTACTAAAAATCCAATAATGTAACCCAAGGTGTAAAAAAATTACCTGAAAAATTCCTTACATAGCGTGCGCAGCGAAAACTATTGATGATAGAACAAAATTATGTACTACGACTTTGCAGAACTCATCATTATCTACAAAAAGTGTCGCGACAGCATATGTCTAAATATTATAGTTACGTCACAGTAAGCGGTTTTTTATTCTAAAAATTTAATTTATATGCCGCCGCTTGAAAAGGCTCTATATTTGTACCCTGGTATTAATCCTTATCAAATAAAATTAATTAATTAATCCTTTTTATAACTTTTTGAATTATTCAATTCGGACATTTCATTCGGAAGATATCACGAGTTTAAAAATGCAAGTATTAGAAAAAAGTCGCGTGGTTGCCGCTCACCGCGCTCAGCTAGCCAGCATGCGATATAGGCTCCATGTAAGCGTCAGTGGGTAACGGGGGGGGGAGTCAATGTAATCTATATTATAAAGAGGAAGGATTTGTATTTTTGTATGTAACGAATAAACTCAAAAATTACTGGACCGATATTAATAATTCTTTTTTCATTACAAAGCTACATTATTACGATTTCCGGGCTCCCGACCATCAGTTTATTTTGTCACCTAAAAATAATTTAATGTCAAATGTTGTTTATGGGGAAGATTTACAATAATCGCTTTAGTTATCTATCCCAAAACAACAGGTTGCTCTTCGGGACTGCCGGTAAGAGTAAAAATTAAGTATTAATTAGATTTAAATATTTTCATCATTAACAACTTCAACATCCACATAAAGACAATCTATGCAGCCTGCGGATAATGACTGCGTCGTCGATGTTAGTGTCCGTGTCTGTGATTTGATCTGGAAATCATTTTGCTGACCGTGTCTTTTCTGGGTAGGCATTTTACAGCGGTAGCCGACAGCCACGCGGGCGGAGCCGCGGGCGACTGCTAGTTATATATATTATTTTATTTCACAGTCAACATGGTTTTTTTCGTAATAGGTCGACAATCAGAAACTTGTTAGAATACAAGAATTTTCTTTGTAAAGCTTTTGCTGCTGGTAAACAAGCAGACTCAATTTATACTGATTTTGCTAAGGCCTTTGATAAAGTCAATCACAAGATTCTGTGTTGTAAGTTGGCACACTATGGCATCCATGGGAACTTATACCGTTGTATTTGCTCTTATTTATCTAACCGTACACAACTGGTAGCTTTAAGGGGATACATCTCTTCGCCTATTAAAGTAACATCAGGAGTACCCCAAGGGTCCCATTTGGGACCTTTGCTATTTTTAATATTTATCGACGATCTTGTTCAACATTTGTCATGTAGTTACCTCTTACACGCTGACGATCTTAAAATATTTAACATTATTACAAGCCCGGAACAGCCGTCTCTCTCTACAACGTGACTTAAATTTCATATTGGAATGGTGTGACACAAATTTATTATATTTCAATATTAGTAAGTGTTTTGTAATATCGTTCACAAACAAAATAAATAAGATCCTTTATAGTTACGATATTAACGGTGTGACTCTAAGTAGGTCTAATGTTGCTAAAGATTAAGATATTATTTTCGATGATGGGTTGTCATTTAGGCCACATTATGCTAATATCACCGCCAAAGCAAACCGACTCCTGGGTTTTATATTAAGGTCGACCAAACATTTTAAGAATCGTAACACTGTGGTGTACCTGTTTAACTGCATTGTGAGAAGTGTACTAGAATACGGTTCTCCAGTATGGTCAGCTTTTTAACAATACGCATGTTGCGAGTCTATTGATCAAGTTCAAAAAAAATTTCTTCAAATTCTATGTTATCGACTACAACCTGGTCGCGCTAACCTTCGTCTTAACTAACAGACTGTCTTAATTCAGACATTACGTACTTATATCGTCGTACTTATTTTGACTTAAGTAGTTTATTTTTATAAAATATTGCATTCCAAAATTGACTCTCCTGAACTTCTGTCCCAATTATCTTTTAATATTAAATTTAGTGCCCGTAAATTATGATTTGTCAGTCTGTTGGTGACTCTTATCGGGGGGATCCGTCAGTCAGTCTGTCGTGACTCTAACGAGGCTTCCAAAAAGGCAACGAGATAAAAAAGAATGCCTCAAGAAACTCATCTCGGCTTTTTTCAAATGATGTCTTAATATCTAATACAATTCAAGAAATAAAATATTAAGGTTACCACTGTTCTTAAAACTAACAAAATCTAAAGATAATATCTTAAGCAAGAAAGGAGCAATTCATGTCTAGCCGATGCCCGGTAAGCGGCAATAGGCTCGCCATTAATTACGTGGGACCATCAACACAATTGGCGAAGTGTGGGCGTATGATATGCCTCTGCCTAAGACATAATTTAAAAAAAGCCGAGATGAGTTTCTAAAGGCTTCTTCTCAATCTCGTTGCCTTTTGGAAGCCTCGTTAGAGTCACCGACAGACTGTCTGACTAACGGACAATCCCCTCCCTCCTTTAGAATCACGACAGATTGACTGACAGATCCCCCCGATAAGATTCACAGACAGACTGACAAATCTTAAGAAAAACCACAACAGACGAATAAACTGACAAACCTTGACAAATTCTCACAAAGAACCCATTTGCTTTTATTTTTTTATTATTGTACAGCTCATATCTCTTTCATTGTTGTTAAAAAATATATCTAATTTCAATTTTATGTCTGAATGTTTGACGAATCTAAATGATCATGTTGGATGTCGTTGGTATGTAAATGATACGCAGATGAAGGTTGAAATAGAAGTAAGTTTATTTGCCGAAAGTGGGTTCTTATATACTAAATTTGTGTTGACAATTTGTGCATCGAGGGTACATTGTAAAAGTTACTTAAAACACAAAAAGTTAGGTGTACCCTACATGTCGTATTTATTTGTGATGGGGAGATTCCACTACAGTACACCCCCTCAAGCGAAGCGTACAACTGGTTTTACCAATCTTCCTGATCGCGTTGTTCTCTGTGCGTTGTCATCATCATGGCGTTCATTCATACTGTAGGCGGGCTTCAGCCGGTCAATCGAGACGTTGGTTACTCTTCCTGGTAGTTGAAGTTTGTAGTATTTGTCACTTCTTTCCAATACGGGATATGGGCCTTCATATGTCGGTTGCAATGGTTTTTTCGTGCAGTCTCTTCGTAGGTAAACATTTTTGCAGGTACTTAGGTCGGAGTGTACAAACACTTTGTTGTTACTACGTGTTATCTCAGCTGGTCGATAAGCGTTGATTGTATGTCGCAGCTGTTCAACGTAATCGTGATTCATTGCGCTTCCTTTTGTTTCAACAAAAAAATCTCCAGGTAATCGTAGCGATGTTCCATAGGTATATTGAGCAGGACTAATGCCAGTGTCGCTGCGAGTTGCCGCGCGTAGTCCAAATAATACGGTTGGCAACTCGTCAAACCACTTTCCGTTTGTACTAGCGGTGCAGCGCGCGGTGAGAGCGGCTTTGAGTGAGCGGTGCCAGCGTTCGATTATTCCATTTGATTGTGGGTGATATGCAGTGGTTCTCGTTCTGCTTATTCCCATTATCTTCATTAATTCTGAGAAAAGTTTGCTCTCGAATTGACGACCTTGATCGCTCGTTATCGTAACGGGACATCCAAATCTTGTTATCCAACCTTCATATATTGTTTTGACTATTGTTTCTGCAGTTATGTCGTGAAGAGGTAATGCTTCGGGCCAGCGTGTGTACCGGTCGATAATAGTAAGCAGGTACTTGTGTCCATATTGTGATGGTGGTAGGGGCCCAACAAGGTCGACATGGATATGTTGGAATCGCTCCGTTGGTGGGTATGTTGATATTTGACTTGTTGTATGACGACTGACTTTTGACTTTTGACAGGCTTCGCAGGCTTTCGACCATCGTCCCGCGTTAGCGTTCATTGCCGGCCAAAAGAATTTCTCACTGAGTATTTTTCTTGTTGTGCGGGTGCCAGGATGACTAATGTTATGTACACTTTCGTATGCTGCTCGACGAAATGTTTCTGGTAAATACGGGCGAATATGTTGTGTTGATGTGTCGCATAATATTTTGCAATTCGTGTTTGGTAGGTGTAAGTGCTTCAATTTTAAGTTGCTTTGTTTCATTAAGTCACGAGTAGTGCTGTCTCTTTCTTGCGCGCTAGCTAGTTGCTCGTAGTCGATCGTTGTGGGACAGGTAATCGTTTCTGTGTTTATCCGTGATAATGAATCTGCGACTACGTTATCTTGCCCGCTAATATGACGTAGGTCGGTTGTGAATTCGCTTATATATGTCACCGTAAGATTGTAAATAACGTTAAATTATAATCTATCCCGCGATATTGTAATCTGTCGGAAAATTGTGATCCGAAACAAACTGCTCACAATTTAACGCATTATTTTTCGATAGATTATAATCTATCGAAGACAAACCGTTAAATCACAATCTGTCGCGCGTTAAAATGTCAACTGTTTAAAGCCTGTCCATGATTGGCTGGTCAAGCAGGTCAAGTGGATCAAGACCAGCCAACCACTCTCTTATTTATTATTTAACTGCACTTATTTAACACTCTCTACAACTTATTATAATACAATGCGTTATTATTATTAACACGAAATCTGTTTTAAATCACCAAAACACTGTTTGTTTACATTTCACAACAAATTAATTTGACTAATAACAACCGAAGATGGCGACGAAAGGCGGCTAAGCGGGGAACATGAAGTTCAACCAATCAGAGCGCGAGGTACGTTCTTTCGCATGTCATTTTACAATCTGACGGTTTGTCTTCGATAGATTATAATCTATCTAAATATAATGCGTTAAATTGTGAGCAGTTTGTTTCGGATCACAATTTTCCGACAGATTACAATATCGCGGGATAGATTATAATTTAACGTTATTTACAATTTTACGGTGACATATACATTAGTTGCCTGGCTCGGCGCGGTGTCTCACTGTCGGACGATGTTTTGTTTATCGCGTAGGTTAGCGGCTTATGGTCGGTGTATATTATAAGGTGTCTACCTTTAAACATTTTTCTAAAATGCTTCACTGCCATGTATATAGCTAACAACTCTCTGTCGAATGTGCTATATTTAACTTGCGCGCTCGACAATGATTTGGAGAAATATCCTAGTGGCTGCCATTTGTTGTTTACATATTGCTGTAGTACAGCGCCGGCGCACTTATCAGAGGCGTCAGTCATTAATGCGATCGGTGCGTTATGTGAAGGGTGAGCCAGTAATGCTGCGTTTTGCAAGCCAGCTTTACATAACTCAAATGCCTTCTTGGCTTCATCGTTCCATACAATCTTTGTTTTGTCTCGTTTCTTGCTGTCATGTAAGTATGCATTTAGAGGTGCTTGTATTTCGGCTGCCTTTGAAATGCTATCTCTGTAGAAATTGACGGTGCCAAGGAATCTTCGTAATTGTTCAATTGTTGTGGGTAGTGGAAAGTTGGTGATTGCTTCCACTTTTTCTGCTGGAGGTTTGATACCTTCTGATGTGACTGTGTGGCCGAGGAACTTGATCACTTTCTTGCCTAGTGCACATTTCGATGGATTTATAGTGATTCCGTATAGGTTCAGTCGTTGCAGGACTGTCCGTAAATGTTGTCTGGCTTCGTTTTCTGTACTCGAACTTATGATGACGTCATCGACAAATGAGTGGGCAAAATCGAGTCCGCGGAGAACTTCGTGAATAAATCGCTGGAAAGTCTGTCCAGCATTCTTCAGTCCCGGGCACATGCGGGGAAATTCAAATAGCCCGAAGGGCGTGATGATGGCTGTTTTTTCGATGTGTTCTTCTTTTACGGGCAATTGTTGGTATGCCCTATTTAGATCAATTGTTGAGAATATCTGCTTCCCGTGTAATTGGTAAGTGAAATCCTTCAATCGTGGTACTGGATATCGATCTGGTTTCGTTATGGCATTCAGCCTTCTATAGTCTCCACATACTCGCAGGTCTCCGTTTGGTTTTGGTACCACGTGAAGAGGACTGGCCCAGGGGCTCTTGCTTGGTCGGCATAATCCCTGATCCATCATGGTTTGAAACTCTTTCTTTGCAGCTTCGTAACGGTGCGGGGGCAGTGGTCGAGCTTTGCAGTATAATGGTGGGCCTGTTGTTTCGATATGGTGCTCGACGTTGTGCTTCGGAGAATTTTTCATAGTGCTGAGTCTTGTGATATCGGGGAAATCCGCCAATATGTCATGATATTTTTGTTCCAGGTCTATAGTTCTGATGGTTGGTGCTGTAGATTTGCAGCTGGACGTCTTCACTGACAAGTTAGTTATCTTGTCGATTAAACATTTTCCGGAGAGGGCAACAAGTAGGTGGTGGTGCTTCAGAAAATCAGCGCCGATGATGGGCTTGCTGACAGCTGCTACGATAAACTTCCATCTGAATGGTCGTCTCAGGTTGAAGTCCAGGTCCAGCGCTTTTTCACCAAAAGTAGCTATTTCAGTATTGTTTGCTGCATATAGTTTGAATGGGGTTGGTTTGAGAATTTCATAGCGTTTTCTTGGGATGACAGATATGTTTGCTCCAGTGTCGATGAGAAAGCTTAGATTTGACTTCTTATCTTTCAAAAATAGACGGTGTGAGTTTTCCCAGGCGCCAGATTCCGTCTCTGCCAACACCTGCTTTAGTTTCCCGAGCTTGAAGTGTGTATATCTTCATAAGAACATGGTATGGTACATTTCCGAGCTTGTCCGCCGTATTTCCGATGATAAAGCAAACGGAATTGTAATTGTCGTTATTTTCGGTCTTGTGGCGGTGATTTAAATCATTAGGCGGCGGCCCGCGGCGGTTGCCATGCGGTGAGCGGTATGAGCTGCGTGATCGATGACGCGCGCCTCGTCAGTCGCGCCCGCGCTGCCTTCCGTAGCGGCTCTGTTTTTATTTCCGACATTTCTCTCGTCAACATGTCGATTTTCGCGTGAAGTAATGCGTTTTCATGTTTTTCAGACACAGGTGGTGTAGATGGTGCTCCTAGTGACGCAGTGTTGTGTATTGCTGATATTTGATGGTGAAGTTGTTCTAACATTTTGTCGGCCATTATTGCTAGCTCATTTAGTTCGGTTTTCTTGGCTATAGTTTCGCTCACAGCTAGAATAGCGCGTACGGATGGCGGTAGGTGCTTCGTCCATATAACACGCAGCGTGTTCTCAGCTATATTGTTTTCAGCTAGATTTTGCATGCGGCGTAGCAGTTGCGATGGTTTTAAATCGCCAAGTTCTACGTTGGACAGTAACCGCTCGAGCTTAGTGTGGTCGCTCTCATCGTAGGTCTGGATGAGCCTGATCTTCATGGTGGCGTATCTGTTGTTTTCCTTTGAGGTTTTGGTATCGAACATGATATCTTGAATCTCGTCTAGGTCTTGTAGGTCGAGTTGTCGGATAAGCAGCTCTGACAGCTCCTTGTCGCTTAGCTTCCCAGCAGACACGATCGCTTCGAATTGCAGGAACCAAAGCTTGATCCTGTTTCTCCATAGAGGCGGTATCCGTTGGTTGTACGAGACGGCTGACAATTCGTGCGGATTTGTTTGAGACGATGATGTTTCGCTTCCCTCGTTCAGGTCTAAGGTATTTCTTGAGGTCATTTTCTTGTCGGGGTCACCACTGTTGGATGTCGTTGGTATGTAAATGATACGCAGATGAAGGTTGAAATAGAAGTAAGTTTATTTGCCGAAAGTGGGTTCTTATATACTAAATTTGTGTTGACAATTTGTGCATCGAGGGTACATTGTAAAAGTTACTTAAAACACAAAAAGTTAGGTGTACCCTACATGTCGTATTTATTTGTGATGGGGAGATTCCACTACAGTTGATCTTCAAGACAATAAAGCATATTTTTTTATTTTGTCAAAACTAAATCATTTAATAACTCAATATTATTGCCATTCATTTCCAAGTTAGTCGAAACTTGTGTAACATTTGGCAATGAGAACTTTACACATTTAGGTTTACTTAGAGTGAGTGCTTGAGTATGTAGTATTGAGTATATGCAATCGTTGATTGTTGAACAGATTCGCAAGCGACAGCCGAGTGATGGAGCGCTCATGCCGCGCGATCCGCTTCGCCATCCGCTGCACCGGGAAACATGCCTCCGAGCTGCTCCCCCCCCTCGCGCGCCACATGGCCACGCTATACGAGGCGCACGCCCACAGCTGCCTCCTGTACCTGGCCTCGGTGCTGCTGGATGAAATGGCCCCGGTGCCGGCCTGCGTGCCCGAGCTGATCAATCTGCTGCAAGCGTTGATGCCGAAGGCGTTCGAGTTGCTGCAGAAGCCCAACGGGCTGCAAGATAACCCGGATACTGTCGATGATTTCTTCAGGTTGCTTACGAGGTATTTGTTTTCAACCAATCAATCATTTATTTCATAAACTATTACATAGTACTTGAAAACGACAAAATTAAACATAAATATTAAAAAAAATCGAAATATTATTACACTTAAATCACGATGCTTAGATTCACTTATATACAACAAAACAATTTAAAAACAAAAAATATTTAAGTGTGAGTGAATCTAAGTGCTAGTTCCGAGCCACCGCTCTATAAGAAAAACTGTCAAGAAACTCACAGATAACCCTGTATGAAACGGTAGTTTATTTCATTTCTTAAAATTTTATGTTTTTAGTTCGTTCATAATTGTCATAGTTTCAGCCCATCAAAGTATTTTTGCTAAAGGTCAGGTTTCCTCTCTCGAATGAAGGTGATAGGGATCGAGGCCACCCTCTCCCACGAAAATAATTGAAAAATATGTGTAATTATGTATTTTTTGTTACTGTAATCATCATAAACAAAAATATTGCTATTTAAATATTTAGTCGATTTAGATTTGTGAAGAGTTGCCTATAGCTTAAACCTAAAAAAATTGGCTGCATCTATCGAAAATTGACTTATAAAAGCGACATTTCGTAAAACATTAGCCGATGTAAAAATAATATTTGTACGTGATTAAACGTACACGTGCGCGTAGATACATGCGTGTGTACGTATACATGTACGTGTCGGGTATATAGTTTTTACTTATTGTCGACAATAGTTACATCATGAAGGGGAAAGGAGATATATTAAATAAAGGAATATAATAAACTGAACCTCTAAAAAATACTTTTTTGATCATCAAAAATACTGATCTAGCATCTAATAGGGGATTAGGTGCTCCATCAGAATTTTTTGATGTACAAAAAGGTTAGGTTAGGTTGGTAATTTATTAATTTTGATGACACATTAAATATGAGCCTTAAATAAAGTATTATCCTCGGCTCAGGGTGTATGTTGGTGTGTTCCTCTGCCAGGTTCCTCCAGCGCATCCCGCTAGAGTTCCTCTCGAGCGGAGCCGCCGAGGCGGGGCTGCAGCTGGGCGCGCTGGCGGCGCCGCTGGACCACCGCGACGCCTCGTCCTCCGTCATGCGGTTCCTCTCGGACCTGGCCGAGCCGCGCCCCAACTACACGCAGCACTGCCGAGGTCAGCACCGCGCCCTCACGCACCCTCTCACAAGCGACGGCGCATAACTTGAACAAAATACAAATACAAATATTTATTCAGAAAATGCTTACAATGTACATATACAATTTTTTAAATCAAGCGTAGAATAAGCAATATGTGGCATGAGGCAGCGATTACTATTAACCCCACACTAGGCACTGCCTGTCCTGTGGCGGTCAAGTGTACGTTAACAAATGTTAAGCGGGTGCCAGCAGTAAAGAAAATTACAAAACGAATAAAAACAACAACCTCGAATATGTTAGCGGGTCTCGACCATCATTTCACAAAAGCAGTTCAACTTTATCATTGAATAAAAAGAAAGAAAAAAAAAGAATTTATTCTGTGACAACATCAAAAGAAAACAGATACATTATATTTAAGTAACTATTTGAAGAGTGTCACAGAAAAGGTATCCACTCAGCATAAAGGCGATGTGTCACGAAAACACCTCGACGCTGGTCTTCCGTAGATACCGTTTGTGAGAGCACTGCTATGACACATTCATTATATACATGGTAAAACATATATGATACCCCTTTCGGTCCCCCTTTGGCCGGAAGGCGATGTGGGAATACATTTAGTTACCGACGTAAATTTTTTAAAAAAGGGAACAGCTGAGAAATAAAAAAATAACTTGAAAATGCATGCAAAATTGTGCCAGGAAAATACCTGTGGTTGATTATATGATTATTAACTGACTTAAATGTAACTGGTTTCACCAAGGGTCAGCGCCTAGCCATTGTCACTTTCTTATAGAACTGGATGCTCTGACATCAGACATACACGATGAAGAATGCCGATGTTATGCAAATTAAAAAACGCCTCATTTATAACATATTCCGACGACCGATATGGCGTGGAGGTCAGTATACCTACACTTCACTCCAGAGGTCGTGGGTTCGATTCCCACACAGGACAAATTTTTGTGTGCATGAATATGAATATTTGTTCTTGTCTGGGTGTTCTCCTATGTATATTAAGTATGTATTTACAAAAAAACAATATTTAAGTATGTTTATCCGTTGTTTAATATCCATAACACAAGTTCTTAATGATACTTATCTTGGAACTAAATAATTGGTGTAATTGTCAGAAAATATATATTTATTTATTCCAAGTGCAAATGACGCTTTAGAGGTCCAGAATATACTATAGGAATGGCGATAAAAACTGAAGAACGTCAAAATTAGTTCCATAATAGCATTATGGTTCGACCAGCATACATTTGGTTGCAGAGCTCGCCCTGGACATCGTGCGTCGTCACGGCGCCAGCCTCACGGGCGCTCTCCTGGAGGCGGCCACGCTGCGGCTTCATAGCTACATGCTGGGGGACGTGGCCGACGCTCTGCGGCCCATCCTGGCCGCGGGGGGCCGCCAGGGGGGCGCGGCGGGGGGCCGGGGGGACGCGGGGGGCCGGCACGCGGCGGCGCGCTGGCTGGAGGCGGGCCTGGCGCGGCTCCCCGGGCAGCCGGAGCCCTCCGCCGCGCCGCACCAGCTGGCGGCCTTCCACACGGCCGTGCTCAAGTAACTATACCTCATCTATCCCCATTAAAGTGAAACCTTTTGGGCTCCAACCACAAATTCCCCACTTAAGAGAAAATTCCGTATGGCACATGAAAACCGCGACTCGACCAATAATGTTTAGATGTCGTATACAGTGAACTAGCTTTTGCCCGCGACTTCGTTCGCGTGGAAGAGTGACTTCCGGTAGATTTTTGGTTTACCCATCTCGCGAGATTTTCGGGATAAAATCTATCCTATGTCCTTTCTCGAGTTCCAAACTATGTCTGTACCAAATTTCATCCAAATCGGTTCAGTAGTTTAGGCGTGAAGAAAAGACAGACGGACAGAGTTACTTTCGCATTTACAATATTAGTTTGGATTGCTAGAATTTTCATTTAACGCGACTCAAGTTTTAATGTGACGCATTGTACGGTTTACATATTAAATACGGATTTGTTCAACCTAACTTTATAAAACCGTAAAATACCCCACTTTATCACAACTACTCCACGTGGATCCATCTAGAGCCACCTACACACATCCACCAGCTTTCCGACAAATTGACAAGATTATTGGCCTATCGGAATACTGTCTTTCACTGCGTTAGCTGCTTCGACTTCAAAAAATAATAAAAAAAATTTTAAAAAAATATCACTGACTATTAAAAAATTGTGGCCTTATGAATGTTAATTTGTAATTAAATTATAACTGTAATCATCAATCTTTATAACTTCCTCACATGTCCAATCACAATAAATGTTAAGATACTAAATTCATTTTAATATTTTTTGTTAGAAAATTTAAATAATTTATTGATTCAGGCGTTTTTTGCGGAAATCCATTGTAAGCAAGTGATGGATTAAAAATATCTTTGTAACAATTCCCACGCTACTATAATTTCCCAAAAAATCGAGAAACTATTCAACACGACACGTGTTTCGCCCTTACACAGGGCATCTTCAGGTAAGATAGGAACCTCAGAACAACGATGTCTTCACGACCAACGCTGAAACGAGAGTTCTCTCGTTGCAGAAAATTTAAAATCAATTTATAACCTTCATTTATTTTCAGGGCCGAGAAAACTAAAGAATTAACGAGATTACTGCGAGACTTCGCGAGGCTCTACAGATAAGAGCCTGCTACAGACTTCACTATTGAGTACCTGCGAAGCTCTGACTGACTGACGGAGTGTCACCTTCAGACTTATCAATGTGAGCGTATCTTGAATACGCTCAGAATATACATATTGGTGCATTTTAAAAAGAACAATTTAACTTTATGTTAAATACTAGTAACTTTACTACAGTCCAACGGCCCCTATCACAATCCCGTTTTACAGACAAAACAATTTCCGTTTCGATACATATTTGTATAGATTTATTTTTAAATGAACGGGCCGAGTCAACCCCCTATAAGTTAGGTAAGTATGACACTTTCTATTGATAAAATATATTTTGTTATTATTATACTCTCTTTTATTTAAAATGTGATAGAATTAATTTTGTAAATATGATAAATGATTACTTTGATTTTATTGTCTTTTTCTCACACTACCCTTTAAACATAACGTTTTATACCTGGTATATTTATAACGGGTCTATAAGGCTTCTGCCAATATCTGAGGAGCCCAAGCCAACCTCACCTGCAAGTAGTGCACCTGCCGATCAACGGACGAGGCTCTGGCGAACATAACAGTGCCCGGTAAGCGGCAATAGGCTCGTCACCTATAATGTGGAACCAACAATATAACTGGCGAAATGTGGGCGTATAATATGCCTCTGCCTACCTCTTCTGGGAAACAGGCGTGATTATGTATGTATATGTAAGTTTTATAGAATTAAGAGCGTTGATCACCTCGATCTTTGTTTTGACTCAAAATAGGCAGTTTGGAATGAAATATTTTTAATAAAATCGTGATCTTAGAAACATGCGAATCAACTATTATTGTAAACAGTGCCGTTGTGTGAAATTAAGTAAAAAACATTTTTATTTTAATAGAGTATTTATGAATACCGACAATTTACCCGAACAATGTTTTTTAAACTTTACTTTTACCATAAATTTGGTAGCTCAAATTTTATGATACTATTGAAAAAAAGGAATACGATTATCTAGGCAAATTCGTACCTATAGCGTGTCGAAAAATAGGAGAAACAAAGTTCTAAAAAGACTACAATGGATGAGGTATTTAATTTCCCACAATAATATATTTTTATAACACTTGTTTGGCTACAAATAGTGTTCAGACCTAATTTACACTCAAATTTCTAAACTGAGGTACTAACCAAATTTTTGTTCCTCGTGTTGTTTTGAGTGGTGGCGAGCATACCCACACTCCACTCCTGAGGTGTCGTGAGTTCGATTCCTTGACAGAACATAAATTGTGTAAGACATGTTGACTTACTTATTACTCTGTAATACTTTGCCATAGGTGGTAGTTGGAAATCCAACCTTAAATAGAATTACTTTTGTGATCAAAATAATTTTTGAGAAATGTATGTCACACTTACCCATACCTGATGACCTAAAATTGTCAAAAATATTTATTTAATGTATTAGTTTTCATTGAACCTAATTCATTATAAGCAAAAAGCATCATCTCAGTCACTTGACGTCCACTGCTGAAAATAGTCTTCCCTAACAATATTTACATTGAGCGATCCTGAGCTGCCTGCATCCAACGGCTTTCAGCCGCCTTGACCAGATCATCGGTCGTCAGTTCTTCGTGCACGTACCCGCCCACTGCCACTGCGCTAGTTTTTAAGTTTTGACCTTCATAAGAGCTCTATTGAACCAAACACATGATTTTGACTTCATGGCAAAATGTTGGGAAGTGAATTAAAACTAAAGTTTGATAAAAATACATTTCTATATATTAGATTCTATTTCTTCTTAGTATTCTTAGGGCTAGATAAAGTGACGAAGCTGACTCGACGCGGCGCCTTAGGGCTCGGCGCAGCCTTGACTGCCGGTTCCTTGATGTCGGTCACTTTAGCCTGCTTCAGGAAACTGCTTCCATCGTTCCCACTGTCTCCGGAACGTTTTGGAGTTAGCTTCGGAGATTCTTTCTTTGCTGACTGTTCTGGAGAATTTTGATTACTTTTATCCTTAACATTTTGTATGGGTGAAGCTTTACAGCTGTTATCTTTAGGAGATTGGCTCTCGGCTGATTTAGTTTCTGTCTCATCGTAAACAAGCTTCATATCTTCGCTGTCTTCAATTTCAATGATATTTGATAATACATTCTTAGGTTTGTCATCACTCTGCTTGGGCTTGATGATTTCATTGCTCGAGTTGTCTGACCAAGAAGGCATGGCCACTTCCTCCATGACATCGTATTTTACAGGAGTTTTTGGTTGATTCTTCTCGATTTTCTCCTTCTGTGATTTGTTTGGGGCCTTGAATTTGATGAATGAGTCTATTTTGTTAACGTTGGGGGTCGGTTTAGGTTTTTCTGGTGTCTTTTCTTTAACTTGTTCTTCTTTTACTACTTTTTGCTCTTCCACTTCCATGGGTTCTATATCTATAAATAACGATATATATTACTTTAAAAGTAGAAGTCGACAAAGTTGTAAATAATCTAAATAATGTATCGAACTTTATTGTATAAAGCTGCATTGTAGAAAAATTGCTAATTGCTTTACGCGATTTTAAATGAAATCTGTTTAATCTTTCTTCAAAATATTTTTTATTAAAATATACGACTACGCCTTGTGAGTAGAAGTGTAACATATAATGATTCGCAACTTTTTTTCGAAATATAAGAATAAGTAGAAGCAGAATAATTAGAAGTTGGAGGCTGTGATCGCAACTTTAAAGATAAATAAATGATGTCTATGTAGCTAACAAATGCTGTTATTAAGAAAATTAAATGATTATTTAAAAATTGTGATTATAAAATTGGAAAAGAATCTCGCAATCGTATCGATAAATATGCAACAAAAAAAAAGTGTTTCATGTAAAAAAAGCTTTTTAGTTAATCATATTATATATTGATCACCTATATAAATAATTGCCTAAATGCAGTACGCACGTAACTTTCGAACGACTGCATCAAATCAGACATTTATTAAATTATATTCGTCGGAACAAGGATTGTAAAGAAGTTAAAATTGAGAAAGTTGAGCATAAAATCAGAAAATTTATCAAGACCTAACAACTCTATTCTATTTTCTCATGTCACTTCTAACAGTCGTTAGACAATAAGCCATTATTGACAGAATGATTTCAAGGGATCCCTTTCATTGGCATAATGTGTTTTGTCCTAAAATGAATTGGCATAATGAAATTGGCATAATTTATTTAGCATAATATTAATTTGGCCGAATAGCATAATATGTACAGTGGCATTATTATTATTTAGCATAATGCATTTATGCATAATTTTTATTGGCACAATTTTTTTAGGCGTAATGGAAAGTCGCATAATAGTATTTAAGAAAAAAATTAAGAAGTTTTTCAATCTTATTACTAGTATGAGTAGGTCAGTATACATACGTATGTCGTCGAGTTCGCCCAGCTCGCGGCGCGAGAAACTCAGTACCGAACAGAACCCGTCCGTACTGGCCGCCACCACCACGCGACCACAAGGCGACCACGACACGTCTGTTAATCTGCACACATCAAACAATACAAGGGAGTTAATAATAATAACAAATCATTTATTTCATAGAATAAGGTTATCATAATAATATACATGTTGTTCATGTTGTTCTTATTCTAACATATTCTGTCGCTGTTCGACGTGAAAATATTAGTCATCAACAATTAATTGTGCACAAATGTAAAAATAATTCAAAATGTAAGAGCAAAATTACAACATAAAAAATTGAAACAAATATTTAAAAAATATATAAAAAATAACAAGAATCATATTTAAAAAAAACATATCACAAATCCAACAAGTCAGATGACAATGATGACAAGTAAATAATTTGTTGTCGTGTTGGTTCCATTAAAATAATAATTTCTCAGGGATCCAACAAATAAATAGTAAATAACAGTATGCATTATTAAGCGAAGAACGGGTGTACCAACTGATCTCCATTTAGTTTTTTTTTCATAACCAATGCAAAATAAGATTAATTACAAGTGTGAATTTCGTCCCTCACTACACAAATTCTTGAACCAATTTGAAATGATGATTGGACTGACACAGTTCTCAGCTAGAGGTATAAATTTTTTTTAAAGTTAATCATAGAATTTTTATACCGATTAACAACTGATATGGCATGGAGGCGAGTATACCCGCAAACCACTCCTGAGGTCGTGGGTTCGATTCCCACACAGGACAAATATTTGTGTGTATAAATATGAATATTTGTTCTAGTCTGGGTGTTTTCCTATATATATATAAAGTACGTTTATATATAAAGTACGTTTCATAATAAAGTACGTAGTAAAAAATATTTATGTATGTTTATCTGTTATTTAGTATCCATAACACAAGTTCTTAATGATACTTATCTTGGAACTAAATAATTGGTGTAAGTGTCAGATATATTTATACCACAAAAACTGAATTAAGTAATTCGTTATTACCTTGTGTAATGTATCCCGGACAGCATCGCAATAGGAGCCTTCTGGTGTGTGTGGTACAGCAGTACCGCCCTCCGTGTGGCCACGGCCAGCACGCGCCCCGGGGCCGCGGCCGGGGCTCCGTCTAGAGTAGGCGGGGCTCCGTCTAGAGTAGGCGGGGCTCCGGCCGAGGCGGAGGGGGGCGCCGCGGCATAGCGTCGCGGCGACCAGCGCACCGCCAGCGCCGGCTCGCCACACGGCAGCACGCACACTGGACTGTATACAAATATTCTTGTATTAGTACGATCTTCATGATTTCAGCCATATGTATTGTATGTTTTGTTTCAGGTTTCATTCATTTGCATGCTAATAATAAATAATTTGCATGCTATTTTAATAGTGAAACATGAGCTCTTGTATTAATATTGTGTAAAGACCACGTTATACCATGTTTTGTGCAAATAAACGATTATTATTATTCTCCAGAAGACATTGACATTTTTACTAGCAATTTTTCCAAATTTAAGCATTTAATTCGAGCACTATTTTCAGGCTTTTTGCGAATGTTGGTGTATCGACAGGTCACACTCATTCTTACTTGAGACTGGAGCGGTTAAGAGAAGTTTGAAAGACACTGCCATAATTTTTGTTTTAATTGTTATAATGTCTCTTTCGTTCCTGTTTCATTGTATTAGTTTTGTTTGTTTTTTGAATTTTTATTGTTTACTATTTTAAGATAATATTCCGTATTTTAATTTAAAATGTTTAACTTTATTTTATCTTGTGTTGTTTACTTTGATTTGAATTTTATTTTATTGTTTAACTGTTTATTTCAAAATTATGTTTAAAAGTTTATGTGTGCATGATGTGTTCTCCTGTAACTGAAGGAACACAAATCTTTTGAGAATTTTGTGTGGATCCTTTGTTGGAGTTCCTTAATAAATAAATTAATAAATATAAAGTCTACTGCCGAACATTGGCCTCCCCAATAGATAGCATTATATTTGGGTTTTGCAGGTTGGTACACGCAGTTCAAGCCAGTACGCAAGGTGACGCTGCTGCCAATCATCCGGTAGAATTTCTCTTCATCGACTCTTACGACTCCCCAAGAGATGAGAGGAGGGCACTATTCTAGGCCAGTATAACACGGCACGAGACCTTATAAGAATATAATGTTATTCTGTCAGATACAGTACGACAAACTATGTTGAGTAGATTCTAGGTCTCCAAGATTGGATTTATAATAATTTAATAATAATTCTTTATTTGACAAAAGTACACTGGAGAAATTAAATTAAAACTCCCATACTAGGCTAGGCATGTATCATCGAAGTTTTTAAAGAGGTAACTTAAATTAAGACTAGGTGGCAAATTTATTTGAAATAAATTATTTACCTAGTCTTAATTTAAAAAGTATCAAGACAGCTTGCTCTCTATACCGCGCTCCGTTGAGTAGCGCGATGCCGCAAAATTTTAACATTGATTACAGTAAAGTACATATTGTATGCAAAATTATATCATACGCTGTAAAATATTGGCAATGAATGCACATTTAGCTTCCTGATTACATTTAACAATACTTCAAAATAAAAATAGAGATGTTAATAGTAATGTTTTTAAAAGATTTTAATTTAAATCCAATAAGTGAAAAGTGTATTATGTAATAAATTATAAAAACTTACACTTTTAGTGAATATCTCGTATAAATATAGACAGCATTCATAGGTTTCCCGTCCAGCTTGCCTTGCTCTGGCTCGATCTTCCCAGCGGGAACCGCTACTAGGAGTCCATCAGGGCTGTAGTGCAATCTCCGGTAGTAGGTCTGCAGCGTGTCGTCGTGGTAGAGCCGCACCTTTACCTCGTGGAGGGGGTGCTCTTTCGGGAATGGCAGCGTGGCTTTGCTGCTTCTAGCTACTACCTTCTTAGATGACACGTCAAATGCTCTGAACACTCTGGAAATTTATATAGTGTTGATAAGATAATAATAATTTATTTGAATCACAAACACACATATGCAGAAATATATAATATAGACATAACAATCAAATAAAAAAAAAATAAAAAAATACACAAACAAGAACAGAAATATTTAAAAAAAATTTTAAAAAAAAAACCATTATAATTATGAAGTTTGCTTACTATAGCATGTGTGCAGCAGTGACGCAAAGGGACCAAAGCTTAGTGAAACCTCGATGAAAGCAAACACTGATTTTCAGCTTTCACCCAAGGGAGTTGCAGCTTTACACAGAGTTTGAGCGAACGCGACAATCCCTTGCAAAGAATATCAAACAGCGGTAACAGATTCATAATTCCACTATCAACCACAAAAATCTCAGCTTCAATTTCAAAACCAAACCTAGGCAGACCCAAAAAAGACAAACAAATAAACAAAACTACTCTCCGACGGACAGACGACCATTACTACCTTAAACGTTGAATTCATTGCCTATTAATTAATGGCTGTATAAAATATATTTATGCATCTTAACACAATTTAAATCTTTCCCTTAGATTATTGATAGCAAATGTAGGCTGCCAAAGACTAGCTGATTGCATTCGACTTATCAGAGCAGAGCTTCTTCAATAATTTATTGACTCAGGCATTACTTTGCGGAAATCCATGTTTGTTTGGGTATTATTACAAAGATATTTTTTATCCATCGCTTGCTTAGAGCTTCCTCATATTATTTGTAAATGCAGATCCCACTAAATTGGAAAGCTGTTTCTGTGAGCAGAAAGATGTGCCAAATATTCGTTTGGTATTCGGCATTTTTTACATTTGGCCGAATTATTCGGTTTTAGTGCTGAATATATTCAGTTTGAGTATTTCTATTTCCTGGCTACATGACATGGAATGGAACTGAAAGACAAGCTTCTTATGTAAGATTTATGTTTTTTATAAGTTACGGAATGCGAAGAATGTGTTAATAAGCTAATAAATTAAAGCAATTAAACTTGAAATCAATATGTATTTTAGCATCTTAAGTTTCTACATATTTTAGTTTCTACTTAATTTGACATTCATTTTAAAACTTAATTCAAAATTTATTTTTAAGCCTTAGCTCAATTTTCTTTTTACTATTTATTTTTCAACTTCAAAAATTTACGTGCTATATACACTTTTTTTTTAAATTTATATTAATATATTAATATAAACTTTTATTTTTTAAACTCAGATCAACATTTTTAATTTTAAATGAACTACATGGCAAATTAATATAAATTCAAGTATTAATCAATAATAGACACTACAACAGAGATACCTTAACCCTTTTCTTGGCAGTGTGTATTGTTATGCACATATGACGTTATTAAATTCTAGACACTAAACTAATAAATAAATTATGATTATTTTCATTTTATTATTTTAATAAATAACACTAATTATAAAAAAAAATATGTGTATGTTGCTGGAAACACTAATTTTACCAGTAGACGCCAAAATGGCGAACCGTGCACGTGCGTCTGCGCCGCGTAAGGTGAATATTTCAGTTTTTGATAATTTTATTTTATTTATGTGCTGCTAGAAGCTGTTATTTTTTTATTTATCGTATGTTCGATTCAAAAATGTTATTTTTTTATATAGATATTGCTTACAATCAAAGTTATAGCACTGGTTTTAGGTATGTATCTTTAAATGCACACGGCTCGGTTTCTTACATAATAAATGCATTTTATTACGTATCCATAAAGATACACTGCCAGTTTTTAACGTTTTGAGATATATGTTGTAATTTGTATATATATATGTATTTACTTTATATTTCCATATACTAGTAGACGCCAGATTAATACTTTTGATATTTAATTGTTACTATTTCAGATTAATTTTATTTTTAGCTTTTACAAACCAGCATTCAGCAACAAAATAGGT
Organism: Musotima nitidalis; assembly: GCA_949126915.1. NCBI lineage: Eukaryota > Metazoa > Arthropoda > Insecta > Lepidoptera > Crambidae > Musotima > Musotima nitidalis. The sequence continues at coordinate 19,505,762 of OX421421.1, forward strand.
CTCGCCTTTTGGTGGCTCTTGTTCCAAGATAGCTAGATCAGAAATTGATAGCAGTGGATCCTCCGATGACGAATTACAAAGTTATAATCCGACAAATCATTCAGATAGCTCACCACCACCATCATTACCGTCTTCGCTTGAAAATTTACACTTGTTATCAGATAGCGACAATGAGGTTACAACATTTCCAAACATCCATTCTATCAATGAACCATTTCAATTATCAAGTCTCATTGCAGCTTGTTCGCCATCAATTTTATCTCCACATCAGTCATTGCTATGCCACAGTCATTCCACAGTCATCAGTGCCTTCTTCGCTTCAAGAAACTTCACGATCTGTTCAATTAGCTTCCACCTTATCAGCACCTTCTCCTTCAGCAGCTACTCGGTCAAACAGACCGAGACTTGTTGTCGCACGCCGGAAAATAGTTAAAATAGAAAGGATTGCACTAGATTGGAAACGTCAAAAGTTTTATGGGACAGCAGATATGGAAGATATATCAGAATTTATTAGTGTAGGGGAAAAAAGCCCAATAGAATATTTGAAGGAATTTTTTTCAGATGATTTAATTTCTATGATTCTTGAAGAAACAAATCTATATAGTACACAATCAAAGGGTGTATCTTTGAATTTTACACAAAATGATATTAAAGATTTTATAGCAATTATTTTATCCATGGGCATTGTAAAACTACCTGCCTATATTGATTACTGGTCAAAAGCTTTACGTTACGATAAAGTGGCAAATATTATGACTCTGAAGAAATTTCAATCAATGAGGAACTATTAGGCAAAATAGACTTCGAGGAGCTGAAAATATGCTGCCAACAGACAAAGCATTAAAGAAGAAAGGAAGAGGAAATTATGCTCAGGTTGTTTGTAATAAGAATAAGATCGTCGTATTGAAATGGTATGACAATAAATGTGTGACCGTTGCTAGTAGCTATGTCGACGCGAATCCTGTTGAAAATATTTTAAGATACAGTAAAGAGGAAAGACGAAAAGTGCCAGTACCGTGTCCAAAAATGATCAAAGAATATAATTCCAATATGGGTGGAGTCGATCTTTCAGATATGCTTATAGCTTTGTACCGTACTCCACTTCGAGGCCATCGTTGGTATTTTGCCTATATTCTCAAAAATGTTGGATATCTGTGTGAACAATGCATGGCTTTTATAGAGACGTTCCTTGAAAGGACAACGTTCAAAAAAACAGTTAACACTTAAACGTTTCAGGTTTGAAATTCATGCAAGTTTATTGACGCTTGGGAGGAATGTGGATGATTCTGGGACAAATGTACGGCCTGGCCAGGAAATTAAGAACTCTGTGGTTGAAAGACCTCCAGATGTCGTAAGATATGATCACGTCGGTCATGTGCCAACATTTACATCTAAAGGAAAATGTAAATTTTGTACTAAAGGTCAGACTAAGTTCTTTTGCCAAAAATGTAACATACGGCTATGTTTAGTAGAAGAACGAAATTGTTTTTTTGCTTATCATACTAAGTCCTAATTTATTGATAATAATGACACTGACTGATTGATTGATCTCAATAGTTTATAATTTGTTAATTTGGTTCCTATAATTTACAGAAGTTTTGTTTTTAGGAGAAAGTACAACTTATTTGATTTTGAAAGCAAAAAAATATATTTTTTTGTTTTGTTATTTAAAAAATGTTGATGATGTTTTGTTTGTTATAAAGATTCATGAAACTTGTTAATTTATAATTATTTTCTTAAAAGTTTAATTTATATTTCTTTTCATTTTAGTTTTATTGGATATACAGCAGTGTGTCTTTAAAGATACACTCAAATTTAACACTTGATTGTTACATATCAGGCAATGTGCATTTAAGGATACATTAAAAAAACCTTATTTTTGACTATCAAATATTTTTTATTTTATTTTTCTACCCTCATTTAGACCCCATAGACCATTATTATCTAAAAAAAACATTAAATTCGGAAACAAAAAAAACCTGCCAAGTAAAGGGTTAAAAAATATATAATATAAAACAGAAATAAAATAAAACACATGTAAAAAGGAACATATATATTCCAATATTTATAATGTATTAATGGTAAATGTTTTGAAAGCAAAGTGAGAGCGCGGTGTGTGCGCGGGTAGCGGGTGGCGAGGTACGGCTCGCTCGCAACTAGCCAGCCGAGAGGCGGCGAGCATGTTTGAAACTGTTTACGCGGGAATGCATTGAAATGGTATGCCGAACAATTCGGCCGAATACCCGGTTCGGAAAAGATTGAACCGAATAGTATTCGGTGAAACCACTATTCGCATCTCTAATAATTAACCTTGGACAATCACTCAGCCAATGGTGTGACCAAGTTAGCTCGCACGGCATGCTGTTAAGCTCAAAAAGCGAAGTAGCATGCTGTCTATTGCTTGGGATTTTATTGTCGCACACATTGACCTCTAAATGATTGAATTATCTACTGGAACCCAGTGGCACTAGTTTATGCTTATTCCTTGTGTAAAGGTTATGTATATCACTTTTCTTACTAAATTTATCAATACTCTTATGTACTTATACCAGGTTTTCATAAACATACTGACACCACTGTCGAAATACCAGTCTTTTTCCTTTAGTGAATGTCTAGATGGTAAATTATAAATTGCTCAAATAGTCCTCTTCTGAAGAACAGGGATAGTATAAAAATACCATATGACATAACACTATGGAAATAGCTATGATAAAATAGCCTAACTGTTTCAACATCTGTTAATAGGCTAATTTTCTTTACTGCGAATGCTGCAGAGCTGAGTCTATTCGGCAATTCACCTCAGGCACAGGCACCTTCAGAAATTATATAAACAAGTATAATTGAATTCCTCTAAAATAGTCATTACCGAATCTAAGTTTACAAAATTAACCAAAATACTTTTGGACTGCAATAAGTTATTGAATTGAAAGTGAGTATATTAGTAGAGTTCATTTTATAAAGCCTATATAAATATAAAACCTACCTATCAGAACTAGCAGAAGCAATGAGGCTGCCTTGTGGGTCCCATGCTACTCCTTGCACAAAACCCTTATGGTCCGTGATGATGGAGCTGTATCGGCCTCTTTGCACATCCCACACTATCAGCTTGTTGTCCACCGAGCCTGAAGCTAATTGCAAGGAGTCTGGACTCCAACTTAGGTCAAGTACATCTTCCATGTGTCCTCTTAGTGTCTGAAAATTAAAATATTTGAACCACTCATTAAGCGGTTGTGATCACTAAACACAATTTGCTGTATAGTGACTCATACAGCAAAAGGTGACCCATAGGGGGTACTTTATTTACAAACTTACCAAGATCACCAAAATTAAAAAAAGATTCTTTCTATATTTTATGTTTGATACGAAAATTGCTTTCCTTTTTAAATAAATTATTGTTGCCATGTTTTTGGTATTTTTCTGATAAATCATTGTACATTTCTGCTACACCTTAACCAGTGTATCACTAAAGTTTAACTAAGATCACAAAATCAGTCTTAAATGATTCTATGTATGAAATTTAATTTTAGTGCCACAGAACACAATATATCAAAATATTACTTAGAAACTACACTACAGAGTAGATTAGTCTATAAAATAGATCAAGCATTACAGTCATAACTTGATGTTTTGATTTTGTATGTATTTCGAATAAGAAATTTACATACTTTATAAAAATATACTTAAATAATTACCTTATAAATAACCCAGCTTTCTTTGTCTTGTTCTTCCCCTTGTTCAGAAACCGGAACGATTTCTTTATCAGTCTTCTGTTGCCAAATAAATATAATAGCCTCGTCATCTCCTGAGGCCAGTAGTTGACCATTTGGAGACCATCTCACTACATTCACTGCTTTTTGATGTCGCGTTAAATCAGCTGCTACTTCTATATTGACTGAGCCATTTTCCGTTATAGTGAGGTACCAAATCTGAAGGAAAATTTAAACAATTATAAAAGGATGGTTTTAGTATACCTCATATGTAATAAATAACTTATACGACTGGCTTTTTACTATAGGCCATAAAGCAGGCAGATGGCTGCCACCGATTCCAAAAAGACTTACCACAACATGAGAATCTGTGCCACCAGAAGCAAATCGCATCGGGCCATTTTCATCAACTTTTGGTTGGAAATCAATACTTAAAACTGGATCTCTATTGTGCCACGATATCTCAGGGATTGAGAATTTCATTTTAATGTATGTCACACAAGTACTTAATATATACGATAAATTCAAAACACAGTACAATTACAAAAACACTTTAATTTTCCCAGACTGTCAGATTTTGGCGCCACAGGAAGAATTAGAAAACCAGCTTTCACAATTGAATCAAGGGTAAAAACCATACTGCCTACCCAGCACTTATTCCTAAAAATATTATTATTTCATAAGACACCGGTAAAAACAGTTAAAAATAAAGAACCATAATAGTTAATGAAATGTAGTGGTATGGAAAACCGTCTCTCATATTGCAAATGTGTCCAACCGTTATTTGATTGCGAATAGAAAATATTTTATTTCATTCGTACTTTGACGAAGGAATTTCGAAGCACTTAATATCTAGAATTATTTAAGTTAAAAATAAATAAATACTAGCAAGAAACATGTTTCGGAGGTCTAGGTGTAAGAAATGTATCATGCGTGGCACTGCCGGTGTTTTTGTCTTCTGCTCATAGTACACACAATCTCTACCAGAAGATTATCAACCCTTTTGGGTTCCGTAGAGTTGTCGTGCAGGGCAGATGCTAAAAACGCCTGGCAATCCTCCTGCCAAAGTTCCGACTTCCCTCTACTGCCACAGTGGCAGAGGAACTGGGACGAGCCTCTATGTATAAAAAATTTGATGTACTTCTGTCATCTTCTGTCAATTCAGCAGAAATTGCTCGTCTCATTGCAGTCTCCGAGAGAGAGTCAGGTCACTGGCTCCAGGCATTACCGTCTGCCAATGTCGGTACCTTGTTGGACGGGCCGTCTCTTACTCTAGCGGTTTGTCTCCGCCTAGGCGCCAGGGTAGTCCACCCTCATCGTTGTGTTTGTGGGGAGGCCGTTGACGAGCTTTGCCATCACGGTCTTTCATGCGCCCGTAGTGCTGGTCGTATATTACGGCACTCCTCTCTCAATAACATCATCCGCAGTGCTTTTGCCATCGTTGGGTTACCTGCTGTCTTAGAGCCAACTGGTATCTCTCGCAGCGATGGCAAAAGACCTGACGGTATCACTATCGGCCCATGGAAGCTTGGCAGGCCGCTGGTGTGGGATGCGACCTGTGCAGACACCGTGGCTCCCTCACATGTATGCGCGACCTCGCGTCTTGTCGGGGCTACTGCGGTAAGTTCTGAAAATCGCAAACGGGACAAATACGGAAACCTAGGGCCTAACTTACTTTTTGTTCTGTTTGCGGTGGAGACATTGGGTCCATGGGGGCCGGAAGCAAAGCAGCTCGTGAAAGAGTTAAGTGCTCGCCTCATTGATGCTTCCGGTGACAAGAAGGCTGGCAGCTTCTTCTGCCAGCGTATTGGCCTGACAATCCAAAGAGGAAATGTTGCCAGCATTCTTGGCACCATACCCATGGGCCCACAGTTGGAAGACATCATTTATTTATAGTTTTTCTTTTTGACGTGACAACGTCTTATAAATTGGTTTGCCGGGTGACACTTCAAGAAACTGCGTTACGCTCCGCTCACGTTATGCGGAGCGTAATGAGAGCGAGTGAGAGGCACGCGTCCCTTCCACTCGGGCATGGTTAGCCCGCCTAAGAGCGAGAGAGACAGACATAAATATAATTCTTTGTATAAATAAATGTTTTAAATTGTTACTATTATTTCATTCTTCTTCCTACTATACGAATGAATATTCACATTAAAATTATTTTACCTCTCAAAGCCAAACTTTACGGGTAATCAATTTTTTTTTTCTTTATTAGATGTTTTTAATAATTATGTAAGAAAGTAGATTATTTAGACACATCACTCAAACTATTCGTAATATTAGAAAAGTTTATTTGTATCGCTTAAAAAAAAAGATTAGGCAGTAAATAGTTTGATCTTAGGTTAGGATGATGAAAAGGAAAAAAGTTAAGAAAAAACATATCGCTTTTGTCATTTTAGTTTGACAGTCTTTTTGACGTTTATTGATATCGTCGTGCCGAAAGGAAATAAAAATGGTGTGTTAAAATAAAATTTATCTACCTAAATCTTAGTTATCCCCTTGTGTTATGTTCAGTGAATGAGTGAAATAATAATTAAGTTATATTACTGTGGAATGGTTACATTATTTCAACGTTTTATTTTGCCGATTTCAGGTGAATGTACCAAAACAACGCAGGACTTACTGCAAAAAATGCAAATGCCACAAGACACACAAAGTGTCGCAGTACAAAAAGTCAAAGGAAAGGCACGCTGCTCAAGGTAGAAGACGTTATGACCGCAAACAACAAGGTTATGGTGGTCAGTCCAAGCCTATCTTCAAAAAAAAGGTAACCCTCAATATTTTTCTATCAGAATATCTCTTGACTCTGGCTTTTTCTTATAGGTTTATAAAGTAGTTAGTATTAGTGTAATAATATTATTATCAATGAAGTCTAGATCTCATTGAGTACTTTATAGGTTAGATATTTTTCTGCAATTTTTTATTTTTATTAGTACACACTTCATTACGCGCTATAACTTATTTTTCTTTCATAGGCGAAAACTACCAAGAAAATTGTGCTACGTCTTGAGTGTGCCGACTGCAAAGTGAGATCACAAGTAGCACTCAAGAGATGCAAACATTTTGAGCTTGGAGGAGACAAAAAGAGGAAGGGACAGATGATCCAGTTCTAGGCTGGGTACAATAAATAAGTCATAACCATTATTTTGTTTTTATTTATTTTCTCTAAAGACTAAAACAGTGGATGTTTTTGAACTTCATCTAGTATAGGGAGGCAACATCACAGAATTTCGCTTAATTTTAATATTTGATTTACTCATTCTAGTGCTGTCTTAAACTAGATTGATCAGGGACAGGTTATTCAGTCTACACTGGCGGAGTACATTATTAGCCATATCCATTAGCTTTGAAATCTAAATCAGCTGATCAGTTTAGTTTTGTAGTTTTAATAAGTAGGTAAGATCAGTCTCTAGTCTTATTATTGGACTTATTTCTTTTGGTTTAGCTGTCTCACAGCAATTTTAAGGTAAACAAATATATGGTGATTAACAAAACTATTAATGAAATATTCAAACCTATATTGGTTCATGGTAACTTTATTTGAACATTTAAGAATTACTTATATCAGTTCTATAATAATAAACCCTATTATAAACCTTAGTAGTTCAAATTTACTTTCAATTTAATTATTTTCTGTTAATTATATTGGCAAATTATACATAGTTATAATTAACTATATGTAATTTGTAAGTCGTTCAAGTACCATCCAACATCGTAAATAAAGTTTTAATTAGAAATAGTTACAAATGAAACATTTCAATTAAGTACATAACACAATAAAAATAAAATATACTTTATTGTCTTTAAGATTAACATGATCATTTTGATTCGTCAAATCGAGGGTTCCGTGCTCAAACCTGATAAGTGACAAAATTTGTGTTTTTGAGCTTAAAGCAGTACTTAAAAGATATTATCGGTTAATTAAAAAAAATTAAACTTTAAAGGTTTACTTATTGGATTATGAAGTCCTCAGTTTTCAGTCTTCTTTTCTGAAATCAACTTATCTGATAATATCACAAGAAAAAGCGGCAGAAATTATGTATCTGATATTGTCACTTATCGGGTTTGAGCATGGAACCCTCGAAATAGTCCCACATGGTACAAAATGGAAATTCAATATATTTTACACAAGTTACAGAAGCCATGCCACGGTAATGCTTATCCGAAAAGAGTTTATTCAAACAACTTAATATTTATAGCTTTTTATTGACAATTATTTGTTCTAAAATATTAGGATCTAACCCTTCCATGGATACTTTCAACTTCACAGCCTGTAGTGGCACTCCAACTTGGATCATTTTCACAAATCTCTCATACTCAACAGGAGGTGATGATTCAGTCTCAGGTACTTCAGTAGTTTCCTCATCTTTCTGTTCCTTTATGTCTGGTGCAGGTATTAGTTCACCTATCTCTGAAGGTCTATCAGATTTTTCTGGTGGACTGTCCTGTGACTGTGCCTTGCTGTTGGATTTTGTTTCTTGAATATTCTCAACTTCTGGTATTGATGATAGCTGTAAAGAAATTGATGTAATAGTATTAAACAGTTAAGAATTAATACAAACCTTTCTTATAAACACAGCTTCACTTCACATCTAGCTGCTAACAGTAATAGAAATAGCATACAGGACAAATCTTTGTGTACATGAACATAATTATATGTGTTTTGGGCTGGGTGTTATGTATATATTTTTAAATAAAAGTATGTTTCTACATTCTTTAGTATCCATTCCATAACACAAGTTCTTCATGTTCTTTTCTCGGAACTAAATAAGTGGTGTGATTGTAAGAGAAGATTTATAGGTTCTAATTGAATGAACTGAATATGATGCAATAATTTTTGTTTGAAAACTGACGAAGTTATTTTTTTACTGAATAAATTACTTACCCGAGTTTCCAGCAATACCATTGCAGCTTCTACCTTCTCAAGTTTCCTCTCAAAGTTCATCAATTTGTCTTCGCATTTTTTGGAGAAGTTATTTAGAAATTGTGCTGTGTTTACTACAAAATGATTTACAAAAGCCAATGTTCGTTTTTGTTGTAAAGCTGCAATCTAAAATAGAACAACTTAATTCATTAGTACAACTTTAATGATGCTACTATAATTATTAATTCACACATATCATTATCACCGTAGATAAATTTAAATTAGGTGTATCCTGCATTGTAAAATTAAGATTTCTTCTCAAGTGTTTTAATACATTCACTTATTTATTATTTTATTATAGATTATATTTTATTCTCTAAAACTCAAAAAAGTTTGACAGTGAAAACAAACGTTATTTAGTTTTTTGTTTAAACGCCTGGACTTTGGCCTTTATGCCCTATTAGCTTTTCAGTCAACATTGTAAATTCAAGATCAATATCTAGTAAGCAAATCTTTACGCAATTTAAGCCAGGGTTTCGTTCGTTTCACGTACGCTGACAGAGCACCATATTACTGAGATCGCCACCAATTTTTTTTGTTATCGAATACATGAAGTTGTATAGTATATAAATGATACACATTTTTTAAAAAAAAAATAACATAACTAATCCATTTCATAGATGCTAGGCTAGACAGGATTAACAATTCATAATAAATAGACTCTTCTTCCAAGGTGTTACGGAGTATAAATTTTAATATAATTTTACATTCAGCATGATACGATTATTTATTGTTCTTATATAAAAGAATTAGAATAATTAAATATGATGATTGTTTATAATGTAACACATTTTAATACTAGTTATTTAGGCTGCATGGTTTCTGCATTTAGCCTGTATCATTGCTTAGGTAACAAAATGTCACAAACAACAGACGATTGTTTGTTTCTTTCTGGTGATCGCGCTGCGTGCTGAGCGCTTGCGTTTATATTTTATTTATAACAGACTTCTTACGAAACACTGTGTGACGAAGTTAATATTAAAACAAAATAATGGCTGGAGAGGTGGTTGTGGATGCGCTGCCGTACATCGATCAGGGCTACGATGATCCCGGAGTCAGGGAAGCGGTATGTTAACACCTAGAATATTTACAAGCAGACAGACTCATTAAATAATGCTAACTATATACCTGTAGTGTTGGAATTATTATTTTTAATATACAATTAATGTTCCCATAAGTTCGAATAAATTTTTGGTTTAGTTTAGTTTATTGTACATTTGTTTTGTATGTTGAGCAATTAAGTGTTTAGTTTACTAGGTATAATATGTACTTATCTCTGGAATGATTGTTTAAGTTTTATAGAAACAGGGAATAATTTTCAGCAATGGTTATATTTCGACAGACAAAAACTAGGGCAACGTAATGTAATAAATAAAATGGAACTTTTAAACCTCAACATACCTAGAGCATTTGTTCTAAGCCATATTAGTATGCATTTAATGATTAATGCTAATAAATAAATGTTTTGATAAAATAAAATAGCGAAGTGTCATAGGTAAATTGTATTTTGTGGAAAGAAATATTATTGGTTAAAATGCTTTTGATACTATAAAGAGATTATTTGTAGGCACTGGCCATGGTGGAGGAAGAATGCAGACGGTACAGGCCCACTAAGAATTATTTAGAGAATGCCGGCCCCGAGCCCAGTACGTCATTCGAGACTGCAGCCTTGCAGAGAGAAATGGAAAGGGTACAACAGAGGTTGCCTATGGAGCCTTTATCAATGAAAAGGTAATTAATATTTAAAGAATTACATATTTCTGCAAGTCTATACTATCTTTGTAATGTACTCCACATATCACACAAAACCATAGTTTCTTCTTCTTAAGATCTTAATCTTGCAATCAAACCTCCTAGGCAGTATAGTGCTACCTAATGTTGATTTTACTACTATTATGTGGTGTAAATATATGTGGAATGAATAAATAATTATAATTCACAAAGTAAAAGTTCTTTACTTCAATTACATAGCACTTAAAAACGTCAAGATGAAATTTAAAAAAAAAAACTTATTACAACTATGATGAAATCACCAAGGTTGGATTCATTTACATGTACCAAAAAATAAAGTGTAAGTGAATCTAAGTGCCAGTTCCAAGCCACCGCTAAGTAATGTAGATATTGTATTTGTTAGTTTAGGTAACTTTCTATGTTATAATACAATTTGGTTTAATTAGTAATTTTTTTATTTCTTGTGATGTACTTGTGTGTTATTTGTTAACTATTACAAACCATTGCATGTTGTACTACATCACAATTTTTTGACTCACTTTTATACCAAAGACTATAGGATAAGAATTTTCTTGATAATAGTTGTTGAATTTGTTTTATGGTATGAAGTTTTTAAGTACAATACAGTTTATAAAATAAAGAATTATTGATTCATTGATGGACTTAATAAATTGCACTAGCAAAGTGGCACATTCTGTTTAAAAGAATAAAGTAATAACTACTATATGAACTGAAAAATTACTGTGTACAGGGCACCATAGTAACCTATGTATATTATATTCTTTTAGATACGAGTTACCCCCACCACCAGCAGGTCGTCTTGGTGAGCCAGGAGCCTGGGCAGAGGCTGTGGACAACTCCTTAGCTCAACTGTCCCACCAAGCAGTCCGAGCACTCAACCTGCAGCTACAGCTCTCCTGTGGGTCTGAAGCCTGGCGAGCCTACCTCTCCACACTGACTGCACTTGTTTCTCGTGCTCAAAATGTACACAATAACCTTAGGTCAGCATGAGCCTTAATATTAAACACTAAAGAAGTATCATCAGCGAACAACACTATCTCACAACATTTACTCATAAAAAATTGCAAATCATAAACTAAAAAGAGAAATGGTCCCAAAATTGAACCCTGAGGTACCCCCATACGCACAGTCGACCCAGGTGCTTTAGTTCCATTGATATCTACCGTCTAAATTCGGGAACAACGGTATGTTGTCACTAACTCGTCTGCTCAGTCTTCTACACCATACAGAAAGCGAGAGAAAAAAAACAACCTTTACAAGTTTTTTGCCTATTTCTTTTACATTCAAGCTCCCGCCCGCAGTGGATGGGCGCGTTAGAAATTGACGTTCATAAGAGCCAAACAAGAGTAAAAGGTTTTTGACTTTGAATATAATTTAAAATACTGATAACAGAAAACAGATAGCGGCAGTGAACTGGGAACGTAAGCGGTCGCAGACGGCGAGCGGCGCCCGGCTGCGCGCGCTGCGGCGGCGCTGGGCGCATCTCGTGTCCGGCAACTACCGGCTCGAGCGGGCCTTGCTGCAACTCATGCAGGTCAGTCATCCTCATCTGAGCCATCTGACGTCCACTGATGAACATAGGCCTCCCCAATAGATTTCCACATTGAGCGATCCTGAGTCGCCTGCATCCATCGGCTTCCCGCCGCCTTGACCAGACCATCGGTCCTTCGCGTGGGAGGCCGTCCTCTACTACATTTGCCGGTTCGCGGTCGCCATTGAAGAACCTTAACGCCCCATCGGTCGTCGGTTCTTCTAGCTATGTGCCCAGTCCTGCAAACTCGCCTCGCTATGTCGGCCACTCCAGTCCTTCTACGGATTTCCTCATTTCTGATTGTTATTATTACACTACGAAAAATATCTGTTGAGTGGAAAAATCAAAGCTATAGTAATAAAACTGGGATCGGATCTCATGATTTACTGGGAGGGTTTCAGAGGTCTTTCTAAAATGTTAGCAAAATCGCTTCCAGCTTGACAAATATGGCAGAATATTAATTTGCTAAGTGTTTATTTTTTATTGTTCAACAGCAAAATTCTACTTTACTTATCTCATACATAGCTACTCTGACAGTAGTATAGCTACCGCAAATTACAGTCCAGCACAGCTATCCAGAAACCTGGCTTTTGTTTCTTCAAGAAATGCACCTCTAGGACCTAGAGTCTAGGTAGTTGTAAGATTTAGTGCATGAATGTTAAAAGTTTTAGTGACAATTAAAACCGAACGCTTCTGTAGATCTCAAAAGGCGCGTGAATTCGTTCGTGGTAGTAATTAAGCCCAGAGGGCCTACTATAATTCAACGAAAACGAAACTTCGTTGCATCTATCTCTGTCACTCCTTGGGTATATCATTATCGAGTGAAAGGAATGAGTATAGCGAAATTTCGTTTTCGTTGAATTAGAGTAGGCCCTCAGTTCCTAAGCGGCCTGAATAAATTTAACAGCAGTACGTTTTCCGCAATGGATTATCGTGGTGTAGTTCCTATAGCCTAGCCTGTCCCTAGTAAGCTACTGGAGATAAGAGGCCCCTGTTCAGAAGTGAGACGTTTAATGTCATCCTAGCATTATCCCGGCCGGCCCAGGATCTGCCCACTGTTCTAACCAGATTTGGCTATTCAATAATGTATTAATTTGTAAACAGGCTAAAGGGGAGACCCCGACGGAAGACGGCGAGCCTACCGACCTGGAATCCGTCAAGCTGCTCCCGGACAAACTCAACTCGGAATCGGAGAAAGAAGTGCAAAAGAAAATCGAAGATATGTTTGCTGATTAAATTACACACAAGTTAATATTATACCGATTATAAAACATACCCAATAAGACTTAAGTAAATAAAAAAAATGATTAAGTGATAATTACAGTTTTCCTATCCTCTTTAGAGAGATTATTACATTTTGGGGTGGTATTTGAGGCAAGGCGAAAACTTTAACTATGCCTCTCATAAAGTAAACTATGCCTCCCCAACACATAATTGCAGATTTCTCAAATAATTTACAAAGAAAATCATTTTATGAAACTTTGTTAACGGCACCACGGTCTGCAATATTATAAAAAAATAAATTGGATCTGGCATCAAATTTGCAGTTGCAAATTTCCCTATAAAAATATATTGCCAGATTGCCAACCATCCTCATGCTGTGCAGACTATCAGCACTAGAAATTTAGGAAGTCGTTTCTGAGCAAGACGACAAGGGCTAGAATTCGCTGCCGGCTCATTTGTTTCCTTTTTTCTTATGATCCCGGGTCTTTTAAGCGGGGCGTGAAACGGCATTTTAGCAGGCCGTCATGAGTGGATGCGCTATGTACCTACCGTGCTTATTTCATGGAATGAAGCGCACAAGACATTAAAAAAAAGAAATCTGACTCTAATAACTCTAACTCTAATAACGACTGCCATAGATGTTTATTACATACATACATACATACATAATGTCACGCCTCTTTCCCGTAGGGGTAGGCAGAGATCACATCCTTCCACTTGCTATCTTGGCACACACTTTTAGCTTCATTCACACTCATTAACCTGCTCATACACGCCCGTCGGTTTAGGGTACTTTTGACCTGCCCTTTCTCTAACATTTTTTGTATTTGGTCAAGGAAGGTCTTACGTGTTCTTCCCCTCCCAACACTTCCATCCACTTGTCCATCATAAATCACTTTCGTTAATCTATTTTCATATAATCAGCCGGAAGTTCCTAAGTTAATAAAATATAGACCAATAACAAATAATCGTTTGGAGTACTATCAAAACAGTATAGATAAAAAAATAGGTTCAGTCCCATTTTCGCACAGCGATCCGGGTGTTCTTTATGCTAATGTTTTTGGCTTAATTAAAAATGAGTTTAATAATGTTTTTACCCTTAAGTCTACTAAACGTTTTGAGAAGCTTCAATTTTGTGAATGGGCTACAACAGGTATATATAGGAGTAGGCGGCGACTTTATGAATTGTACAACTTAAAGAATTGCAATCATAATCCAGGTTTTATTGAATATGTTAAAAGATATTCTAAGACATTTAAAAGGGTATGTATTGCAGCAAAATCCGATTTCATAAAAAATAAAATAAAGTCGTCGGATAGTACGATCAAAACAACGTGGAATATTATAAACCGCGAATCTGGCAGGCGTGCGCCCAAAGATGATACCTTTGTCCTTAAAGATAATGATATAACTGTAGAATGTAAAGCAGAAGTAGCTAAAATATTTGGCGACTTCTTTGCGAAAATACCAATAGAGACAACTTCAAGTCTAAATTCGTCTCCTTTAGTTGCTGTATCACTTCTTTCGGAATATGTACCAGTCTGCAATTCCATCTTTGAATTTAGATATATCACATATGTAGATATTTTAAAATCCTTTAAAGAAGTAAAAATTAAAAATACGGGTGATTTTTGGGATCTGTCCACTAAAGTAATTCAATCAATAATACATTCTATTGCCCCATACCTTGCGTTCATATTTAATGAATGTATTAATCAAGGGTCCTTTCCGGACTTAATGAAACTGAGTAAGGTTATTCCTTTACATAAATCCGGTTGCAAAGAGGACAAAAGTAACTATAGACCTATTTCAATCTTACCAGTTTTAAGTAAGGTCTTTGAAAAAATTATTCTTAATCAGTTAACATATTACTTTAATTCACAAGATCTTCTACATAAAAAGCAGTACGGTTTTAGAAAGAGCCGTTCTACGGCAGATGCTGGTGCAGCTTTAATGCAGCATATTTTTGAAGCTTGGAAGTTATCGCAGAATGCTCTAGGAGTTTTTTGTGATCTGTCTAAGGCTTTTGACTGTGTTGACCACCAGACTCTAATTCTTAAATTAAAATACTATGGTATAGGAGGCTTAGCCCAAAAGTTATTGTCATCATATCTTTGTTCACGAATTCAGACGGTAGATATTAACGGAACTAGATCACCCGGGTCGTCTGTGCGTATGGGGGTCCCTCAGGGTTCAATTTTAGGACCATTTCTCTTTTTAGTTTATATAAATGATTTGCCATTTTTTATGAGTAGGCGTTGTGAGATGGTATTATTTGCTGATGATACTTCTTTAGTATTTAATATTGATCGACATAAAAAGGACTTTAGCGATGTAAACGATGCCCTTGCAGAGCTGCTTCGTTGGTTTACTGTTAACAACTTACAGCTAAATGCTAAAAAAACGAAATGTATTAAATTCACTGTTCCAAACGTAAGGAAACTCGAAACAAATATCATTATTGACGGTCAGAAACTAGATTTAGTAGATTCTACTGTTTTCTTGGGAATAACTATAGATGAAAAACTTCAGTGGGGTCTACATATTGATACTCTTGCTGGCAAACTTAGTTCCGCAGCTTATGCTATTCGCAAAATTCGCCAATTAACAGATGTTGATACGGCAAGAATGGTATACTTTAGTTACTTTCATAGCCTAATGTCTTATGGTATTCTTATGTGGGGACTAGCAGCAGATATAGAAACAATTTTTATTTTACAGAAACGGGCTGTAAGATCTATTTACGGACTAAGCTCACGGACAACTCTTAGAGAAAAGTTTAAAGAAATAGGTATCTTGACTGTTGCCTCTCAATACATTTATAATAGTATAATATTTATAAAACGAAACATAGAAACCTATAACAGGCGCTGTGATGATCACAGTTTTAATACTAGAAATAGAAATAAATTATTAAATCCATTTTTACGCCTGCATAAAATTCGAAAATCGTTTATGGGGCAGGGTATACAATATTATAACAAAAATCCAAAAGATATTTTAGATTTGCCTTTTGAAAAGTTTAAGCAAACCGTTAAGACATCACTTACCAAGAAAGGGTATTACACGGTTAATGATTACGTTAATGACAAAAACGCTTGGATGTAACATTTACAATGATAAAAGTTGTGTTCTGCGGCCCTCTTTACAATATAACGATTACTTACATACATTGTCTATGTAATTTTATAATTTTATTAACTAGTTCTGTCTCCCTTTTTTTTTCAAATCTTGTGACTGCAGAACACAATTGTTTTAATATTATGTATTTTAATTGTGACTGGCGGGAGAAAAAACCAACCTTGACGATTTTCTTGCCCGTTCTTTTACGATCAAGCTCCCGCCCGCAGTGAATGGGCGCGTTAGTTTATAAGTATGACATTCATAAGAGCTCTATTGAGCCAAACTTGAATAAATGAATTTTTAATTTTTTTTTAATTTTTTTAATTTAATTCATCCTCTCAACATGACCAAACCATCTAAGCATACCTTTCTCAATTCTTGTCACTATATCTTCTTTTACTTTTTATTACAGCCGGGACCAACGGCTTAACGTGCTTTCCGAAGCACAGAGCAAATAATAATTACGCACGTAACTTCGCAAAGTCACGAAGGTTAGAACCCTATGCCCTCTGAATCAGAAGTCTCACCACTAGGCCATCGTCACTACATACGTCCTTGTAAATGGGTTCCACCTCCTAAAATGTAAACAGTCTAATGGCATTGTGGCGAGTATTATCCACCGCGAGGTCGTGGATTCGATTCCCACACAAAATTGTTCTGGTGTGTTTGTTTTTTGTGTAATACTACTTATAGTTGTATTTTCTCTGGCCACATTTTAGTATTACATTAGTCTTTTTTTGAGCTTGCTACCTTATTTAGAACCAAAGTTACAAGAATTTCTTTACCGGGGGCACCCAATTAGAACTTAAATAAATAAAACTATAATAAAAAAAAAAATTGAAATTGTTATACTTTTTTTGTTGTTAAAAATAGGCCTGGTTTTATCCCTATTTATTATGTGCACTTTGAAAAGGATCACACTATATGAAGCTGCATTTGATGGACTTTTAAAATACGAGTCGCAATCTTGTTTACATTTAGCCTACCATTCCATTTATCAACATGACTGTAAGTTTGCTGATGATATTTAGTCACTTATTATGATACCCCTAATTGTGCAAACAATTTATTAGATTTTTGCAAAAGATCGTATAATATAACAAGATTAATAAGCAGCATGTGATGTGATCGCCCAGGATCGAACTGCTCTTTGTTTTTATATTGTCTTTGATCACATCTGTCAAATTGTCAATATATATTTGAAAATGGCGGACGATGCATCCAGCAGTAGCGGTTGTGCCGGTAATTTAGTGGATAATTCAATAAATCAGGATGAATTGATTATGAAACAGCAGCGAGAGATAGAAAAAGAGGTATCTATTTGTATATTTTTTTACTAGAAGCTTGAAACGTATTAATAGTACTTTTGAAGTAATGTTTTTCTGACGACTTGTCTTTGTTTGTTTTTCAGATATCAGAGTCGATACCGCTTGTAGGCGAACTCGAAGAGTTACCTTCACTAGAAAAAGAATACAATGAAGATCCTGTGTATCTATTAAAAGTAAAAGATCTATCCTCTAAATATAAATATATCAGGAGAACGCGTCCTGACGGCAATTGCTTCTTTCGGGCCTTTTCTTACGCGTATTTAGAGCACCTTCTCACGGATAAGGCTGAATATGAAAAGTTTTTTGAATTAGCTAAAAATTCCAAAGAAATACTTTTAGCTCTAGGCTTCTCTCAATTTACAGTGGAAGATTTTTATGAAACGGTAAGTGGAGGGTATCTATAACTTATCATTACCTATTTAGTATACTGTTTAATGTGTCATGTGTTATGAAAATATTTATTTTGTGCGTTGTAGTTTATGGAAGTTGTACAAAGAGTTGGTGAACAAGCTGGAGGCTCCCCTGAAGGAAAGGAGCCAGTTAAAGCGGAGCTACATGACAAGTTCAATAAACAAGGGTACTCAGACTATATTGTGGTGTACTTACGCCTTGTGACTTCTGGCCAATTACAAACGCAGCAAGATTTTTATCAAAACTTTATTGATGGCCCGCGCACTGTTACTGAGTTTTGTCGACAGGTAAATTATTCACAATGGAGTTATATTTAAGTCAATATTTTCACTTTACATATGAAAATTCAAACTAAACACATAGGCTTAAGAAGACTCAAGGTCACCCAATGTGCAATAGAAAGTGAGAACTGATGGTCATTAAGGGTATAAAGGTTATTAAATGGTGATCACCTGCAGGAAATCGCAGTGTGAGTTATCCCTTTACATAGTGAAAGACTGATGACTAGTGAGAATCCTATAGAATTGGTGTTTCTATAAAATAATAATAATAATTTATTGGGTTCAATAAAACTTATACATAATGAGTGTACTGTTACAATAAAAATTAAATGCTTATAATATGATAACCGTAGTACGGCATATACAACAACAGTAAGATTCGCTGAACTTCACACTAGGATTCCCTGTGTCGTGAAGATCAATATCTTTCCATTTATGTTATAAATATCTTAGTGCAAATATAAATGAATTCACCTGAAAATAATTATTATGTAAATAACTATCAAAACACCCTTTCAAAAATAACTTAGTTTATGTTCCTTTGCCCAGTACACTCACCTTGTGATTTTACTTTTGTATGAAAGAATAAAAATAATAGTGCCCTAATAGTCCCAAGGGAAAAAAACAGTACCCATAGGCTGAAGGGTCACCTTCATATAGTAATACAATGTCTAAGCAATTTGTAATTTTGAAAAGATGTGTTGATTTTTAATAATACTTCATACTAATATAATAAAGATTTTTGGTAATGAGTAAATTCAAAAACTACAGGACTAATTTGATAATCTTTCACAATTACAATGCTACATATATCTTAATTTAATATAGGCTATATGTTATGTTAAATGTTATAATTAATAAATACACTATTTATATTTTAGGAGGTGGAACCCATGTACAAGGAGTCTGACCACATCCACATCATAGCTCTCAGCAATGCTCTGAGTGCTGGGGTGAGGGTTGAATACATGGACCGTGGTGAAGGCAGTCAGGTATATCAGATTAAATTAAAATTCTTAGATATAATAAAGAGTGGCGAGACCCAACTAATGCTTGCACCGTGTCTTGGAAAGCAACTTACAGAGCCGTGGCTTGGAACTGGCACTTAGATTCTCTCACACTTAAATATTTTTAAAACCTTTTTTTTAATTATTTCTACACTTCATTTAATTAAATTTTACTGACATTGCAGTATTTATATATGTTTTTTTTAACCCAAATTACGAATGATAATAATATGTCCACTTTAATAGAATGTTATTTTTATCATAGTTTTATTTCTGAGGAAAGTGTTCAATACATGGATGTGTAATTTAATATAGTTAAATACTCTGGAAGTCTAAATGGTCTCAAATAAATAAATAATAGCAAAATTTGTAAGGGCTAAAGCAACAGCTGTAGATGACTTTTTAATGTCTGCCATTTCATAAATAAAATATTTTTGAATTTTCATATTTAATTTATTAACTTTTTTTTTTGTGCAGGTAATTAGCCACGTTTTTCCTGAAGGTGCTAAGCCCCTGGTGCATCTGCTTTACCGGCCTGGACACTATGACATATTGTATGCGTGATCCAACACTCATGTTACAATATAATAATTATCTTACTGAAGAAAATTGTGTTTTTTTATCAACTTATTAATTCCACTGGCGAACATTAGCGTCCCTAACAGTAGGTATTATTCTATGAGAGGGTATTTGCCATGCAATCACCATGCTAGGCAAGCGGGTTGTTGTATCAGTTCCAACACAGGATGACGTTGTTGATAGTAAAGAGGAAATCTATAGTCTTCTATTTACGATACTTCATTGTTTCTTGAGGTTGGCAGGCAGGATAATGAAGTCACATCAAGTCATCAAGAGTCACATCAAGTAAAATAGTAAAAGCGCTCCATACCGTGGAATAAGTATGGTTTAAGGCCTCTGCCTCGAATCTTGCGGGCAGCGGGGCGGCGGCGGCGGCGGTGCGGGAGCGGCAGGATCAAATACGTGAAATCAAATAGACCGACCCTCGAAAACAGCGGCGCGGCAGCGGCGGGAGGGCGTTCAACGAGCGGTGCACTCCAGTCAAGCGGTTACCGCCCGCGCGACTACATCGCAGTGTTGTGTGCAATTTATTTTTGTGACGTGCCGAAATGTCCTCGGACATGCTAGAGGAAATTATTTCAGCAATTTTTGAGCGGATACCGATATGGCACAGCAATGATGTGAACTATAAAAAAAAAGATTAAATAATCAGTTTTGGGAAGAAATTTAATTATCTCTGTTCTTTATAATTTCGATAAAACTCGCCTTTTCATTTCCTTGCCATAAGGCAATACAGTACTACAGACTATAAAGTAGGGATTCACTTTTTCCTTTGCCCACAATAAATCAAGCGTTAGGAATAAATTTGAATCAAAAAGATGTCGCCGTTGTTCAGACATTTCGTTCGCGAATGAAAACTAATATCTCGACGACACAAACACGAACACAACACTACGCCGCTATAATGCCGCGCGATCTGCCCGCTGCTTTCAAAAACGGGTCTGCGATGCCCGCCCCGCTGCCCGCAAAATTCGAGGCAGAGGCCTTAAGCGCACTAATGACGGCCTGCTCTCGTTTCACGCCCCGCGACTATAAGAGTTGGGAAACATATGCTGGCAGAAGATTCCAATGTCAAATGGTTTTACAAAAGAACAACTGACGAATTTTATTGGGTCGAGGGCTGCTATCTATCATACTGAATAGTATCAGTGTGGTTCATAAATCTAGAAGTTTCCTATGCAGGATTACCTGGTACCTATTAAGGTATAAAAAGATACACAACATCCATCACGCATGATTTCCCTGAAGGGGTGGCAGGCGTGTTGTTGCTGCTGTTTAAGTCCCAATGTAACAGGTGGCGAGCCTGTCGCCATTTACGGGCACAATTGGTTTTTAAATGTTTTTCTTAACTGCCTAGCTAGTGGTGTAAGTACGTACCTACATTGATTTCGATATAGTTGGAGTTCAAAAGTACTATTGGTGTGGTGTGGTTTTAAGAAAATTATAATTATAGTACTGGTTTAGTCAATGACACCATACAAGTTTTGAGCATTTAGAAAATGAAACAAATGTTTAAATATAAAAAGAATGTAATGTGACATGACAGTACCTAGAAAACTACTCCGGTTATGACACTATATCAACTTGAGGAATGCGGTCAGATCATACAAAACTGAATAGTATAAAATATTTACTTAAGCTAACAAATCATCTGCAGAAGTAAACACCATCAGGCTCCCTCTTAGGTTTCATTCCAGCGAAGAACGACTTGATGTCCTCTTCTTTGACAACTTCTTTGCGATCTTTGAAGCTCTTGAGAAAGTCTAGGAGCTTGTCCCTCATTTTGTTGTATTCAGTTAAGGCATTAATTTGATGTATTCTGTCTAAAGATGACAAAGCTTGAAGACCTTTTTCATACTGGGATGCCGAGTTTCCATCTGTCTTTTCTTTGCCTAAAGTTTCATAAGCAGTTACTGTATCTTCAGAGTCAATTAAAAACAATACAGAGAGATCTTTGTACATTGTAATACAAATATTGCAAGTACAAAGCTTCTGGCGGAACGTAGAGGGCCAGAAAGTGGCTCCATGGAATATTCTCTTAACTCCTTTTGGTCTGATACAGTGTTCAGATTCACTTAATTTCGCTTTCTTGTTTGTATCCACAGACTCACATTGTTCTGTTGATAATTTCCTTTTATTTTCTTGAGTGTTTATTTTCTCTTCATTATTGTCAGTCGTGACTTCATTATCAGTGGAGAGTCCCTCTAAGGCATCAGTTTTCTTTTCATGTTCATCAATATGTGGAGATTTTTTTGATTCTGTTTCTTGGGTTAAAGCTGCACTATTCTGAACAGTCATGCTCTCTGTAGAATCATTATTCGATTGTTTGTCTTTGTCCTCATTTTCTTTATTTTTATTTTCTAATACTGGTGGTTCTTGGGCTTTATTATCCACTTCTGGGTCTACATTATCTTTCTCATCTGTTTTTGAACTAATTTCTGCTTCCACAGTCATGGTTTCATCAGATCGAACTTTAGGATCTGTGACAGTATCAATGGCATCAGATTTTTCAACTTTAGATTCTGCAGTATCAGGGCTAGTGGCAGATTCATTAAGTTGGCAACTTGTCACTGATTTTTCGGTCTCTTTACTAGTTGTTGGTTCATCAGGTTTATGAGCTAGCTCTTCACTCGTAGATTTTTCAGGTTCTGTGGTATCAGAATCATCTTTTTTAACGATACTATCGCCTGCATCATTAGTGCTCTCATTAGTCTTGACATCAGATTCTATATTATCATTACTTTCTGTGGTGGACAAGTTTTCATTTCTTTTTTCAGTTGTTGGCACCACTTCACTTGAAATATGTTTATTGTCACTGTTACTTGCTTCTTCAGGTTTATCTTTTTTATTGGTATCAACTTCCATTCTTTCACTGGCATTTGCTTTGTTAACACATTCAGTGTCACCATCTGTAGCTGCATTGCATTCTGAAATACTATTACCTATCAATATGTCGGAAACCTCAACATCAGCAGTTTCATTGTTAACTGCAAACTCACTATAGTCATGTAAAAACTCATTTTTATCCATGCAGCCTTTGCAAACCATTTCAGCGTATGACTCATTGGGTATGGCAGCTCCTAAATGAGAGGCATGAAGCCAGTCTTCACAGATGATGCATTGTATCATTTCATCCTCTTCTGTGGCTTCTGGATCAGGATAGGGCCTGTGGCAAATGCAGTAGAGTCCACTAAAATTTTGATCATAATGGTTTTCTTCATTAAGGTCGGGTTTGTTAGGTGTAAACTGGCAGGGATGGGAGTTGAACTTGGTATTACCACAGTCACATCGGAAGTTCCTCTTGGTGTACAGTTCCACAAGCTCATGATTCTCATGACAGGCAAGACTGCACGCCAGACAAACACCGGCTCCTTTTGTTGGATCTCTATTGGTGTCAATGCAGCATGTGAGACAGGCATAAATAGCTTGCCGTTTTATGTATCCCTATAACAAAATAATATTTATACGTTTAATAACAAAAATATCAAAAAATCAACAAAAATATACTTAGACAGATTACTAAGATAAAGATCAAGAATATGCAGGTCAAGATATAGGTACTATATATACTAGGTACTATATATATATATGACAACTAAATGATTTAGTTACAAGTGCATCTTCTTACTACTTATAAATGCATTTGAGTGGTTTTTTTCTTAGCTACTCAATAATAGCTGAATTAAATTCAGCACTTATAAATTCAAACTAGAATTAAGTAATTGACCACTGGGAAAATCATAATCACCAATGAAATAATAATATTATAGGGCACACTATCGGATACAGCACATTTAGAAGCTAGTAAGACATATACTTTGTGTACTAGAATTGATAAAATTATAATCCATTAAAAATAATATGAGTTCTTTAAGTGCAAAATGACTAGGTCTTAGGAAGGTGAAAGTTAAAATGACTTTTAACCAAATAAAGAAACAAAACACAAGTCATTAAAACCTAATGCAAATAATATTATAGACATAGTGCGAAACTAAGTTTTAATAAAAGTACCTAGTTATTATTATCAGAAAAATCTTGTATGATTTCAACATATAAAAAAATGTCTTTGAAAAAACTATACTAAGAATGTCATATTTATTTTTAAAACTATTTTCTTGTGTTCTCAATGTCACCCACATTGGAATCATCAGCACAGCCCAATACTTGCCCACTATTCAGCACCGACCTTAATTCACTAAGGCACAATAAATATCACATATTATTTGCTAAAACCCAATATCCCAATCTTGTTAGCTGATGTTTAATACAAATGCCGGATGTCATCAATATTTAGGAAGCTAGTTTAGGAGGTTATTTAGTTACATTCGAAGAACAACACATTTATTTTTGGCTCATATTTAATGTGTCATCAAAATTAATAAATTACCAACCTAACCTAACCTTTTTGTACATCAAAAAATTCTGATGGAGCACCTAATCCCCTATTAGATGCTAGATCAGTATTTTTGATGATCAAAAAAGTATTTTTTAGAGGTTCAGTTTATTATATTCCATTTATTTTTACCAATAACATCACAATATATTTTTAAATTTCAGTGTTCACATCAAGGACCCGTCATAGTAATAGATTAGTTTTAAAATTATATTTAAAGATAGTAAAGCGAAAAATACAAACCAGTGGATATTTTTTCAAGTCTTCATTTATCTAACCTTCCACATTCGGTATCCCTAATCGTTTAGATAATTACAGCTCACTTAATGGAAAAAGTGTTATTGTGAAACAGTAAAATTATAGCTACTTATTTACTCAACAAGTGAAATATTTACGACATTTAATTCAATATTAAGAATGTCAATGAGTAGTCAAAATACTTTGAACACTTGCAAGCCCACTATAAATATAGTGATATTAAATTAAACCTTAGTAAGAGATATTATACTGTGTATACCTTAGAATAAGTACAATTTTTTTCATCAGATGCCCCGAGAACTGCATTTGCGTCTTCTTCAAATTCTTCTTGTTCTTGTAAAACGTCCATCATTGTTACAACTTTTTCTCCGTCACAATCAGCCATTTCTGCATCTTCTACTGATTTATCTCCGTTGGTAGACATGTTTCTATAATAAATAAGGTAAGAAACGCAAGTTAATTAAATAATTGAACAAAGAAATTGCAATTATTACCAAAAGCCGGCTATAAATGAGCGCCAACGAATTTACATTCGCTCGCAGAAACAACAGTAGACAGCCATCGAATGACGAACGAAACGCAACGGACGTCACATAATATCTCAAATCAAATTTTGCTTAGATATAAATAAATTTGAGTATTTTAGAAACATTGATAAATTTCTGAATTTATTTTTAAATTAAATAAAAATAATTTGAACTACCTGAAACATATGGAGATGTCACATTTCTCGCAAAAAAAGCAAGAATAAAACGCATACCGTTTTCAAAGATACGTTGAAGATTACATTCAGCTTATCTTTTCGTTTCGAAATAATTTAGTCCACCAAAATGTATAACGTAGACCACATTAACCGCTTACCTTACCGTGTTATAATAATTCCATGCCAGAGATGCGGTACATTCACATTATTTTGCATCATCCAGCCCTTCCTGACCGAGCTGTAACAAAATTTTAATTAAGAACTGGATGACTAAATAAACTAGTTTTACATAAAAAAATAATATGAGTTTTTCAACAAGTACTTTGCTGTGTGAATCAAAATGAAACAATGAATTTAGATGACAATGATTATAGTTTTTGGTATATTGGCAGTCTGAGGTCGCCGGTTCGATTGCCTGACAAGAAAAACATATAATTATGTGCATGAATATTCATCTGGTAAGGCTTAACAATTAGAAATGAAAAATGTTATCTCATAAATGTCCACTACGACCACGATAATAGATGTATATTTTTACCTTAAAGTATTATGATGGTCTCTTTCGTTAAATACTTTACGCATTTTTAAGCTAAATAGCTGTGATAAATTTGTCTGAAACTGTCACCGTATTAAATTAATTCATGCACCGTTCGTAACAGAAGGATATAATTCGATCTCCGTTTGGGCCTGATCCGATAGCTTTTAGCCAAAGAGATTTAATATAGTAATAGTTAAACTGTTGTTACTGAGTTGTCTTTGCTTATATCTCTCGGTTATAAGCAAAGACAACACAGTAACAACACTCAATAAACACAGTATAAATTTTCTCACGAAGAAACTATAATTCCCACGGGTTAACACTGTTAAAAGAAACAAAATACACGCGGAGCATTATTAAGTATTATTCATTGGCAAAATTCTTATAAATTCATTATTTGGAAAAATAAACAGTTTTGCCACCGATAAATTAATGCTGTCAAATTTAGACTTGTCAGTCCTTCTGACACTTCTTCTGACTGGAGTATAAGCCCTTAGGTCTCAAGCAAGATTAACCCTTCCGAGTCTCGAGCTATTACCATCGGTGGCGATAAGTCTGTATAAAAAATCAAGTACAGTAATACTCCTTCCTTTATACTGGTTGGCGTGGAAATCCCGTTTTGTGATACGGTGACAAACTTGGTAGTTATTTTTGATAGGACTTTATCTTAGAATAATCAATTGATATTAGATAAGCCGGAAAATGTTTGCTGCAGGTAAGTCTCTTGGACGCATTAGAAACTTTCTACCTACATCTACCCCCCCCTGGACAGGTCTCCACCAGGCAATGTAAAGGTAACACTCAGAGTTTGGCTACTCTGGGTGTCCTTAGTACTGACTACCGGGGGGGAAACTAAAGTGGAGGGCGCAGCGGACGGGCCAGGAGGACCCGTCAAGCACGTAAGGGTCTTAGGCAGTGGGGGCAGGGGCATTTGAATATATCTGATTAGTTGTTTGTATAATTCTTTTGATATATGTATTTATATGTTATATATATTGTACGAGTCAGCTCGAACATTGTTATGCATTATTTTATTTTGTTTAATTGACATAAAACTTGACGCCCGATACATGAGTAACCGTGTGACTGGGAACTGAATTATTTATTAATTTATTTAATTTATTATTACACACGTTTTTCATTTTAACACCTGTAGTTGTCTGACACCGGGACGCCCCATCTATTTAATGTGACATCGGGACGGCCCAAACATATATATTTAGTTTTTTATGTATTTGTGTATTTTATTGATATGTAACAAATAGTTTTAGTATTATTCTTTTAAAAGTTTATGTGCTCTGCCTACTGCTTTCCTGTTCTCTCCTTTGCGTCGGGTTGTCTGGAAGAGATCTCTTTTAGCGATAAGACCGCCTAGATTGGCTTTATCATTTTTTTTTTCAATATTTTAATCTGTAGTTTTTAAGTTTTTGGTCAAAAAAGAGTATATCTATCTATCTGCTCCTAAAAGAATGGAAATTCAACAGAAAATGAGGTTTAATAACTGTATTTCAGTAACAGTAAATTGTTAGAAATATAATAAAAAACTAACTCAAAGAAGAAAAGGGACATCTAAATTTTTTCGACCATTTCCTACATAAAGGAAACCAGCGTCTGGGGTCCTCACTTTGTGAAAAAAGGACATCCCCGGCCAGTACAGGTTCCTCAAGTAGGCCACGCTGCCAGACTTCTCTAAGGACAGGCTCCAGCACCCGTTTGGAATGTCCTGGTCGACCGAATCCAGGAAGTCCAAGCTGTAATTGTAATCCTGCCTGGTGAGCAGGTTCGTGTTCCAGCGTTGCTGCGGGTGCCTGATGTGCAAGTAGGACTTCAGTTGCTTGGCTTCAGGTCCAGCCAGCCCGTAGTAGTTAGGGTTTATGACGACCAGGCCATCAGGTTGCTGAATGATCTGCCCTCGCGCACAAACTTCAGCCTCGTCATTGATGTTGCTGATGGTGGCAGCCAAACGGCTTTCCTCCTTCATCACTTGGCACCTGTCCGGGTGGTTTTCCTCCAAGGATTCATCCATGACTTTGATTTTCAAGGACGGATCACCGCGGAACGGGAATGTCGTGATCAGAGAGAGTATTTTGTACTTCTTCTTCGGTTTTGGGAGAAGTCCCCAGAACTTGAAGTCGGTGGTGTAGTAGTACTTGCGATCAGCTAAGGCGTCGCGAGTGATGCCGACGGCGATGTGGTAGTCAGCGTCGATGGCATACAACTGGCCCCAGTACTGGATGTGGGTGAAGTGGTTCTCCACTTGGAGCAGGGTCAGGGAGTTCTGCAGCAAGGATATGAGCTCGCTGGTCAGCATCGTGCCGTTCACGTTCACGTACTCCTTGTATTCCCACAGTTTATGCACGTTCATCGTATTAGTCTCGTAGAGTTAGCGTTATAAACCCAATAAATTAATTTCTTGAGTTAAATAATTTTAAGCGATATGCATGTTATAATTGATTAATGTCAAAATACATTTTTTGACGGCTGGTATACAAACAATACGTTCAAAAAAGGTATTTATCATTTTTTAAATTTTACAGCTGTATATGCAGGTATTTTTTTTCAACTGTTATTCTTTAGGATATAATCATTGTTTGTTTGTGTTTGTTTGTTGTTAGATAAATAAATTTTTTATTTATCTATTTCATTTAGAGGTATAAAGTTCATCTTATGGTAAGTAATAAGCTTTTCTTAGTGTGATATCTAATATCTATGAATATATTCTCATTACGATCAAGTAATTGAAGTACCTAAGTACATACACACACCGATGTATTAAAAAATAAATATACCTTCCCAAATCTGTTAAGACCGCAACAGAAATATCGTAAAAGGAGATCCGAAGGGTCGTGTGACAATTACAGTGAATTACTGACATCAAATATTTGCTGCCCTCTGTTGGCGGTGTTCGTAACTTGATCGAGCAATAATCCACTTTACGGTGATCTGTAGACTTTAGGAAAGAGTTTCTAGGAGCAGCTCTTGCTAAAATGGTCTATACACAGCCACACAACACAGGTCACCAGAGGGAGGCAATTTGCTTATTTTACCAGATGATGGGTGATCCGGTTACTTGTTTGCAGACTCGTGGGTGATATTTGGAAGAAAATATTGCGAGATTTTTCGCAGTACAAATTGGGGATAAGTATGTGTATCAAGTGACCCTTACGACTTTTATGGGATGCCGATTTTACTTTTACTTGAGTGAGTGCTTTGGCGGATTAAATTGAGGTATAAGTAAGGTGTTTGGAATTTTTTAATGCGCCCGTAGAACTAATTGTATTTTATTAATTTATCGCACAAATCGAAATTATACGAAAGGTGAATTTAATGCTACAAGGGCAAGAGGATTCTGGGCATTTGTTAATTCACAATGATTTTTACTGATTATTTTATCACTAAGTTTAACCCACAACTCGGTGAATAAAATGCATACAAAACACCCCCTTTATGTTTTTCAATGCTTATAAGAATATCAACGTTCGACATACATATTATATTGTTTGTCCAGCTTGTTTAATGTGAACTAAGAAATTATTAAATATAGTAACATACATACAAAATGTTTTATAACTATACTCCAGACATAGTAGGTACATTAATTTAGAAAGACGTCTTCGTATTTGAAACTAAAAAATAGTTTAATTTGCTGTTATTTCTCGTCACAAGATGTCTCTATTGTGTAAAAGCATGCTGTGCACTTCGCAACTCATTGTATCTGCCTGCCACAACGCTACCAGACGCCAGATGTCGCTACTATGTTCTCTAAACAATCATGTAGATGGTGTTAGCAAGCTCAATTATATTTTAACATAGGTATTTATGATATTGACAATACTTACTTGAAGTAAATGTCCATTCAATTTCGTTTGGTCAATATCATTCCATCATAATGTTGATGTAGAGAAGAAGAATACCCAAAGAAGAACACCCAAGAAGAAGAGAAGAACACCCAAAGAAGTGCATTAGGGTCATAAAAGTTTTAAGACAAACAGATAGTTGCAAAACTTAAAAGACGAAGTTGCAATGTTTGTCAAAGCAAATTTTCAACTGTTTCCTCACCTATCAGACGGGCAAACAAAAATAAGCCGTCGCCATGGCCATCTACTCAGTGCCCCAGTCTCAAAAACGACTTTAAAATGAAACAGTTTATTACGGCATGGCTCCTAAAATGTATACTAAACTAAATGATTTGATTTAGATTTTTTTGCATAAATACATACATAATATCACGCCTGTTTCCCCGAAGGGGTAGGCAGAGGCATACTATACGCCTACACTATGCCAATTACTGCCGCTTACCGGGCACTGTTATGTTCGCCAGAGCCTCGTCCGTTGATCGGCAGGTGCACCACTTGCAGATGAGGTTGGCTTGGGCTCCTCAGATCTTGGAAGGAGTCCTATACACCCCTATTTTGATTTTTTTAAATCTGTAAAAATTTGTTTGAAATTTTAATATTATAATGATTCTGACACTTTGTTTAACACAATGCCGACACGCTAATGAATTATTATGTGGCTTTTCTATGCAAATGTGGAATAATCCAGCTAGTGGAATAAGTAAGAAATAAAGATAAGTAATAAATTATGATTAAAAACCTGATTCTTGCATGGACGAGATAAATGTTTTCTTATGTTTCTATGTATATTAAGTATTTATTTACAAAAAAAAGCATGTATGTATGTTTATCCGTTATTTAGTATCCATAACACAAGTTCTTAATGATACTTAACTTGGAACAAAATAATTGGTGTAATTGTAAGAGAATATTTGTTTATTTATGTTTTTCACGCGTGATATCAGCGAAACTGAAATAATCGGTTTTTATGATTTCTTTAGATTATTGCAAAGTCAAAACACGATTATTACAAAATTTACTTATTAGAAAACATGATCTTTTTTCAAATTTAAGACTTTTATTTGATACAATGAAGACAGTGACTGCACTAGTTTTAAACCTGGCTTAATTTCTGATCTTGTTTAGTATACCTCGATGTCAATAATAGGTGTTTTAGATACATAATTAACAATATGTTGGCAACTCTGTCTGTCTACATGTCAGTTACGCTTTCCCTTCTAAATCTCAGTCCGGATTTTGATGGAATTTGGTACGAAGAATACTTGAATTAAAATTCCTTAAGGGAAGAACATAGTTCTAGTTGGGCAAATTACAAGACAAGAACGCGGACTCTAGTTGTTTCTTGAAAGTTAGTTATTAGAAAGTTGAATCGGTCGAACATCATAACAATCCGCACTGCGCTGAGAGCACTCTGCTCTGCCGTCTCAGAAATGCGAACATAAGCACAGACATGCGACATCCTGTGATTATACCTAGGAAATGCCGTTTATCAGAACTTTTAATAGATAAATATCATAAACTTTGTTTTCATGGTGGAGCACGCCTAACATCATCATATATCAGGCAAAAGTATTGTCTTATAGGAGGCAATCGGATTATAAAACAACAACTACGCGAATATATTACCTGCCGACCAGTCCAGTCCAGTCCTGTCCAGAGCGGATAGGTCACGGATTGTAATGACAACTCTCAAGAGCTAAGCTCAGTAGCAAATTGTGTGTTTTCTTTTAATATTGTATTTTTTTTAAATAAAATTTATTGCCCTCTTTGCATGACATGGCCACCTGTGCTTTAGTTTTTCTTTCATACCAGTGTTTATCTTATAGGTTGTACATAATTGTAAATAACAACATTGTTGTAAATAAGAAAAAAATAAAAAAAATAGGCAGTATATGAAAAGGATTTGAAATCAACGAACAAAAACCGAATGTTTCCAATCAAATCAAAACTTTGCTGATATACGAACTTCAATTGCGACAAAAAACCGTTGTCTCATAAACAATAGACAACGACACGTGCGTCAATTAACCTCTTGAGCGCTGTTTAGTCGGTGACACGTTGCGATTCGGCACGCGCTGGCGCGGGGGAGCTGGCCGCCACTCCACGCCGATGCGCGGAGTCGATGCTTGTTTTTAGCACGTGTGGCCTCTCAAAGGCCTCTCCCGAGCACCGACCAACCAGACTAAAACAACACAACAACCCGATACGCTTAATCCCGGTAGCTTAAGAGTGATTCTTAAACAAATCGGCGCAGCTCCACAGTTTAATTTCATCGTTTAGATCAGACGAGAAGATTGTTTTAGATGATAGCTCTCGAAGATCGTTCGATAGCTCTTATGAACCTCAGTTTTGACATCGATTAGGTATTAAAAGTTCAACCACCGAAGTACATAATAAAGAAGCGATATCCCCTTCATCTTCGGGAAAAAAGGCCTCAGCCATGTCATAGGGTAGCGGACGGTTTTTTAGCATGTTATCAAAAAGTACAGTATAAATAAATAATAAATAAGAGTGTATAGGGCTCCTACCAAGATCTGAGGAGCTAAAGCCAACCTCACCTGCAAAAGGTGCACCTGCCGATTAACAGACGAGGCTTTGGCGAACATAAAAGTACCCGGTAAGCGGCTATAGGCTCGCCACCTATTACGTGGGACCAAAAATATAACTGGCGAAATGTGGGCGTATAATATGCCTCTGCCTACCCCTTCGGGGAAACAGGCGTGATTGTAGTTATGTAATATTTTTAAAGAAAATTTAAAACTGACTGAACTGATTTTTTTGGAATTGAGACTCTTTGATACAAAACGTAGCGTGATACCTCAACCTGCAAGATGAAAGGAAGACCAGATAAAAGTCGTGGATCACGCTGTATGTAGGCCGCCTAAAAACGGTCACATTAAAGATTATAGAGGTGGCCCCTGCTCAGCAGTAGACGTCCTTGGGCTCATGATGATGACGATGAAATATTATTATTATCTGAAGCTACCGACAGATTTCATATAACATTGTTGGCAAAGAAAAACGATCTTTAAACATAAAAATATTTATTTATTTTATTCATTTAATCTTTATTGCACACTTAAAAGTATTACAAAAGGCGAACTTATTGCCATAAGGCATTCTCTGCCAGTTAATCTTAGTTAAATATTGAGTTTATATTATTGAAAATAATTATGAATTGATCTTTTCACCCGGAATGAGTGCACACCACATATTCATTGTCTTTGACATTGGCAAAATTTTCACAAACTTTAATTATTGTGAATTTAATCAAAAAAACCACAAAAATGCACAAAGCGCCCAGTCAGTCAGTGAGTCGCGCCGATTAGTTCTACAACAGGGATTGCACCACAAAGCGGTGATTCCGAATCAATCCGTGTTTGCGTCGCCATATGTGAGCGGGCTCCTCTCGCTTGTTTTGAAACGCTCACGCCGGCGTGCGCATGAGCAATCACAAAGGACGCGTCTAAAAACAATGGGTGTTCCCACAGGACGCCCCGGGCCGACCCCACGGTACTCTT
The DNA here is from genome assembly GCA_949126915.1 of Musotima nitidalis. Classification (NCBI taxonomy): domain Eukaryota; kingdom Metazoa; phylum Arthropoda; class Insecta; order Lepidoptera; family Crambidae; genus Musotima; species Musotima nitidalis. The sequence continues at coordinate 19,538,899 of OX421421.1, forward strand.
TTATTCCAGTTTGGAAGTACTAATTGCTTGTGATGGAGGTTGGCGGTCATGCCCAGAGGCGGGCCGCCGCTGATACCCGCTGCTGCCAACGAAAACATCATCCTTCAGCTCAGGAAGCTGCACTATCAACTGACACAATAAACCCATGCATTCCCAAAACGCAACCCTTCGATACATCGATTGTTATGTTAATCCATTATGTTTCAACAACATTATTCGGATATTAATTCTCTATACGTAGCTGATTATAAAATATTATAATAATATTTTTAAACATTGAGCACGTATGCGAATATAACCCTATAGGGGATAAAAAGTTTATCTTGTTATTACATCTCTATGACGTAGTATTTTACTCTGTGAGAGTTTCACCGAGGCTGAGTCGATGGAAACAATTAAAATAACAAGAGATTGTATAATACTCAATTGGTACAGGGCGAACAAAAGAGTTTCACCAAAACCGTTAATAATTAACGCAAACGTATTGAATGATTCGTCGAAGTGTGAGGCTTTCGAAAACGCAGAGCTACAATCGAGAAACAATTCCCACAAGAGAATTGCAATATTCGAGTGTAATTTTCCCACAATCCGAGACGAATAATGAATGAGTGCGCAAGTGAGTGGCGATTTCTTCGCGGAGTCTTACAATGGCTTACAGAATGGTGTTCAATCGATAGTGAACGTCACAAACAGGGGGTGCGTCTGGGTGCGCAGGAGATTAACGCTATTTGCGTGAAACGCGAGCTTTGTGCGCGCGCGCACGGTCCGCTGCGCGCGGGCTGCGCGCCGGGCGGCGGCCTGCCCCTTTGTGTCGCTGCTGATCGCTGCCCACTGAATCTAGGAGAGCACTCCGTAATGGGACCGAGCCTGAGAAACGTTTAGCTAACGTTTACAATTGATTACACATTCATTTTTGGGTAATGGAGAACATGTTTGCAATATTTATGAAGCAATTAGGGATATGATTAGGTATTCTGCGTATTGTATAGGAAGTAGGGAACTTTATTTTAATCTGTACTGAGATTATAAATGCGAAAGTATATCAGTCTTGTTGTTTGTTACGCTATCATGTCTAATCCAATGGCGCCTCCATAAAATTTGCTTTAAAAAAAACTGGGTTCCAGGAGCTATGTATTTCTCAACTATAAGAAAATACATGTACCTACTATAGAACTGTACATATTGTTAAAATCTCGGCAGGTGAACTAGAATTAATGTAGAGTTACTATAATACCGGTTACATTACGTTAAGGATTTAGAGTCTGCTAGTTGGTCTTACCAGATTCTGGCTGAACTCATCTAATTTCCAGTCTATTGTTCTCACTGCTGGGCTATCTCTGCTTTAATTTAACAATTACCTACATAATCAAGGCGAGGGCAGTTACTAGTTTATTTACAAAATTTTCAAATTGTTTATGAACTTTTAAATTACCATAATCTAAAGAAAAAAAAATAATTACGTTTTATCAATTTGAAACATATTTCTTTTTGTATTGTACTACTTTAATTAGTTATAGTGAAAAGAGTTGAAAATGATGGAGTTTGAGCATTGGGATACGAATCCCAGAACAGGAAAAATGGACAGGAAGCAGACCACAGAATACATGAGGTGATTGGGATGATTGGGATGGACGACTGTATTATTAAAAGTTATGGGTGATATAACAAAACGAGATCTAGAGTTAGACCAGGTTTAAAACTAGTACCCCCCCGACTGGTCTCCACCTTGTCGTGGTGGGGGGGCTGAGTACCTCCCGGTAGGGCGCAGGAGGCGCTAGGGAAAAGGTAACACCCAGAGACCGACGACTCTGGGTGCCCTTAGTACTGACTACCGGGGGGGAAACTAAGAGGGACCTGTGGAGGGCGCAGCGGGCGGGCCAGAAGGGTCCGCTCAGCAGCGCCAGGAGGGTCTAGGCAGTGGGGGCAGAGGGCCCCTGCTGTCTAACCATGGACCCTCCGGGAAGTCGGCCACACACGCTATGGTCGCACAGGGAGGTAGGAGGGGCGCGTCCACTGCGCCTCTCTGAGGAGGTCCTCCCGGTTTTGGTCCGGGGGACGTTGGCAGCAGGCGGGGTGTCAGAAGCTGCAACCCAGGTACTGGCCCCCGCCTCTTTCTCAACAAGCGGCGGGCGTCGTCGGAAGATTTTTAGTGGGTATTACTTGGCGGTCGTGTCTGCCGGTGGTGAGTCCCACACCCCCTTTCGGTCCCCCTTTGGCCGGAAGGCAGTGCGTAAATGCATTTTGTTACCGACGTAAAACAAAAAAAAAAAAAAAAAGGTTTAAAACTAGTGCTGTCACTGTCTTCATCTTATTAAATGAAAGTGACAAGATTCGTTTTGAACCTGGTCTAACTTTAGATCTCGTTTTGTAATTAGCCCCCATATGTTTAAAATAACTGCCGTATTGACTAAAGTATTAATACAAGCAATTCCTGTAGGAAAGAAAGAAAGAAGAATAGAAATAAAGATTTTGTTGTCTACAAAATAAAAATATTATATAAAATTAGGCTTAATTCTAACGCGATTATAAATAATACGCTTGAGTGTGCATAGACAATGAGGGGCTGCATCAGTATTAAGCTGATGAGCCACGGAGTGATTACAAACATTATAATTTCGCACATTAATCGTTGGCCGGTACCACACGTCCGTGACCTTAACGAAGACAATACTCAGCACAGCGACGAGTAAAAAACACACACAAAATAATAACGATCATTCATAATTCGTTAAAAATATCAAAGTATTCGGTCGCGTGGCGAGTCGCCTGCGCACGCGACTGTTGTAAAATAACGAAGGCAACAGTGTCGCCATTACTGGCCGATAGGGTTGCCAGGCAGAATAATTGGCGCCCCGCGGGGAGACGCGCGCTAGTGTTTTGATAATCACGTTTGCCATTGTCCAAGGCCTGCGGACCTGTGTTTTTGTTTCCAGATTTGCTTACACTCTTGTGTGGGGGCCGAACGAATGTTGTGTAAATAAATGTTGAATTTAAATACACAAATAAATAGAAAATGTTTTTTCGAGTGGTTAGTTATACTTTTCCTTTGTAATAATATTTTTACAATGTAGGCTATAAAGATGGTGTGACATTATAATAATACACATCGTGTATTATTTGCCATACGAATAATGTAGCACACAATTTACTTAAATTAAAAGATAGATGCCCCTCATTTGTTAGTACTTAAACTAATGTCTTATTTTGCTCAGATCTAGTTTCCGCCTGTGTGACTAAACTGTTTTTGTATGCCTGTCTTTTTTTTCCTGCTCAAGTTTTCGATATTTTTATTAGTCTATATCCACCCTAAGAGTTCAAGTTTTCTTCCTTTGTAATTTTAAGAAAAAAGGACATAGGTATGTCATGTCGCATTAACTAACAAATTTACTTCCGTATATAAGTTATTTGAAGAATAAGTAAGATTCATTTGATATTTATTAATTTTCTTTGTACCTATTGGAAACAGATACGAGTTGCGTCTCATTATGTGTCTCACAGCGTGTTTAAGATCAAAGTCCATCAAAGACTCCATCCTACACCAAAAGAGATTTATAGACGTAAAATAATAGTCCTGTAGACTGCTTTTAGGGTTGATTATTCAGTTCGTCATCACAGCCCATTAACGTCCCACTACTGAGCACGAGCCTCCTCTCACATATCAAGGTGTGAGGGTATTGGGTCATACTCCACCACGCGGTGTATGGCGTCCTGCTGTTAGAATTTTTCAAGCCGCCCATTAGGCCTCTAACATAGCTTAACGACTACCACATTTAGTGATAACCGGGACCAACGGCTTAACGTGCCTTCCGAAGCACGGAAGCGCTCGATATCAAATGCCACACAAACGGTCACGCATCCAAGGACTGACCTCTGTAAACTCTGCTGTACTTTGGTGATTGTTTCCGATCACCGAGCACCGCAGAGCTACGAGCGCTTATTATTCAGTAACCAGTGAAAAAATTACCGAATAGTCTATTAGTCGTTTCGGAGCTACACAAAGATAAATCAAAGTTACTCCACCTAAACCTCTTTTTATATAGACTAGACTTCGCATGTATCAGTATGTATAATATGTTTTGTAAACTATAAAGTACATCTCATAAACATTAAAAAGTAACGCTTGTTGAACATCACACGATTGTTGTAACACAAATTGATCGCGCGCCGCCGTTGGGAAACGGGCTCGAACTGTCACAATCCGTCATATTTCAAAGGCACCAGCGGATAGCTCGCTTATTGTTGTTAAATTCTAGTTTATATAATAGGAGGTGAAGAAAAAATGCTTGCGATCTGAAGATAACGGTGCTACGTAACTACCGAGTAGTTGTTGCGATGACAGACGGACGGACGTGATGGATGGAGCGGGCTCTGCCTGATTACCGATGCGGCAGTCCCGCCTGCTGTTATAGTCCGGGAGATGGTACACATTTTTGGGTAGGTATTTGGGGCAACCTTAATGTGTTCTACTCCTATGCTTCTTATATAGTACTCTAAAGACCTGCCTGGATTATTTGAGTTATATAGAATATTCATTTTTAAATATAAATTATCTATATCCAGTTAAAATTTCAACTTGCTTCAAAATATGTTTTTGATATTTTTGCATAACACCTTTGCACCGACTAATTATTCAATCTTATTTGAACTGTTCACTTTTTAAATATTCCATATAAAGGTTTCAGATTGCCTCAAGAACATTTTTGACAATGGCATATATCTTGTAAAAGATAAGCTTTCACTCTCAACTCCACTACTCTCTAACCAGTTTTGTTTTAGGATACTTTATGAGAGGCATAGGCAAGTTTTAAGGTTGCCTCAAATACCTTAAAACCGTCTACCATCTCTCCTACTACCAGCGTTTGATTTTAGTAACTCTGACCATGTTTGGTGGGCCATTGTTTTCAGATCCGTGAAGCTATTTGTGAAACAATTCGTTGTAGCTCTGACGGATTGTGAACTACTGCACGTCTGGTCGTGAATGTCGTGTCGTGATGTGATGTTCATATATTATATGGTACTATGAATGTTTATTTACCTTTTAAAATGTTTTGTGACTGGCTGTTTCAGCGATCAGCGGGTAGCGAATTGACGGACGTGGATTTACAAGCTTATGGCATAATGTCTGCTGTGAAGTCAATCTCTGTTAATACGAGTAAAGTTGAATTCAAAATCATTTATCAAAGTTTGGCGCAATGTAATTTTTATGAATTTTAACTTAAAATGTAAAGCGCCCATTCACTGCGGGCGGGAGCATGATCGTCTAAGAATCCGGCAGTAACTCGTCAAGGTTGATTTTTTCTTCAGTCACTTACAAGTTACAGTTATTCATTATTTCACTGAATATATTATTTTGTTATGTTCTAGTTTTGTAAACATTTTGTCACACAAACACGGCAAAGGCAGAAGTTGAAGGTGTGCGTCTTTCCTAAAGAATTTTAATACCTTAATTTGACTTAACGAATCTGTAGTGAGAACCAGGTCGCCCACTATACTACACTACAACCATTCGCCAGAATTTCATTTGCCCGAATTTCATATTGTAGAATGGTCAACAGACATAATATTTTGTTTCTCATAATGTCAGTGTGTACAAAGTGCCAGAAAGCTAATAGCTTTTCAGATCTAAGGATAAGTAGGTATTAGAAATAAAAACAATTATAGTATACTAGAGACCCGCCCCAGCTTCGCACGGGTGGTATGCTAATATGAATAGTGACGTATAATACATAATTACAGAATGTCTCTATATAGGCCGCGAATACCTACCACCGCCGCAACCATAATTTTTCGATTTAGCGTAAGTTTATTCGTTTGATATCTTGTAAAGTACTGATCAAAATTACATGATGTAACAGACAAATTTAATATATGTCTAATGTCCAAGCTTACTAACATGTTTATTTAGATAAGAATTAATGTCATACATATTTAAAATGGCTTCGTTAATAAGCCATTATTTTTAGTAAAAAGTAAAAGATAAAATTGGTTATTGTGGGGTATTCTTGAGAGATAGACATATACCATTGCGGACTTTTTTGAAGAATTTTATAAGTTGTACAATATTGTAGTTGGCCAGCGTTTGCAATATAAGCGCAAAAAAGTGAGTTGAATTACGACATCACATTAGAAATCTCAAAAATTGACAGTGTTCCACTACCATATTATGCATGTATTATACATATAAACCTTCCTCTTGAATCACTCTATCTATTGGAAAAAACCGCATCAAAATCCGTTGCGTAGTTTTAAAGATTTAAGCGCACATATGGATATAGGGACAGAAAAGGCGACTTTGTTTTATACTATGTAGTGATAATCATACTGTCATTATATTTCTTACAATATAGCTTAGGTAGATTCGAAATAAATGTGCGTTTAAATATTCTGTTAAATAATATTCGTGCAATTATTAAAATGGATATCAACACGTATAGCATTCGTATCATTATGGAATCTTATTTTAAGGCAAACCAGAGTATGTCACATGTATATTATGGTAATCAAAACATTCCGGCAAATTAAATTCGGGCAAATGAACTTCTGGCATATGAATTTTATCGTTCTTCGGGAAAACAATAGACAACCTTTTTAAATGTCGATTTCGGTGACATTCGCTATGGACAGGATCTTGATTGGAGAAAAATAGGGCAAGAAATTCGTCAAAGTCATCCTTAGGACAGGTTTTTTAATATGCTGTATTATTATTATAAACAGCACCATCATATAAGCCTTATAAAGTCCATTGCTAAACATTGGAAAAAATTGATTACGAGTTCTTGCCCATAATTAACACCCAAGGCCGGCGGGTGATCGCAGTTCCAGCCAATACGCAGAAGGACGCTGAGAAAAAACTACTTTTTAGAATCATTGCGATATATGTCCTTAGTTACTTACTACTCAGGTATCTACAGAAGACCAGCGTCGAGGCATCACTTAGATGCTACGGCACATGCTGAGTAGACCTTTTCATAATAATGTAGAGATAATAATAAAAAATATTTCTGACACTTACACCAATTATTTAGTTCAAAGATAAGTATCATCAAGAACTTGTGTTATGGATACTAAATAACGGATAAACATACATAAATACTTTTTTTTCTGTAAATACATACTTAGTATACATAGAAAAACACCCAGACCAGAACAAATATTTATATTTATACATAGAAATATTTGTCCTGTGTAAGAATCGAACCCACGACTTCGAGATGTAGGTATCTTCAGTTATATATTATTTTTTCTTTTTATTTTTTGTACATGGTTATGAATAAACGCTTTTCTTTCTTTCTTTCTCTACTAACGATCTAAGCTATCTCAGAAACAAGCTTGTGTAAAAATTGTCGATTATTACCATCGACCCTGGTCGCTATTGTCTTGTATGTCACTTACAGTCAAAATCTCCACGTAATGGTGCCACTGTCCGGCTGCCACTGCGGTAGGTAGGCAGGACGTGGTCACACGCTAATTGGTTATGGACAGAATACCTTCCACACGTGAATGACGAACAGTAGTGCATCTGATACTTAGGGTGCGTTTCTATCAGAAATGTGCGAGGATGCGTTGCGAGATATGTTTTTTTAGGAACCAATAGAATCGCTACATTAACCTAGCTTCGTACAGCGCAGTGATTCTGTTGGTTCTAAACAAACTGATCTCTGATGGAAACGCACCCTTAGACGACTGATTTGATGCGGAGAACGCTTGTACCTTCACTTTGCTCCTAAGTTTCGTGGGTTCGATTCCTATCATTGACAAATATTCACAAGCATGATTGTGAATATTTGTTATTAAATAAACTAAGAATGACTTTGAAGCTCTTGTAGCTCCGCGGTGCTCGGTGGTCGGAAACGATCACCCAAGTAAAGCAGAGTTTATAGAGGTCAGTTTTTGGATGGGTGACCGTTTGTGTGGCATTTGATATCGAGCGCTTCCGTGCTTTGAAAGGCACGTTATACCGTTGGTCCCGGTTATCACTAAATGTGGTAGTCGTTAAGCCATGTTAGAGGCCTAATTGGGCGGCTTGAAAAATTCTAACAGCAGGACGCCATACACCTGCCTCCGCCAATCCGCACTGGGTCAGCGTGGTGGAGTATGACATCTCTTACCTTGGTTCGTAAGAGATACATACATAATACCACGCCTGTTTCCCCGAAGGGGTAGGCAGAGTCATATTATACGCTCACACTTCGCCAATTATATTGTTGGTCCCACGTAATAGATGGCGAGTCTATTACCGCTTACCGGGCACTGTTATGTTCGCTACTAGAGCCTCGTCCGTTGATCGGCTCCTCAGATCTCCGGGATGCCAGAAGCAATAAACCCAAGCACTGGCCCCTCGCCTCTTTTTGTTAGGACTGCGGTAGTCGCATCTGCTGCAGTGAGCGCCACTTTTCCCTCTCGGTCCCTCAGTAACCGGGAGGCAGTGCGTAAACTACATTTTTTTACGGACGATAAAAAAAGGGCTCCTCAGACCTTGGTAGGAGCCCCATACACCAGTAATAAAGACGTAAAATATAGCTGAGTAATAACGTTAATAAACTTAATGATAAAGAGACGGTCTATGGAGCAGCTTGAAAATTTGTATTTCTCTACTGACAAAACTGTGGACATCATGCTTATCTGGCAATTAGTATGTCAAATCAAATACTTTTATTTTATAAACTATTACATAGTACTTGAAAACGTCAAAATTATAAAAAAATAACAAAAACAAATAAAATATAATTATACTAAAATCACGAAGCTTAGATTCACTTGCAACCAAACAATTAAAAAAAAACAAAATCCTTTAAGTGTAAGTGAATATAAGTGCCAGTTCCGAGCCACCGCTGTGTAAGAAGAACTGGCAAGAAACTCACAGGCTATGCTCTTTTAAATTATCGATTGGTTAGTTACAATCTTCATGAAAACAATGCTCCCACATAACTTGTTGTACTGCTCTGGCTTTAGTTACCAGTGTAGACATGTAAATGAGGATGAGTGTGTCCATGCACTTGCGTCCTGGATGCTCTGTTGTTTGTAGATGGCGGGACAAAGAAAGTGTTGGCAGCACGATGAGCACGTCACGCACTTTACACGCGTCTGGCAACTAGACGATTGGACAAAACCACGTGTTCATTCTCAATTTCGATACCGAGTTATGCCCAAATTTTTAACCTGTATCCATTCAAAATTGTTCATTTGCTATAGATAAATCAATTCTTTTTTCAAAGTATAGCGTCTCAATTAACCAATCCTTAAATTAAGACGTTAAGAACTATTGAAACCAAAATAGGCGTCTATCTTTTTTTTTTTTTGGATGGTAAATCATCAAATGATTGTCTTTTGCTGTTGGTGAAGCGGAAGGGTGTGTCAGACTTTTCCTGATTAAAACCATCCATGTTCCTTCTTGAGCCTGTAAACACCAAGGCCGCGGTAACCCTTTCGAACAGTCCCGCAGCCCCGACAGGCAACAGTCCCGCAGCCCCAAGGGAGAGGCCTTCACTGGTCAGTTTATCTGTCTGTTGTGGTTTTTTCTCAATATTTGTGAGTATGACGGTGATTCTTATCGGGGGGATCAGTCTGTTAGTCTGTCGGTGATTAGAGTCACCCAAAGTCTTCCAAAAGGCTACGAGATTGAGAAGAATGCCTCAAGAAACTCATCTCGGCTTTTTTCAAATTATGTCTTAAGATCTAATATAATTGAAGAAATAAAATATTAAGAATACCGCTGTTCTTAAAACTAACAAAATCTAATTTGTAAAGATCATACATATCTCATTTTATCTTAAGAAATAAAGGAGCAATTCATGTCACTTCCAGGCAGACTTGTCTGAGATTGGTTTAATGTCGGATTGTCGAGCGTTATATCACACAGGGGGCAAATTGACCGTTCTTATTGTTCGTACCAACCGTATTGTCGGCCTATGATCGCTACAAAGTTGCTTATAGTTATTGCTTTTCTATATGTATTTAACTTATAATTAAGCTTGCAGAACGTTTGTGCCGCCAGTGGGGACTGGTCTGCTCATGTCTACTATGTTTATTCGTAATCGTGCTACTATAACTTAATAAAGAGTTACTTTCTTCTTTTATTTTAAATCTTGTGACTGCAGAACACAGGTTTTTGTAGACTTGTCAAATTGTTTTACTACTAAGTACATTTTCTTGTAACTGGCGAGAGAAAAAACTAAACTTGTCGTTTTTCTTGTCCGTTTTTTTACGATCAAGCTCCTGTCCGCAGTGAATGGGCGCGCTAGTTTTTAAGTTTTGACCTTCATAAGAGCTCTTTTGAGCCAAACTTGAATAAATGATTTTGAAATTGAACTGAATTGATTTTGAAAAACGCTAATAGCACAATTCAGCATGCTCACAGTCGGCGGCGGACAACAGAAAAGGTTTTTACCTTGATGGACTAAATTCTGCAAATTTGTTTCACTTAACTATTGTTTTTTAACATGTTAGTGTAAACAGCATATAATACATATTTAACTTGAGGTTAAGACCGTACATAATTAAGGCGTAGTTAGGTAGGCAGGTATTATTATAGGATGTAGACTTATTGCTTTTTTATAACGATGACCCAAATCTGCCATCAAATAGAGGCGCCAACAGCTTGATATTGACAGTTCATTAAAGTCCAGTTGGAAATGGAAGCAGCTGTTGTCAGACCATTGTCTACCATGGCTGGATATTGGGTACGAAGAAGTCACTTACGCTCGCTGTGGGAAGCCTCGACAATAGCCCTTACATAACATAACATTACACCAACACCCTCAGCCGTGTCAAAAGATTTACTACTAACCCACATAAAGACATCTAAACAAATGAAATAAATTTTGTATCTCGCAGCGAATAAAGGGTGCGACTAAGACTTGGCCTGATCAATTATCGCCATTGTGGACCGCCGACAATACTTTCTTGACGTTTTCGTCGCATTCGCCATGTTGTGTTGGATTGTCAAAAGGCCCACGCGCACACCTACGCGAGACGGTCCGAATTCAACTCTGAGATGAAGTTGTTAAGTTCGAATTGATGTCTGCAGGGATCGAGGGTGGCCAAACGTCAGGTTTAGATGAGACAGTTTTATAAAATATAGATTGTATAAAAGTTTCAGTTAAAGAAATAAAAGTTGAATTTGAACTGCGCTTAGATTTAAAATTTCATGGGCTTTTAAATCAAATTCACCGTTCGCCAAATAAATTGATAATAAGGATAGAGTGATTCTAAATAAAATATTTTTTTCAAGGAATTAAGTTTTCAGCGTAGAATTTTTTATAAAACAATTTGATCACGTTAAAATTCATAGCGAGCCTATCACAGCGCTGACATATCGAGTTCAGGTGTATATTAATATTACTTTCATCAATTTATGTGTGTTTTTTGGTTGTGCAACGGGCACAGATTGGATATAGACATTTAATTGGGTATGTAAGGTTTATGACATAAATAGTTTCCCTGAAAATAATAACTTTGAATTTACTTTCCTATGCAGTACATTTAACGTGAAGTCTAAATCTGATTAAGTATGTACTTTTTATACCAATTTTACATATTGGTGTGTTGGGTAGCTATAGTCGTTCGAAGACAACTTAGGGATTATCCATAAATTACGGAACACGAATTTCGTGAACTTTTGACCCCACCCTCCGTCCTTGTCACAGCTGGTCAGACTTGTGAGACTCCCTCCTCCTTAGTGTGATGTCACATATTTTGCAATTGTACAGCAAGAAATGATTACATTAAAACAGCAGTTCCAAAATGTTTGTAGGACCTAGATTTTGAAATGTGGCGTCACGAAATTTAGGATCACTCCCATCCCCTTGTCAAACCATGTCACACTTCGTCAACCCCCTCCCACACCATTTATGTGTGACGTAATTTATGGATAGCCCCTTATATTATCAAAATATTGAACTCTGTAGGTCACTAAAATTATAAACCCAATATCCGTTTGACTTTACAGAACTTTGGCAACCCTACGATGACAGGTGCGCTGAGCCATGGCTGCCTCCCACTGGCCGCGACAAAGCTATACCAGCCGACAATGGCGCGGCCCATTCAGCACCACGTGTCGCGGGCGTCGTAACTTCATTAAAACGGCTCCGAGAATGTGGGCAGATGATTTATACGTCAATAGATGATTTGCCTCTAGAGGTTTCTTCAAGTTTTGTGAACATACTGATGGGAAAATTAACTTTAATAAAGTTCTCACGTTACATATTACTGTTCCTGTCACAGTAGTTGGATGACGGATATCGGTGAAAAGGATTTGGTTCGTCTCCTGGGGATTAGCTTCAACAGTGTTTGATGTTACCAAGTCATTGCTATTTGGTTTTGAAATAAACGAGATATATATCATATTATTAAATGGGGTCTGTAAGTTATAATAAATAATGCCATTCAATGATATTGTTCAATAAAGTATTTAAATTTCAGCACACCCTAAAACTTATAAGGCAACTAGATTTTTATATTAAAGTTCCTAAATACCTTTGAAGTTACAGTTCTTTATCAAAGCATATTAAAGTTATTTAAAAGGTACTTAAAAAGCGACACTTTTTTCATACTAACTTAATTTTGTTCAAAAGTTTTCTGAAATTTATAGAAAATGAATTAATTTTAAATACTGTTATTATAATGTTAAAATTTGAGTTTCTTATAAAAGTACACACTATTCTAGTTTCTTTTTGTAATTCACGAAATAGGTATTTATTCTTATTAGCTAAATTTAGGTACATTATAATATATGTATTATTTTACACTTCTCATTATCAAGAATCAAACCAAAAATAAACTGCTTAGAATTATATGAAAAATAATTAAAAGTAAGACATATTATATTTTCGTCAATTTCAAAAATCAATAACATTTCTCCTAATCCTCTTTCGTGTCCAAATGGTTCTTCCGCTGAATAGAGACACAATCGCAAATCCGTCACATTCGGACAATCAAAGCGAACGTGCAAGTGTTAACAAAACTCGCAGCAATCGTTAGTACAATTCGGACCCCCTGCAGCCAAATCGGATCGACTTGGAGCTGTAAAGAAAAAAAAACAAAAAAAACTAACAGTATGGACTCGTGTCTTCGACAGATGCTGAGCAAAAAGTTGCAAAGCGAATATCTCGTTAATATGACGATTTGCGGGGGTTAAATTGTTTTGTACATCGAGATATTTATTATGTAGGCCATCGAATGAGGGGTGGGGGAAGGATTACGTCAATTATTTTTTATTGACTGTAAAATAGATGGATACTTTTTATTTTCGGCTTTTTAGTTGTTCATGGATAAGCTTTAAGGACCACTCTTACTAAACCGCTTATGGAAATGTTGAAGAATATAATAATTAGGGATATAGAGTGCGTTATGTGAATTTAAACATAATTACAATTACGTATGGATGTACTTTTATTGTATAGGGATCCTATAGAGATCCATGGAGCCCAAGCCAACCTCACCTGCAAGTGGTGCACCTGCCGATCAACGGAAGAGGCTCTGGCGAACATAACAGTGCCCGGTAAGCGGCAATAGGCTCGCCACCTATTACGTGGGACCACCATATAATTGGCGAAGTGTGGTCGTATAATATGCCTCTGCCAACCCCTCCGGGGAAACAGGCGTGAATGTATGTATGTACTATTACATTACGAACGAACAACAAATATTAACAATATGAATCACAAGATTTTACTCATAGTCGTAACTTGAAAATATCGCTGAAATAAAGCAGATATCACAGAGGCCATTGTCCTTGGAGTTGTGACCGAGGATTAGCGTGCTTCAGAAGGCACGTCAAGATGTTGATCCCGGTTATTACCATATTATTAAGTAGCATACATTAAGCCAGGTCAGAAGGCTTTAGGCAGCTTCAACAATTCTACCAGCAGTACGCCACACACCGACCTCCGTCAACCCGACCTGGGTCTGCATGGTGGAGTATGACCTATGGGAACCTTTCTCACCTTGGAAACCCTTCTCAGTAGTAGAACGTTTATGGGATGAGATGGTGGAATGGATGTCGAGATCTTACATGTGATCTGATCACACAACTTATATCATAAAATATTCATTGTTATTCTGTTTTCGCTATTATTAAACATTTATTTTTTTGTTCTATTTATTTGGCACTAAAATACACGTTAACAAGTGCAACATAAACTGAAATAGCTTTTTCATGTACACTTAAAGTTAATTAAGTGTTTATATAAAAGTTATCTTTTTATCTTCGTAGGACACGTCTATCTCAGCGGTTATTAGTCCTATGGCACATAATTATGATTTACACAAAACATAATAAACAAACTAAATAAACAGTAGGGTGAATTTAACATGACATCGGAATTCTTAAATTGGCCACCGTAAGTCCATATTATTCGTCAAAATATTAACCAAGAACTGATTGGGCTTCTGATGAGAAATCCATTGATACTTATATTAGATAGTATTTATTATCTACAATGAAGTATTTTTCAGAATATCAGATTATTATATTCTTAAAACAATTGAATTAAATGTCCCACCAATAGCCCATAATTTTCGGCCATTTCGAAAAAAAATATTGTTCAGTGGACGAAGGTAAAATACATTCAAAATATGGGCTCGTCAGCTGTTCCTCTTGAGCTAACAAACAAATACAAAAGGTAAGCTAAATAGAACTGAACAATAAGTCGCTAATATTGGCATAGAAGCGTCTTTCAGTGGTCGCAATGTCAGCACGTAAGTACCTTACACTACCCTGTCGCTGCATACAATAAAAAAAAAACATTAAAATAAATGACGATTTAAATAGTTCACAGTATGAGCTGGTCCAGGTGCGGGACAAACTTACACAAACGCAGTGTGGCCACTTCAATGTGAATTTTATACAAATCCTTTATATTTCAAGTATGTATGTACAATATTTAAATGTTGGCAGCGCCTACTGCGTTTGAGAGAGCTCCATATAATTGCTATTTTATACATATTTTTATATATTCGAACAAACAAAGACTGTTAATACAATTGTGTTGTGAAACGAATGTGCTCTTCAATCAGCATTGTTTCCTAAACCGTTGCTCAATTGGCGTTAACAATATTATTTTCTTTTTTAACTCCAATATTTTTTATTGTTTGCCGGCGTCCATTTTTAGCTTGCGTTATGAAAAAGATTTTTCCGAGTGCTCTCGAACGACAATGGCGTCGCGGGCCGTGAAGTATCGAAGCCGGAACGCGGCCGCTAGAGGGCGTCGCTTCCGGCGCGGGGCGGAAGTGACGAGGGCCATCCAATATGGCTACAATATTAATCAATATTTCAACAACATTAGCCCGCCATCGAGAGCGACTCAAGATGAGACGCCTACTTGTCTTTGATTCTGCTTATTGTACGTTCTAAGACACTGGAGTCTAGGTGAGAGGGATTATATTTATGTTGCTTGGCGAAATACAAATGTGTCGTTTTAGTATAACAGGTTATAATATTATTGGTGATAATGATGATGGGGATCAGATAATAACTTAAGTTTTGGGGTGACACAGTGACTATCAGGACTTTTCTTTAATGGTGCTATAGGTATATCAGTACATCACACAAATTCTTTAAGATAACACATGTATTATAGTATCCCGGTTACCCTAAACTAGGCTCTGCTCACTGGTTTAACCAGATTTGGTAGCATTTCAATTCTTACACGGAGCGACTACCGTCTGACCTCCACAACCCAGAGGGAAACATCATTTTAATCACTCTCCATCCTAAGGTTGCCTGGAAGAAATCGCTGTAAGCGATAAGGCCGCCAATTGTGTCACTTTTCTTATGCTTCTTGTTTTATTTTAATTTGGTGTACAATAAAGAATTTTCTATCTATCTATCTATCATTCTATGGTTAAACTAAGAGAACATATTTTTGTAATGAAAAGACACAATACGAAACGACTGACTTATTGGTTGAGTGTTCGTTAGGTATAAGAATCAAATGACAACGAGTTCAAACCTCACCAATCCATATCATACGAACGTAAATCTAATGAACGCTACGAGAGATTAATGAGATGAACGTTTTCAAAAGTTTTCAGAGATTAATTGGATGAATGTTTTAGTGACTACGTTTAACAACATTTGTAGTTTGCATATGTTTTTCCACAATCAATTAGCCAAAAAGCACATGCCACGTCTACTTACAAAATTAAATGAAACAGCGTTAAAGTGTGATTATATTCAATTTATCTTCGTGCATGTATTTTGGGAAACCGTATGACATTGTTGGGCTTAATTAAATCTGGGCGATTGTGTTATTTCTAGACGGAATGGGTTGCCTCAGTCCCTAATTTGTTTACGTTGGCCGATGTCGTGCGAAGTCGTAGTAATGATACGAACACTCAATAAAAATAAACTGGTACAGATTGATCCTACATCTAATCTGAAAGATTTTTTCTAAACACTTCTGTGTTAATTATTATTTTGTGGGGTTCTTTAAAATAGCAAAGACTATTCAAAATCATTTATTCAAGCAAGTGATGGATTAAAAATATCTTTGTAACAATTCCCGCGCTACTATAATTTCCCGAAAAATCGAGAACTATTCAACACGACACGTGTTTTGCCCTTACACAGGGCATCTTCAGGTAAGATAGGAGCCTCAGAACAACGATGTCTTCACGACCAACGCTGAAACGAGAGATTCATTTATTCAAGTTTGGCTCAATAGAGCTCTTATGAAGGTCAAACTTAAAATTTAACGCGCTAACTACCTATCTCAAGCGCGTGTTTGTGCGCTTGTTGTAAAATATTAGGAAACTATATTTTATAGATTTTCACAGAGCTTTAAGCTGTCTTGTCTGTTACTTGCCAACATTTTATTCGTAGCAAGAGTCGCCTTTATTGGCGTTTTCCTATATAGGTGACATTCACAAGTGCTTCGGGAAGTAGACAAACTTGACAAATTAACAAGGAACAAACTTTCATTTTTAAAATATTGGTAATGATTTAACAAATCCTCATGTCATTTTCAAACTGATTTACATAGACTCATGTTAGAGTTTGCTCTATGGTTCCAAATCGATTTTTCAGTTTTTTAGATATTTTTAAAGCCATTTCATTTTCAAACTGATTTACATAAACTCATGTTAGAGTTTGCTCTATGGTTCCAAATCGATTTTTCAGTTTTTTAGATATTTTTAAAGCCATTTCATTTTCAAACTGATTTACATAAACTCATGTTAGAGTTTGCTCTATGGTTCCAAATCGATTTTTCAGTTTTTTAGATATTTTTAAAGCCATTTCATTTTCAAACTGATTTACATAAACTCATGTTAGAGTTTGCTATATGGTTCCAAATCGATTTTTCAGTTTCATTATTGTCATCTTGTCAGCTCTTTGACGACTCTAAAAATCAGGTTTCCTCTCACATGAAGGTGAGAGTGGGATTAATTGATAAGTAAACCTTCAGCTGCACAAACCAACGTAACATAAATTCAGGTTTTACGACACAATCGGGCTTACTTGGCTTCAAGTACATTTTTCATAGACATTTTTGTATTTAAAATTTTGATTTATTTAGATATGAACTTGTGGCAATGTAGATTATTCTGTAAAACTATGATTGTGTTCGTATTAATTGTTAAAACATTCGCCCTTTGATCGTCTCACTTAATAAACAACATAACATTTTATAATCATGCAACGCACCAAAAATAGAACTCAAAATAACATTCGTGAGTTTTTGACAAAGCGACCAACAAACCGTCATGGCGGCGGAACGTGCTTTCGCGCCATAATTGCTTCAATCCCGCGAAAACACGCGCGGAAACAAGGATTTATTTATTTATTTACTTACTATTTACTGGGCAACACTGTAATGAGGGAGAGATGGATTTTCGCTTTAGTTTTTTTTGTTGCCTCCATTGTTTGACGAAACGTGTTACTTTAAATGAGAGGTTTGGGTCTGATAAAACGTAAGTATGTTTTATTAAGAAAAGAACATTGTATTCCCTTATAACAATATCTGAAATTCTGCCATATTTTGTGAGACCAGTTAACAGACCCTCGGCTCTAAGCTGAAGTCCAGGGCAACCGGGACTATGCTAGTACGATGATAACGATAAAAATCGACAATTATTTTAGTATATCAAGATATCATGTCGTAGTGTGACTTCACAAGTCTATAAGGGGGCCAGGCCTGCTCATTACGCTCATAACTGTTTCTGCATTTTATGAAGCTGTTTATAGGAATACCTGAAGAGATGGTACATATATATTATGGTAAAGAGATTTATAGGGTTTCTATCAAGATGCAAGTGGTGCACGTGCCGATCAACAAACGAGGCTCTGGCAAACATTAAAGTTCCTTGTAAGCGGCAATAGGCTCGCCACCTATTACGTTGGGCCAGCAATATAATTCGAGAAATGTGGGCATGTAATTATGCCTCTCTCGTACAATCAGACAATTACAGTGTTACCGTTCGCTGTCAGGTAAGCTACATCATGTGTACATTATTGAAAAATGTAGGCCTAGGTGACATAGCTAGGTTACATAGTACATAACGTAGGCAGCAGTGGCAAGAGCCGCGACTGCGCCCGTAGTTCAATATTTGCATCTGACGACTAAACAAGCCTGGCTCAGCCCGCTACGGTCGCCACACGTTTTAGCGTCACCGGATAATATCATATTTTAGCCTAATATGATGTAACCATGATGCTCCAATTTTAAGTATTCTTGCTGTAATGTTTTGATACCTTTTATAAGCATGACTAAGCAAGTCTGCTGACAGATATAATAATAATAATAAAGAGTAAATTGTGCCAGAAGGCGTATTATAGTGTGAAAGATTTTATGAACGGCAAATCTGCCTGGAAGTGACATGAATTGCTCCTTTCTTACTTTCGTTCTTAAAATCAAAGTCAAAGTTTGTCAGTTTATCTATCTGTTGTGGTTTTTCTCAAGATTTGTCAGTCTGCTAGTGACTCTTATCGGGGGGATCTGTCAGTCAGCCTGTCGTGATTTTAAAGGAGGGAGGGGATTGTCCGTCAGTCAGTCAGTCTGTCAGTGACTCTAACGAGGCTTCCAAAAAGGCAATGAGATTGAGAAGAATGCCTCAAGAAACTCATCTCGGCTTTTTCAAATAATGTCTTAAAATCTAATAAAATTAAATAAATAACTTATTAAGATTACCGCTGTTGTTCTTAAAACTAACAAAATCTAAAACTAAAGATCATATCCAATCTAGTCTTAAGAAAGAAAGGAGCAATTCATGTCACTTCCATTATCTTTTTGTGTATTCTGCGTAGATCGTTTTAAGCTGAATTATTTATATTATATCTTCTTTCATGACTCCTGTGTACTGGTTAATGCCTCATAATATATCAGATACATATACCTACCTTTTTTTTTCGGATGGGAAATCATGATGTGACCGTTTTACGCTGTGGGCGGAGCGAGAGAATGTGGCAGACTTATATTGACTAAAAACCATCCATATTTCTTCTTCAGCCTGCTGTATCCCTGAGCTAAAACCCCTAACCCTAACCCGTTTGAATAAGTTCACCTAGTGGTGATTATTTTAAACTCAATAACAATATAACACAACAACCCTGTTATGATTTATCCCGTTACATCCTGTTTTAATGGCCACATTAGTGACTGTAGGATCAATTGGTTCAATCGTGTGGTAAACACGCTCGCGGTCACCCTCCCGCCCGACGCCCGTGCGCAGCTGTACCTCGCTTATTTCCTATGTACCCCACTCGTACATAGTCACATTAATAGGTATTTGCCTTTGTGTCGTAACAGCAGTTTTTTGATGTGGGTTTTTAATTAATTCGCGGGACATTTAAGAGTTTTGTCCGAGACCAGTGATTACGAATGCAGTCGCTGCTTTTTGACGGGGCCCGACTTTTTCTTACTTCTTCTTCTATACAGACAACCGGTTGTCTGTATAAAACTACTTAGCCTTACTTTTGCTTTACTTTAGCTTTACTTTTGCCACTAGGCTCCAAAAAATTAACAAATCTTTTAAAGGTCAATGTGTGCGATTCTATAATAAAATCCCAAGCAATATACAGCAATTAAGCCTAAATAAATTTAAATTAACAATAAAACGCAAGCTGTCTTCAAAGGGATATTATTCTATTAAAGACTATATGGCTGATAAAAATGCTTGGGATTAAACCGCCGTTTCATACAGGCTATTCTAATATGAATGACTTAAAGCATGAATATTGTTATATTATGTTGCATTGTATAGCGTCACAGACAAATGAAGATTGTTACTAACCAATCGATAATTTAAAAGAGCATAGCCTGTGAGTTTCTTGCCAGTTCTTCTTACAGAGCGGTGGCTCGGAACTGGCACTTAGATTCGCTTGCACTTAAATGTTTTTTGTTTTTTTAAATTATTTGGTTGCAAGTGAATCTAAGCTTCGTGATTTTAGTATAGTTATATTTTATTTGTTTTTGTTATTTTTTTATAATTTTGACGTTTTCAAGTACTATGTAATAGTTTATGAAATAAAGTATTTTTGACTTTGACTTGACTTATTTCTTTCTGTGTTAGCCTCACGTGAAATTTTTGGGTGTATAGGGATCCTACCAAGACATAAGGAGCCAAAGCTGACCTCACCTGCAAGTGGTGCACCTGCCGATCAACGGACGAGGCTCTGGCGAACATAACAGTGCCCGGTCATCGGCAATAGGCTCGCCACCTATTACGTGGGACCAACTACATATATTATATGCCTCTGCCTACTCCTTTGGGGAAACAGGCGTGAATGTATGTATGTAGGAACTTTTTGCAAGAATTTTTATGGAGGTTCAAAGCGTATTGGTGGAAATGAAGGATCTTTTAAAATATAACACTGTAAGTCACTGATATAGGTCGAAAAATCACATCTCTGAATAATTTTTAAGGGTTTAAGAATAGAATTAAATTAGTTAAAATTCAATTGAATCATTTCTAAGAATATGGTATTTATATTGGAGTTATAAATAATTACAGTGGTCGGCATATTCTGCCACAGTCGGCGTGAAATTGTTGTAAATTTTATAAATATTGTCATATTATATTTTTAACTATGTATTATACATTTTACATGTTGTCACCAAAACTCATGCTAAATACCTAAATTACATAAGAAAGAAAATAGGGTTCTTACATACTTTATTTTTATTTAATTTATTGAGAAAACCTACAGTATACAATTGATTCTACATGAAAATAAATCTAGTATAGCCTTTTTTTACGTCGTTAGCAAAATAATTAACAAATAATAAATATTCTCTTACAATCACACAAATTATTGAGTTCCAAGATCACTAAGAACTTGTGTTATGGATACTAAAGAACGGATAAACATACTTAAATACTTTTTTTTGTAAATACATACTTACATACATACATAGGAAAACACCCAGACCAGAACAAATATTCATGTCCATGCACACAAAGATTTGTCCTGTGTGGGAATCGAACCCGCGAAAAAGCAAAGAGCAGGAATGATTTTTTTTTTCAGTTTATCCAAATTAAAAAAAAGAAAGCTTATAATATGATTTTTAAGTTCAATTTACCTACAAAGAAGCTTGACAATAAAATTTTAACAATTATTTCATAATTAAAATTCAATAATATAGGCAGACAGTAGTGTATTTAGTAATAGAGTTCAATTGTGGGTGCAAGTATGTACAGTCGAGGAGATAAGGGGAGAGTGGGCGTGCCCGGACCGGCGCGGGGGAGGCAGGGGAGAGGCGGGCGGGGACTGCTTTATCACTCCTAAACGTATAAACACTGGTAACAACTAGCATAGACGGAGAAACATTTATTGACAACCGATATGGCGTGGAGGTCAGTATACCTACACTTCACTCCAGAGGTCGTGGGTTCGATTCCCACACAGGACAAATCTTTGTGTGCATAAACATGAATATTTGTTCTGGTCTGGGTGTTTTCCTATGTATATTAAGTATGTATTTACAAAAAAAAAGTATTTAAGTATGTTTATCCGTTGTTTAGTATCCATAACACAAGTTCTTAATGATACTTATCTTGGAACTAAATAATTGGTGTAATTGTCAGAAAATATTTATTTATTTATTGAAAATTTAGTACACTTTAAAGTATAAAGTCCTAAATACTGGTAGCAACTATTTTTATGAATTAAAAACAAAACTATTTATTTGACACTCAACTAAAATATATGACATTTCTCAAATTAAAAAGTGCTACATAGGTACTAGTAACGACTACTTGCAGAGACGAATGAAACAAATCTTAACGTAAATGACATTTTAATTTTATTACAAATAATCTAAAGATAGATTCAATTCATTTATTGCCATCTAAGTGTAGGTACATAAGGTTTTAAGAATTAAAAGTGTCGCAACTTAGTTACCATTATAGGTGCTGCCAAGGAGTACAAGATTCAGCTAACTGAGGAGAATGCGTTCAGGGTAAATTTTTTCGAAAAACAGGCATTTTCTCCTATGAAGCGCATTTCCTAGGGTGCTGCAATATCTTATAGTCTAATTAATGTTACCTAGTAATAGCAAAAAAGTATTTTTTTACATGTTCGATTATTTCAAATTATAATTCATGACGTGCATTTATACAATAAGTTGTACAAATAAGTAGTTAATATAATACTCAATACCTTGGGGCTATGGTATACGATTTAAATTTTAAATAGATTATTTTATGCCTACAAGTTTTGGGTACCTAACTACACAATATATAAGTATCATAGTAATAATAATAAACAAATAATAAATATTCTCTTACAATCACACCAATTATTTAGTTCCAAGATAAGTATCACTAAGAACTTGTGTTATGGATACTAAAGAACGGATATCTACTTAAATACTTTTTTTTTTGTAAATAAATACTTAGGAAAACACCCAGACCAGAACAAATATTCATGTTCATTCATGCACACAAATATTTGTCCTGGGAATCGAACCCACAACCTTGGAGCGGAAAGCGGGTATACACGCCGTACTTTTAGTTTTTGTATACTATTTTTCGTAATGTGCAATAAAGAATTGAATTGAATTGAATTTTGCCATAGGTACGTAAAGTCCGCGTATCTGCAATGGATCTAGTATTATAGTATTACAAGGGAAGGTAAAAAAACCTTATAAGTTTCCTATTTAAAAGAATTTTTGGAAAATTTTTACACATTATATAATGCATTATATGTTCTATCTCTTGTTGTAAAAAGATTTTTCTGAAAGCATGTACATAATTTAGGCGCTGCGACAATTACATGCATTAACTTAAATTAGCAAAATTTTTCAGTTACGCGTGATTGGCTTGTGAAATTTGAAATACACAAGAAAATTATAGACAGGGTTACCGCCGGACCAGTAATGCATCGTCATAAACTCATAACTCATTAACAAACAATATAAAAGTCAATGAAAAGTGGCGACTCGCGACCGATTTGTCAAGTTCAGCACGCCATTAGTCATCGCGACGCATCTGCTCAATGTTTGAGAAACACAATTATTAATTACACTACACTATCCATTAGCGACAATTTATTAAACCGAACCGGTCACACTAAATAAGCCCTAAACAACGCGTGAAAAATTACAGATAAAAAACGCGGCGCGCAATGTTTACAGGCCGTGACAGATACAGTTAATTTCTGTTTTTTAAACGCAACCCTATCCGGCTTTATGCACATTCCCTCGCGTGATTCATTAAAAAAGAAAAAAGTGTGGAACGTCATCGAGTGGAGTGAGGAGGGGGGAGATATAAGCTTTCGAGTGTGTGTCGGGAGGCGTGCGAGGGGTGTGGTCTGCGGTGGGCGGGGCTCGGTGGCGCGGGGAGGGGCGGCGCGATGGCTCCTCAGTCGGCAGCGCGCGGCTCGAGATGCCGCACCACTATGCCGCCTCCGCACAGCTTCGCCATCCGAGACCTGCTGCCCGAGGCATTGTCGCGCTCGCCCTCGCCCTCCGACTCCGAGCTCGACGTCACCGGCACCGGGACTCCCCCGCCAGGCTCCTCCGCAGAGAACCTCGACAAGAAGAAAAACGAGAAACCAGCCTACAGCTACAACGCTCTAATCATGATGGCCATCCGAAGCAGCCCCGAAAAACGACTCACACTCAACGGGATCTACGAGTACATCATGAAGAACTTTCCATATTACAAGGAGAATAAGCAAGGCTGGCAGAACTCGATCCGACATAACCTGAGTTTGAATAAATGTTTCGTGAAAGTGCCTCGACATTACGACGACCCGGGGAAGGGGAACTACTGGATGCTGGATCCTTCATCAGACGACGTGTTCATCGGAGGCACGACGGGCAAGCTGCGGCGGCGCTCCACGGCGGCGTCGCGCTCCCGGCTGGCGGCCTTCAAGCGAGGCGCCGTCCTGCACCCCATGTTCGGGAGCCCGTACGCATCCCTGGTTGGGCTGTACCCCCCCCTGCTCTCAGTATACGGCCGATACGCGCTGCCGAGTCCCCTGCTCCGCCTGCCGCCTCCGAGCCCCTACCACCAGCTGTACCGCAGGATCCACGGCCTAGCGCCTCCTCTGAGCCCGCCCACCCAAGACCCGGACCTGGTGAAGCACAGCTGATGATCCGGGATACGATTGCTGTGTATAACAAGACTGTGATAGTTGCGAGGACGCAAACTGAGTGTATTTTATAATTGAGTAAGAATGTAATTAATTAGGTATCTGTAAAAAGTGGTAATGCTATTTATTGTTAACTTAAGATTATTATTTAATTTAATGTTAAGAGATCTAATACTATATTGGGCGCAATAAATGCCGGGCGATACGCTCGAGAAAAGTAAATGTTATTTTTTTTATTTTCATGTCATCTTTAAATTTTAGCAAATGTATAAACATATCTTATTTTGCATTTGCTCGTAGCGACAGCATAGCACGCTACAGTCAGACGGTCAATCATAGATCCTTAAAATAATTTATTGTGAAAATAAAGAAATTAAATTTTGTTGAAATATAAAATTAAAGCTGTTTTCGATTTAATTCGACAAGTTGAGTTTCATTACGGTTGTTGGTCATTAACGGCACTTTATTATTTGGATCCTGTTTTAAAAAACATGTGTTTATCGAGTAGGTGGTAACAGCCCATATTTGCCATCACAATTTTGACTTCAAGTGTATTGCGGAATGATGATCAGATATACCTATATCTGATACTTAAATAAGAAATGGAAGACCAAACAATCTTATTTTATATAGTAACCACAATTAAGTAAACGTAAAAGATAAACGTAGAGAATGGTACAAATATATTAACAAGTTTAAAGTTTGATGTCATAACAACAGATAAACACAATAGTTAAAAAGTTATGTCTCTGATGAATTGACAAGATTTGTATTAATTTAGGCGCGTTATGTAATACAATATGTACCTATACTTATGTTTGAACAACTTAATAATTGTCTTGACATTCTTAAGTGAATCACAAATTGAATAAAGTATTTTATTTTTACCTTAACCATGCGTTCCGGGGCATGAACGTTATACAACTCAATGAGTTTTTCGTCAACTATATCACAATTGAACAGCGAAAGCAAGTCAATTTTGCCAGCATCTTATAGTAGCTTATCATGATCAATAGCTCCACTTTGGCGGGCGAATCTTGTAAGAGAAAAATAAGAGGTCATGATGTGAAAAGCCATCTGCATATTAACCATGTCTGAAGACATGTGAAGGGGAGGAGACGAAAATTAAGTCTTGGAGAGATGGAGTATTTTTTATTTTCAAATACTATGTACTTTATATTTAAGCTTTATTTAATAAGTTTAATACCTATTCGTTATTTTGATCGCGGAAGAAAACGGTTTCAAGCTAAAGTAGGTGCACCTAAATAATACACGGAGTGATCGCATTGCAACTGATCAAACATCGTCCAATTAAACCTACCGAGAACTCAAGGCTAGTCTGCAATGAGGTTTTGTTTATTTATTTAACTGCAATTTGCTAAGACGTCACTTATTTAACTTCGTTGCTTTTCACTTTCAAGCAACAATTGTCTCGAAACAATTTAAATTAAACTTAGATACATACTGTTTGTTTCATAACCATAATTACATGGAGCGGAGGAATAAAAAAGACACTGACAAATTTAAGAATTGCAAAGTTTTCAACTGTTTGGGTACATAGTATTTATCTCATTTATCTCATTTATCTAATAATTTAAACAACTATACACGACACGTGTTTCGCCTTTACACAGGGCATCTTCAGGTACGATAGGAGCCTCAGAACAACGATGTCTTCACGACCAACGCTGAAACAAGAGTCTTCTTCTTCGATTCGATTTTTCGGGAAATTATAGTAGCGCGTAAATCGTTACAAAGATATATTTAATCCTTCACTTCCTTACAATGGATTTCCGCAAAGTAACGCCTGAATCAATAAATTATTCTTGCATTCAATTACATTTTTGGACATCCTAAATAGCACTTTACAGCCTCAAGCGAAGTAAAGCTATTATTAATCCTTTATTGCACATAAAAACATAATTACATTACAAATAAAGTATTTAAAAACTAAAGTACAAAGGTTGACTTATCTCTAGGAGAGATCTCTACCAGCCAACCCTAGCAGTTGTAAATTAGGTTAAGTACGGGATTAAATTTAGTTACAGATCTAAGTAAAAGAGAAGAAACTACAAAAATATATTAAACCATATAAACTTATATACATACATATAAATCTTATAATTATCAAGCTATTTGTATTAGTCAACGGATAATCACGGATAGAAGTCCTTTTTATCATAAATAACAACACTAGATTATAATTTAAAAAGACAAATATTTAGTTACACAATTATTTGATTAGTACGGGTATCGAAAACCAAGACCTTTTAGGCAAAGTGCAAATATATTGACCTTGGCGCCTTACTAGTCGCCAATTTCACAGTCCAAAGAGTAATTTGTAATGGCTGTTCTTAAATACAGTTTAGTTTCGTGCTTAGGCCATTTTTTCTTTGTGTCATACAGATGAGTTTAAAAAAGTCTACTAATTAAACGTTAATCGTATTAACACGTGTAAGTAAGTAGCCATTAGTAACTGCGTGCAGTCGGTTTCATTCAGTATAATTATTACAATACATACTACATCCACGCCTGTTTCCCCGAAGGGGTAGGCATATCATTGGTCCCACGTAAAAGGTGGCGAGCCTATTGCCGCTTGCTGGGCACTGTTATGTTCGCCAGAGCCTCGTCCGTTGATCGGCAGATGCACCACTTGCAGGTGAGGTTGTCTTGGGCTCCTTAGGTCTTGGTAGGTTCCCTCTACACCAATTACAATCGTCTGTAGAAAGGTCATGGCCCATAATCCGACCCGGTTCAAAAATGTTTTTGTACAAAAACGAAAATGGTGGTAAATAATGCAAGCATAACCCACTTTTCATTATATGTAAAAAGAAAAAAATAATTCGTTGGAGAAATCTTGCAGCAGACCAATAAAAATTGGATAATAATTAGCGGTTTCGCCTGTCTGTAAATTATTTTATCCATGAAAACATGTCACTTGGGTAAAAAGTATACTATGTCTGACTCCAAATCAAAAAATATATCTATACACGGCAATTTAATCAAAATCGGTTCAGTGGTTTAGACTTGAAAATGAAACAAACAAACTTATTTTGCCATTGTTTTGTTAAATAAAAATATCATCACACATAAAGCAAACTATTGCCTATTGATGGTAATGATCCATCTTTCGGTGATTTTCCTCAACTTACATATGAAGAATTGACTTTGTTTACATTGGGGAGTTATCACTTGAGATTAGCCAGATCTTACTGCCACGAGCACATGCGACCAAATGGTCTGTACACATTAGAAGTATACAGACACCGCACGTTGGTTGACAACAAAATATTAATTAGAGGGAGAATACAGTCTCGACATGTCAGGAGTAAACAATATTATACTTATGTTTTGGTGAATGCAACACGACATGGTCGAGAGAGTATCGAGGGATACTACTGCTCATGCATTCACGGCCGCCGCACTATAGGAAGTTGTGCCCATATTGTGAGCATAGTGTACTTTTTATCCTGGGCCAGACATCAAGAAAATATTGAAACACCTGCGGCTTTCTTGGACAATGTTTTGGACATTGATGGGGCTGAATAAACATTCAAAAAAAAAATGTATTTTATTTTCTCCTCCCTAAAACCACAAGTTATAAGTTAAGTTTTCATACTAGGTAGATTACATTTTTTTATTATTATTCTTTCATGATCCCCATGAGCCACAGTAATGCGCCACTTATCATTGAAAAGTATAATCATTTGTCTTTGATTCCCGCCGTATTTTATTTCTGTACGCCGTGGGTATATTTTTCACACTAAATGGGCCATTACCTTTATGTTTTAGGATTTTCTTTGTACTACAGCTTGTGTTGGAATTTTTTTCTTGTTATTCTTTTAAGTTATGTTCGAATAGAACAGTTTTGTAAAATAATTGAGAACAGTCACCGTTAATCTTCGCCGGGTTCGTGTGGTGAAACTGGTTCAGTTTATCACCACCACCATAACCTGAATCCTCTCACTGTTTATTTACGCTAGTAAGCTGCGATAATGAAATGGAAAGTTTATTAATTGTAATTTTTCAGACAGCTCACAGAGCTTAATTTAGTTCCAAACCAAGTTAAGTGTGTGCTACGGGTTACGTTAAAATGGATGAACAACCATAGAAAACACCTAAAACGCGACAAATCATTAAAAAGCGACAAGATTTAAAGATTTATGGTATTATGTATACAA
Organism: Musotima nitidalis; assembly: GCA_949126915.1. NCBI lineage: Eukaryota > Metazoa > Arthropoda > Insecta > Lepidoptera > Crambidae > Musotima > Musotima nitidalis. Next base: position 19,567,615 of record OX421421.1, read on the forward strand.
ACCAAATCATTTCTTACATAAGTTTTCAAATTTCTGCCTTACTAAGCATCTTTCTTGTATTATTGGGTTATTTCATTAATGTTTTTGGCAACTTTTTGTTGTTTACCGATAGATGTCACCACACGTCACAATCTCTTAAACCCAACCTTGGAATTGTCCAATCCGTTTCGTGATTGACTGAAAAAAGGATACATACATTCATTTGGGTTATTCAGTAGACGATGCTAATTTTTTTATTGTTATTTCTAAATATACTGAAGATTTGGTAATTCTGCATCTACCATCGATCGATTGTTTAATCTAGGAAATATTTTACAAATGGAAATTTAACAAAATGCATTAAGTTTTTAACCAAATCCCAAATAAGATGATTTTACTCATTGACTGTGGAAGAAAAGCTATAAATAAACTGTAGTTGTCGCTTGACAAAGCGCCGCGTCGTTTTATGCGTGTAAAAAATTATAAACATCTGCCTGAACAAAAAAATATGGCATCAACATAAGAGTAGCTGTTTTCTTGATATTGAAATGAACAATTAGTTTATGTAAATACTACAATATATACACTGCTATATTCTCGAAAATGGTCTTATTTTGATCGAACTGAAACTGAACGGAACGGTAAATTGCCCAGTCTTTTGGACATTTCAACTTCTCTACGGCTATGAAGTTACTTGTCTTTATCCCTTTTTAGTCTATGTGGTATTTAATGTAAAAAGAATTATAAAGTTATTGACTTCGTAGAAACTACCTCTTAAAAAAAAAAATCTGCTTATTTTGTAATCTGCAATATCTACGGTTTCAACAATTCGCATCACTAGTAAAACAATTTGAACTCGATATGCAAAATATACTGTGATGTGCTTCAAATGACTTTCTAACACATTGCCAAATTAATACGGATTCATCTTACTTGTAATATTTATTGATATAATCAAACCTATTTGGTATTTAAAACATCATCGAACCATTGCAAAAGTATGTTATGATTACAACACGAATATACAAAATTCATTTCATGAAATGTGTTTTACAATATTTACAATTTATTATAAGTAATAAGCGTTTTGCAACACCTGTACCACTACTAAAATTGTTTTTCTGTGACGCAGCATTATCAACTAGCAAACATTCAATATTATTCGTTAACAAATGAGCAAAACATGCCAAAAACAGATAATTTATTAAATGTTTTTATTGCTTGTAAATATTGACGTGAAAATTGGCAACAGCGTCTAATAAAACGCCTACGGGGAGATCCAAACACTGGTTACTAACGACGGCATAAAGTGCGTTCTTAATGGTGTCATTATATTGGGCCTCAAATTGAGACTTTCCTCGTATCGCTGCCAACAACAACATGTCGCACGCCACCAGACACCCAACTAATCCGCGCAATCCCAGCCATCTCTCATCTGACACAAAACATCTTGGGTTCTAGAAATATTGTGAAAAGCTGCACCGATCGCGCCCCCGCATAAATCAAACCACCATTTTGTTTTACAGTTTTTACTTTTTCACGAGCATAGACAATCGAGAGCGCACCGTAAACATGGCGAGCGCTAATCCGCGGATTATCGTGAGTGGAGACACGCGGAGCTGTGGGCAATTCTTGTAAATAATTGTAAATCTATGTCAAAACGCAACGACAGATACATATGTTAGGATTAGCCCGCGGAGTTAACCCGTTTTGAAGAGTTTATTCATTGCGTTCCGTTTGTGGAGGAAGTGACGACTTCCCGCCCAAACGCAGCGTGTTAATCTTCTCTTAAATATGGTGGTGTTTTGTGGTCGCGATTCGTGGGAGATAAGCTTCGAATCATTCTAATGTGACGCGGGTTGTTTGTTTTTGGTAACTATTACCACGTGTTTGAACTTGAATACTCATTAAGCTTTCTGGGTGAATAGTTTTAAAGTTAAATTGTTATACAAATGTGGAATCCTTAATCTGACAATGGCTCCTTAGTAGTTTTTGAAAGTAGTAAATATTTGGAAATAATCTACAGATAGCTCAAATTAGTGTAAAATGTGTACAGTTCATTCCACTGACACACTTTGAGCTACGTACTGTACTAGAGATATTAAACAATTATTACTTTCCTTTTATACTTTTTACTCATTTCAGTACTGAAATAAAGTTGCTGTCCAATCGATCAAAAAAAATTTACACTTAACTATGTTTTATTTTAAATTTTCGAACTCGCTTACTCATGGTTTTAGCGGGAGCTAATAATGACAATTAATTTATTATTAATATTTTTAGTATTATGGAAATTAACTAACGTTACGGAAAATGCTAAATAAAAATTATCACACACCATCGGAGTATAATAGTAGCAATAAATTAATATAAATATTTCTGACACTTACACCAATTATTAAGTTCCAAGATAGGTATCATTAAGAACTTGTGTTATGGATACTAAATAACTTAATATACATAGGAAAACCCAGACCAGAAAAAATATTCATATTTATACACACAAATATTTGTCCGTGTGGGAATCGAACCCACGACCTCAGGAGTGGAGTGCGGGTATACTCGCCACCACGCCATATCGATCGTCATAAATACAGTTTTCTATTGTCAAAATTACATATTCTGAAGTTGGCTAGTTCATACGTACCATGGTATTTAAATCTCGAGGCAAAAGAAGAATATTAATATTGTGTTTTGATTCCATTGTATACAGTTAATCTTAAAAAAAAGAAAAGGATTTACGGCCAGCACGACGAGTTACAATTGCCAATATTTATAATATTTATACGTTGCTCTGTGTCCTTATTGTTGAGATGTTTGTCCACGTTTACTTATTCAATGTTTATTTGCACACATTTGCTGCTAAACCCTTCTGCGACGGATGTTATTCTTATTCCTTCAACGATTCCTAACATAATTACAAAGTTTTGGACGAAAAATTTACGATAATCGCCCCAATTGTCAAAGTTTCATTCAATCTGTCAGATCAGTCCCGAGGAATGAATGGCGATCCTTGGATTTGAAATGGCCAAATCTCTTTCTTGGGTTATGAATGAAATATTGAATGCTTTAGATACAATTATGAAACTCAAAATAATGTTTGTGCGTCCGCGTGTGATGAATAGTATAATCATCTTGTATATTATGAACAGTTGCTTTACTCTATCTTTCCAATTTTTGCTTTCAACATCTTTAATACAAACTTTCTTGTCGCTTTTATCTGATGATATAAGATACTACGACTTTTAGGACATATTCCCAAAATTGGGAAACACAACAGTTTGGCCTGTCTGTGCGTCCATGCAATCGAAACTATATTTAGTATGGTAAGCTGATATACATACAATCACACCTGTTTCCCCGAAGGAATAGGCAGAGGCATATTATACGCCCACACTTCGTCAATTATATAGTTGGTTGGTCCCACGAGCCTATTGCCGCTTAGCGGGCACTGTTAAGTTCGCCAGAGCCTCGTCCGTTGATCGGCAGGTGCACTTGCAGGTGAGGTAGGCTTGGGCTCCTTAGTTTTTCGTAGGATCCCTATACACCCTGACTAAGCCGACATTGACGTACAATATCCTGGGCAGAATAGATATTACAGTTGCTATTTTATCGGGTGAGTCCTATTACAGTCTATATATCGCATGCTTAAAGGAACATCGACCCATTAATAGATAGATCAGATTTGAGTTACGTACTTACACAGTCTTTCTGTCTTACTGAGATCGAATCAATGTTGATCAAACGTTCGAAACACAAGCAGAATTTCTAATTAATAAATCAGTATCAATTGAATGCGCTTACAAGTAAGACAAGTATTCTTTAGAAGAACTTCTTTTGTGATGAGCCAAAAATCGTCTTTTTTGAATTAAGTCACTATTCCATTTTGCATGCGATATGGTTGTAAGTCACACAGTAGGCTTGTTTAAGAATATTTTGCAAAAGACAACATATTTTTCCTTAACTGTGTTGATTATATATTTTTCGTAACCAAACCTTTTAGCTAGACATTAACTTAATAAATTAATTAAGAGATACGTTTACTAAAATCGATAGCAACAAAAATATCAATAAAAAATAATAATTATGCATAGTATTTTTTTAAGTAAATTATAAATAGTAAATTGTGAATTAAAAATATTTTATAAGTAATTTGACAAACACGTTTTGATTGTATAAAAAACAGACCAAGTAAGCTCCGCCACCAATAATCAAAGTAATGTGAAATAGTAAGTACCTACTATTATAAGACCAACTACGGAACCGACTTCTTGGCGGGAAAGTGAAGCTATGCAGTTTTGTTTTATTTTCTAAAATATGTGATATTTCGAACATTAATGTGTAATAACGGTGGGTTATTAACCGTTAAGTGTATGTGAACGTACATGAGTCTTGGTAAATGAAACAAAATAGTGCACTTTTCCATGAAGTCTATGTGAGATCTTAGTATAGTCCCACATTTTTACTGAGGACTCAAGGGGTCTAGGGAAAGGGTATCTCATTTACCATTTATCATCTTGATCACCACTCATTCTCATTTACTATAACTAATATATTATTAATATACATATCTAATATTTCTTACTTGACACTGGCTAAATGTGCTAAACGCACGAAGCCATTATTTAAAACAAAAAAAAAGAAAAACTACGGAACCATGCAATATCATACAATAAACGTTTACGGTAAATCCTCGCACAGTTTCTCTGAAGCCATTAACGCCTCCAGTAGACGTCATGTTATTAAACATTTCGATTTGACGCACTCCTGCCTCTTGTAATGTTGCTTCATAACTTTTTAACTTCTCCTTCACATAAAACTACTCATTTTTATGTTTAGATTACTAGCCACACGTCGTGTTGTTTGCCTTTTATAGTGGAACAAACTAAAATGATTATCATAAATCCCTCTCGCATTGGGTTGTGACAGAAAGCTTGTAGACCTTGTAGTCGATTCTAGTACTAGATGAAGAACCTTAAAACGTTACTAGCGGTAACCCGCGACTTTGTACGCGTAACCTAAAGGATAGGCAGCATACTATTCAAATTTAAACATTTTATTTCAGATATAAACAATCCATATTTTGTTAGTTTACTATACGCCCACACTTCGCTATTTATATTGTTGGTCCCAAGTAATAGGTGGCGAGCCTATTGCCGCTTACCGGGCACTTTTATGTTCCTACCTAAAGTACAAAGTACCTATTACTTTGTATTTTGAGAGTAGCCTAAGTGAGGTATTTATTATTATTTTCAGCTATTTGCGACTAAAAACGATTCAGCTGTTTCGGAGATTAGTTAAAACGATTAAATTGTTTTTTTTCTTATAAATATTACCGTATTACTTTCACATGCATTACTATTTTTTTTTAATTTTTCATTAGAAACCGACATTTCATTTGTATTTAATACAATGTAGGTGAGGAAAGTAAAGAATTTCTGTGAATTCAACTCTATTAGGGAAAAAGACACACGATCAAATCCTTTCTTTTTGTTAGGGTCCGGCTGACTGCTATATAACCTTGTCACCATAAAGGGTTGCAAAGATCGAAGCAACCTGCTTGGCATGGCAGAAAGATAAACGGTCCTATCGTAAACCGAGATACGAGATACGATTCGAGTACGATTAGTACTAAAATAGAATAGAATAGAACTCATTTATTTCAACTAAAAGTCATATAAAAAATTAAATGACAATACAGATTAGAATTGAAAATAAATTACTTAATACGAAATGTTAAATACAATCAATTTTATACAAAAATTATCTCATTATTACACTTAGGTATCATTTATTTTTTCATTTCGTTTTTGAAGTCTTTGTTTTGTCTCTAACGTTATGGTATTTGTATGTTCTGTAAGGAACGTTTATTTTTTGTTATACATTGATAAATGACCTGAAATTTGAGGATGTAATATCAAAGAAAATTAAGGAATGATGGTAAGAATATTGAAAGATCTTTAGAGTATCCTTAACGGAATGTGCTGTAGTTGCAGCTTACCATCAGGAGAGCTACCTGTCACGTCCATTATCATGAATATAATTGAAAATCAATATTTATAGTATTGCAACTCTTGGTACAGTAAGAGTTCTGTAAAACGGCGTGATGTACTGAATTCGCTGTATGTTTAGCGATCGAGCGTCTATTTGCATGTTTTTCAGCTTCACGATTTATCGCGCGTTCCCGTTTCCCTGGAAACTCTGTTTGAGCGTTCCCGATCGGTGTTTGTAGTGATTTTTGTACACGAACCAGCCCGGCGAGATCAAACGCGCCATCGGCCAGATCAAAGCCGCCGCCTCCGATCGATATCTCGACTTTTTGTTTGTGAAGTGTACGGCGGATTAATCTAGGCGAAAATCTACGTATCTACATCTGTGGCCGGCTTGTGGTCTGTTTTTTGTCGCGTGGCGGTGGCGCACTGTTGGCCAATTCGGGCTGCTATTGTTTCAAGTGTTGTAATAGCTGATTGATAGTTGTTTATGCTGCTTATACTCGTGCACGTGGCCATTAACAGTATTCCGGTTAGGTATGATTGTAGAAAGGTCCGAAAGTGCGTGTTTGACTTGGACATGACGGGTTCTGTAGGTACTACATACATTGACGCCTGTTTACCCGAAGGGATAGGCAAAGGCATGTTATACGCACACACTTCGTCAGATATACTGTTGGTTCCACGTAATAGGCAGCCTATTGCCGCTTACCAGTAACCGTTATTTTCGCCAGAGCCTTGTCCACTGATCAACAGGTGCACCACTTGCAGGTGAGGATGGCTTGGGCTCCTTAGGCTTTGGTTGGTTTCCTATGCACCCGTGCAGAATCTTCTGTTTCCCCAAAGGGGTAGGTAGAGGCTAGGAAGGCAGGGCATTATGCGCCCACATTTCGCCAATTATAAATTTGGTCGTAATAGGGGGTGAGCCTATTACCAAATTGTTCAGTATAAATAAAATTGTTTTATATTTCATTGTTCAGTTTAAGTATAGCTCTTAGCTTTTACATATTATTATTTAATTTATACAAACAGTCGTATAGATACACGAAAATACGATTGATTAGTTCTAATTTGTATCGAAATCAAATACCGCTTTTCAACAAACCCTCCGAGATGCCAAGAGACCCAAGACTGTCGTTCCCACAGACTAGACATCATTTACCACATAATACATAGCACTAGAAGGTTGGTTTCATACAAAAAAGGATAACAGTCATACAGAAACGAACAAAATTATGTAATATGTAATCTATTACGAGTATAAACATAACTTAGCCTGGCTAATACTTTTAGTTGTTATTTTTTATTAATAAAATATATTGTATTGCATATAAGTTAAAAAAGATGTCCAATTAAACTGTTCAAACAGTTTGACTGAAGGATCAATTACTATTAACTATGATTATACATTAAAATTTATATATATTTATAATTTTACAACTAGTCAAGGTTTTACATTTCCGTTTCAACTCGGCAGACAATAAAAATATGTAGCTAGGGTTCTGTTGCTAGTAATTATGTGGTGTTATTGGCTCGATAGCCCCGTATTGGTGGCCAGAGCTCCAATTGGCCGAGTTAACCTCGCCGGGGTCACAGTCTAATCTAATCAGCCCTGCGCCCGCGCACCGCCCTGCCCCGATTTGTTCATGCTGTTGCTTTGAGTGCATTTTACAACCTTCATATCATTATTTGTCTAATTTTTATAAAACTTTTGAAGTATTTTTTAAGAATATAGGGCGCATCAAGTTATTATCAAGAACCTTCAGGCTGGTATTTAACGTATAGCAGATTTTTTCCTAACGTAAATTGCAGTATATACTTTTTTCGGAAGGAAATATTTTATATCTGAACTCATTATTTTTGTTATGAGAATGACACCGTAAAATGATAACGTAAAAGTATGATGTATTTAATAATTTGTTGTCGAATTGAAATTCTTTTATTCTAGTCCTTTCAATATTCACTAGGGCGGGATTCTGTATTGACAGTCCTTATTCTAATAAGTATTTAAATAAATCTTTTATCATCATCATCATCATCTCAGCCCATATACGTCCCACTACTGAGCACGAGCCTCCTCTCACATATCAAGGTGTGAGGGTATTGGGTCATACTCCACCACGCTGACCCAGTGCGGATTGGTGGAGGCAGGTGTATGGCGTCCTGCTGTTAGAATTTATCAAGCCGCCCATTAGGCCTCTAACATGGCTTAACGACTACCACATTTAGTGATAACCGGGACCAACGGCTTAACGTGCCTTCCGAAGCACGGAAGCGCTCGATATCAAATGCCACACAAACGGTCACCCATCCAAGGACTGACCTCTGTAAACTCTGCTTTACTTCTGTGATCGTTTCCGACCACCTAGCATCGCTGAGCTACGAGCGCTTCAAATCTTTTATAGATTTTTTAAATTTTTGTTTTTATTTATGAGAAAATGAGTAAGTGCAACAAAAATTGTAATTTTTGCAATTTTTATGTTTTTTTATTTTTATTATTTTAATTTATATTCTTTCTTTTTTGTGTCACTACAATGCTGTACATTTAACTTTTATATAGTTAATTTTAATTTTTAGATAAAAGAAATAATGTAACAGCTACTGGTTGTCCATGATTAAATAAATAAACAACTTCCGTTAAACCGCTTGGTCTATTGGAGTAAAATTAAGTACCAAAAATTGGCGAAATTTTATCTCGGATACATGCTACTATAGTAAAATATTTTCTTAGCAACACATATGTAATGTCTTCATTACACATTTGCCACGCGAACAACACGAGCAGACTACCTGAGTCATCTCGGCAGACTACAGAACTCTCCTAATCACACTTAATGGCCGCTCGGAGATATCCAGTTACAAACACTGCACAGACTAAATATTTAAAAACAGGCGTAATCCAACACGGGGGTGCAGCGATATAGTAATTACGTCTAACAATGACATCTTATCAGATCCTTGAGTCGGTGTAGCATGAAAACCAGTCACTATATGCGATCAAGAATACGAAAAGCAAAAAAAATTCAAAAGAAATGCTTGAGATTTTTAGTTGTTTGTTGGTGAAAGTTTTTGTGTTTGGGCAATGTTGTAACATGATACGGAGCTCGAATGTGATGTAATTATGTGCAATTATAGTGTTTAGTTGTTTACGTCGGCTGCACCTATGCAGAGTCATAATAATATCCTTTGTGTATGAAAGTTAGGAGAAAATGCCTCAAATTATTATTTTTGCAAAATTTATTTTTACTTTCTCTTTCTTTTATTCATACAGTCTCTTGTTCATGAAATTAAATTCTAGTAAAATTAATTTACTGCTTACAATTGATTAGGAATCAGTCCTTTGATAGGTGACCGTTTTTGTGTTCAATGCACCTCAACATAAATATAAACTTTTTAGTTTATACAATGAACGTAAAGACATGCAAAATGCGATAAGCCATATTTTTACTTCGTGTCGATTCTTTATTATTACATATGCATATTGTATCATGTCTGTTTCCCCGAAGAGGTAGGCAAAGGCATATTATACGATCAAATTTCGCCAATTATATTTTGGATCCCAGGTAATAGGTGGCGAGAGCCTGGTCTGGTGTTCGGCAGGTGCACCACTTGCAGATGAGGCTGGCCTGGGTTCCTTAGATGTTGATAGGATCCCTATACACTATATAAGTTAACATCAAGTGTTCAATAGCAACAAACAGTTATTTGACTCTGTCGAGCAAGGTAATAGATTAATACGACCGATATGGCGTGGAGGTCAGTATACCTGCACTTCACTCGTGAGGTCGTGGGTTCGATTCCCATACAGGACAAATCATTGTGTGCATGAACATAAATATTTGTTCTGGTCTGGGTGTCCTCCTATGTATCTTAAGTATGTATTTACAAAAAAAAAGTATTTATGTATGTTTATCCGTTATTTAGTATCCATAACACAAGTTCTTAATGATACTTATCTTGGAACTAAATAATTGGTGTGATTGTAAGAGAATATTTATTATTTATTATATAGCCGACCACTATTGGTTGGCTTTATTAGTCTATTGATCTATAGCCTATTGATCTATAGATCCTATGGTCTCTACTATTTAGCGACTATAAAGTTCCAACAGCAGGACGCCTTCCACCTGCCTCCAAGAATCCGCACTGCGTCGGCCTGTTGGACTGTAACCTAGACCCTCCTGACCTTGGTTCCTCAGAGGAGGCTTGTGCTAAGTAGTGGGACATTAATGAGCTAAGATGATAAAACATTTGACCCAACATCTGAACAAGTCCAATCAAGTATGCTTAATTAGTGTGTCAAATTAGTAATAGTTGTTGTCAAGTTCGTTAACACCCTCCCAACAGTGAGGGTCGTCGGATGGACGCCACATTCTCGTCGGTCAATATTCATAATTGAATAATTTTAAACAGCACTCGGAGCGATTAGTTCGCACCCTCGTTTGACATACTGGGATGAAAGGCAGGGGTGGTTAACAATTCTTTTCATTGTAGTTTTAAGGCCATGGTATTGGGATAATGTTCTAAAAATATAAATTTATATTTGGAATAAACCATATTACTAGGTACTGTGAACAATTAATAAATATGACTAAGTACTGTCGCTTGACGATATTTACAGGACTAATTACATGTCACCTCCACGGCAAACTTACAAAACTGCAGCTTTTGTAAATTTGACATTTTTATTTAAAAATGCACCTTATGTACATACATACATACTACATAGGTTTGAAAATATTCAAGACTTCTATTTCAAAGTCAAATTTACAAAAACTGCAGATTCGTAAGTTTGCCTTGGAGGTAACGTAACATGTAGGCACATAAATCGATGGTAGCAATTAACAATATCATAAGTGATAAGTCGCTTCTTTTTACTTACCACATTTTTTAAAGTAACGGGTTTTCACTTACGTCTTTGTTAATTGCTACCGTCGATATAGTCTCGTTTTATTCCTATAAGGGTAGGCAAAGACTATATTCCTCCACTTACTATGATCCTGGCACACTTTAAGCTTCGTTCACGCTGGTCGCCTTCTCATGCACTCACCGTCACAAACAAGTTCATATTATAGTCATTAGTTTAAAAACTAACTCACCCATTCACTGCGGTCTTGAGTAGAGAAGAATTAGACATAGAGTAAAGAAGCTTGGACAAAAGTCTTCAAGTTTGATATTTCCGCCAGGTAATACTTTACTAACTACTTTATAAATAAACATGAGTTTTTTTTTGACAAGAACATCGTTGATTTATGTTCTTCCGCCAGATTCATAGAACTGTAAGAAGATATATGTTCGATAAAATGTTGACTGCCCCTGGAGTGGCCAGGGCAGCCCGCATGTGTCGCTAATGTAGCAATTATCATAACTGTGTGGCACGCTGTCCGCTTGCGGCCGCACAACACTCTCGCAAATGTCATCGTGATCGTCATAGGAAGACCTGGTACACCAGATTTTCACTACGGTTGGACACCGCACATCATCGCGATCGTCACAGAAATACCTGGTGTCTGTGGGTCCCGGCAGTCGTGTGCCGCACAACGTTGCGATCGTCACAGAAATACCTGATGTCTCTGGGTCCCAGAAGTCGGATGCCTGTGCGATCATCACAGCGTTCCTTGGGATTCAGCCAGCAATGTATAAGGCGTCCAAGTTCTTTTGCCTGGTGTCGTTTCAAGGGTTTGCCTCGTTTGTATTGCGCCAGACGGCTCGGGAGTATTTTTCAGAGCTCGAGCCCTTTTGAGCTCTCGATCGTTCTCGAAGCATTTTCAGAGCTCGCCTTTTTTAGCGCACTCATATTTTTGTGCGCTTTAGTTTTCATAGATACTGATTAATGAAAATAAGTAGAGGTAACGCACAATTTATTATTTAGTTACGGAGGTATTATAATCATAAACAAAACTTGTTTTTTTATTGAAGGCTTTAAGACTAGAACTCTTTTAATGGTTCGAGCTCTTTTGAAGGCCCAAACTCTTTAAGAGTCTCGAGGCATGGTTCAGAGAGCACGCACTCAGCTAGGCTCCGAGCCTACCGAGCTCGCTGAGTCTGACAAGAGAATGGCTCTGGCAAAAGTAGGACTCGACGCCTGCGACGTAAGAGTCTTGCAAATCACTAGTTCCAGCATTTGGGCACCGTTCAACTTCGCGAATGTCACAAGAATACTAGCAATCACCCTTACCTTACCCTTATTATAGCTGAACGAGTGCAGATTCCAATGGTTCATCACTTTTCAAACCGTAACACAGTAAGTACTTGCCTAAAAAACACGTTTCACGGATTGAAACCGTGAGAGTCCATCAGTTGTGTCGTTCAAAATTCAACTGAGAAATCACTATTTGTCTGTTTTGGCACTTAGTTAACACTTTTTATAAATTTTATAATATTTAATTTTTATTACATTATTAATCATAATATTGATATATATGTATGTATAATATTGATATAAGTATATATATGTAAGTATGTATGGTATATATAAGATATTTTATTTCCTTTTTTTTACAAAGATCTTTAACCAAATTTAATCCCGTACCTACAAATTTATACACAACTTCTAGGGTTGGCTGGTAGAGATAAGTCCACCTTTGTACTTTTAGTTTTTAAATACCTTTTGTAATCTACTTATGTTTTATGTGCAATAAAGGATTATTATGAAATATGGTTTATTCAGCTGTTTTAGTGAGTATTCTACGGAAGTATAACAATATAGAAGATGACATTACAGTACTCACTATTTGGAGTCATTTCATCTCAGAGCGCGGTCTCGTGTGGATTGGCGGAGGACCCACAGAGGATCAGATCACTAAAGCTTCACATACACAGTCCTGAAACTGAGGTCGTTACCTCAGACCGCTATAAATGTAAGAAAATTCAAAGTAACTCACATGGTAAATTTTTGGACTTACATCAGTTCAATAGAGTTTTAGGATCAAACACCTTTACATTTATAAAAATATTGTACTCGGTTTCACTAACACTGTAAGCCAGGCATTCGTCTCGGCACGTTTGTCACCCTGACAGATCCCATTCCGTCACCCCTTTACGTCGGTTATTTAGTGAGGTCAGTCACGGCACTCAGCCATGGTTTATGGCCAGAGGTCGCCACTCACTCTTGGCAATTAATAACAATCACTTCCATTTATGACGCGCCATAAATCAATATTATAACAATTCGTTTTTTATTTTATTTCATTATCGAAGCGTTTTTGTTATTGGGGTTAATGTTTATTGTGTTAAGTTGAGACTTTAAACGGGCTTAAATAAACTTACAGGGGCTTATGTTATTTTATATTATATTCTATAAATTTTTATTTATTTGCATGTAAGTGAATCTAAGCTTCGTGATTTCAGGGTTACAATTTTTTTTTAATGTATATTTTGTTTTGACGTTTTCAAGTGATATGTAATAGTTTATGAAATAAAGAACTTTTTACTTTAATTTTTACTTTACAATACTTTATTATTCTTATTTTATCACATAAAACAGATAGCACTAGTTTTAAACCTGGTTTAACTTTAGAACTTGTTTTGTAATAAGCCCCAAAAACTTTGGGTGCTTTCTGTCACTATTTTCCTATCAAATTAGTAGTTTGCAAGTAAAAATACATAGGACATTATATTCAAAAAAAGTGGAGTAGGATTATTGCCTTTAAGATATTACGATTGCCTCAATTTATTACGAGGGCTTAGCAGTTAAGCTATTAATATGTTTCTAACAGTGTCAATAGTTATTTAGATGTGTAAGAAATTGTGTAGCTTTGTTTTAGCTATAATAAATTCAAAAATCATGTTATGGTATGGAATGTGTTTTCGTTCTAAAATATGCTAAGTAAGTACGCAAGTGATGGATTAAAAATATCTTTGTAACAATTCCCGCGCTACTATAATTTCCCGAAAAATCGAGAAACTATTCAACACGACACGTGTTTCGCCCTTACACGACCAACGAGAGTCACTCTCGTTTCAGCGTTGGTCGTGAAGACATCGTTGTTCTGAGGCTCCTATCTTACCTGAAGATGCCCTGTGTAAGGGCGAAACACGTGTCGTGTTGAAAAGTTTCTCGATTTTTCGGGAAATTATAGTAGCGCGGGAATTGTTACAAATATATTTTTAATCCATCACTTGCTTACAATGGATTTCCGCAAAGTAACGCCTGAATCAACAAATTATTTATGCTAAGTAAGTACACTGCCCAAGTAGACTGTTCCCAGTTAATTTTATTTATTTTTTATATTACTCGACAGATTAATTAATTAGGCACATTTATAGTAAATTTCTCAGGTAAGTGACTGTATGGTTTTTAATGAGAAAATAGTTCATAGTTCTTTATTTGCGTCATGTTGTACATAAAGATCTTAATGTTACATATAATAAATATTCTTTAAACACAAATGATCTTTACAGTTACAGAGGACCGAATTGACATTTTATTGTTTCATATATGAGGGTGGTATCTAACACTAGCACAAGTAGTTAGTTCTAAAGAGCGCTGGATCGTATACCTAAGAAAGGTACATATATCAATGAAAGCTTACCCACACATGTATCGCAATTTGATTCAGAATACATCAACAATGCCTATCACAGTGTTTGTGTGTGGAAGTTAACCAGATCACAATAGCAATGCCACCACAATCGAGTCACAAAGCATCGGAGAAGCGACTCAATTGCACCACAATGGCTGTTGGCCTGCGCGGGAACTGTCCCCTTAATACGCGACCCACCATCTCCAGTGATAGTTTTAGCTAAGCAGTTGCTAGACATTCAATGCGTACTTTGTTAAGAGTCAATGTGCGATCATTCCTTTACATGGTTACTTGGTTGTGGTACAAAGGTCATGGGAAGCGATGGTGGTCGACATTGAAATTATATAATTGGAGGGTTGATTGGACAGGAATGCACCCGTATGCTGACCAGAAATCGCTTCATAAACTCCAAGATGAATACACTAAGCAATACAATACGACAATCGAAAGGCACTTGATGGTACAGCAAATGGAAGTAATAGAATTAATGGCCCTTCGTGTTTGAATGGAAGAGAATTGTTTGCGCAGTTTAACGATAATTTGATTACATTTCGGTATATCAAAATAGCCTTGTGTGACCAGGTGGTGCGAACTGATCACTGAGGTTATGTGGAGTTTACTGATGCCAGTCCTATTGGGCGGCATATGATATCGAGCCTACCTTTTTTTTTTACTTCGGTATCAAAATGCATTCACGCACTGCCTCTCAGCCAAAGTGGAACCGAGAGGGGTGTGTGAGACTCAAGACCGGCAAACACGACCGCCAGCAGTAATACCCACTAAAAATCTTCCGACGACGCCCGCCGCATGTTGGCAGAAAGGGGTGGTGGAGGACCTCCTCAGAGAGGCGCAGTTGACGCGCCCCTTCTACCTCCTTGTGCGACCATAGCGTGTGTGGCCGACTTCTCTGAGGGTCTATGGTTAGACAGCCACCCCTGCCACCGCCACCTTAGACCCTCCTGAGCCCGCCCTCTGCGCCCTCCACAAGTCCCTTTTAGTTTTCCCTCGGTAGTCAGTACTAAGGGGCACCCAGAGTCCAGAACCCAGCTCTGCCACACAAAAACAGTTTTTACTTCTTATGGAAGTCTATGCTTAATTAGAATGACCTGCACTATGTATATTTGATCGTTTAGTATAACATAATGTGTTGAATGAATTGTTGCTGAATATTCAGCGAAACATGTTGATCTATTTATATTATTTTTCAACTTTCAAGAACCGTGTTTTTGATAAAAATTAAATACTCTTATAGGTAGAACGTAGGTCCTGCTTCCTTTATGAAAACAAACGTTTTTACAGCATATCCCAAGACACGGAAACCCCCAGACACATTCCTAAGTCTTTTAACAATAATCTAGATGGAATTCAAACCCTATTCTTAACCATTTTTGGTACAAATAACGTTAAAAATAACGCAGATTTTTGAAAACAAAACTAACAATATGAATGGATATTGATGATAATGGAGATTGGATAATCTCTCTGTGGTCCTGGATCAAACGCCTCGCTTGGTCAAGGAAGCCATTCGTTAATTCTGGAGATGGAATTAAATAATTTGTATTTATGACAACAATTGCCCTCCGACCCCTCTTCCCGCATGTTTACGGGAATCACTCGGCAGCCCTCGGACTACGAGCAGTCTTGGTGTAAAGGTTAGAACACAACTATGTAAAGGATTGCTATTCTTACTTTCTTTTGAAAATAAAGTTTTTTTGGAATTTAAAATAGTTTGGTACCTTTATGAAAGGTAGTGTTTTCGTATCTTGTCATAGGTTTGTATAAATATTTGTATAAACATTTCACTAATAGATATGTATGTACGATACGATGTACAGTAAGGTAAAGTTAAAAGTTCTTATTACATAAAATATTACATAGCGTGCGAAGGGATCCTAACAAGACCTAAGGAGCCCAAGCCAACCTCACCTGCCGATCAACGGACGAGGCTCTGGTAAACAAAACTGTGTCCGATAAGCGGCAATAGGCTCGCCACCTATTACGTGATACTAACTATATACATAATTGGCGAAGTGTGGGGGTAATATGCCTCTGCCTATGTATGTATGTATGTATGTAAGTATGTATGTATGTAAGTATGTATGTATGTATGTATGTAAGTATGTATGTATGTATGTATGTAAGTATGTATGTATGTAAGTGTTTATGTATGTATGTATGTACTACATAGCACGAAGCTTAGATTCACTTTCATGCAAAATAATAAAAAATTCAGTGTAAGTGAATCTAAGTGCCAGTTCTGTGAGAAGAACTAAAAATAAAATCACAGGCTAGCTCTTTTAAATCATCAATCAAATATAACTATACAGAACACACACAATGAATATTTTAAGATATTGAAAGGGTCCCCAGATGCCGTAACCAATAAAGTAGCACTAAGGGAACTTCCATCACAGTTGCACGTTACAAAATCTTAGCAATAGTCACAGATTCTAATACAAATGTAATGTAGAAATAAAATCCGTAAAACAAGAGACTCACCAATCGTGAACACCATCCCTAATCCAATAAAATCCTTTTGTAGCCCAGTTCATTTAGTAACGACTTGAGGATGGTTTCAGATTCCCGTTTTGGTAACATTCCGCCTAATTGTCACTTGTCTGTAACTGACCGTTATGATGCGGGATATTTGTGTAATATTTACTGTAGTGTGGAGAAATCGTAATTGGGAAATAGCATTAGGAATGATTCACACGACTTTTGGAAATTGAGAGTTATTATTTTATTGGTGAATTGTTATAAAATGATGTTTGTTAGAAATGCTTTATTGAAATGTATTGCAGTTTAGTTTAGCTGAATGGTACTGTGGTAAATGAGAGAAGCAGATTATGTGTTATTAATCCACCCATCTATGTAAATAAGGAGTTACTTTAAAGGTTAAACAAAAAGTAAAGTTCATATTTATATTAATGTATTTTCTCGATTCGATTTGTTTACGTTAGGTTTGACTAATGTTCCTTAAATGATGCTTAGAGATTCAAAGAATAAATAATTAAAACGTAGACTGTTGATTAAAGCAATCTCACATAGATTTCTAGAAATGACTTTTCATGCTACCGGTTGTTGTAAAATTAATTAATGCATGTGTACTGTCTTATAAAACATTTCTAACAATATATGGTTGGTGGAAATTAAAAATATGTGGTGATACCCACTAAAAATCTTCCAACGACCAGTACCTGGGTTGCAGCGTCTGACACCCCGCCTGCGGCCAGCGACCCCTGGACCAAAACCGGGAGGACCTCCTTAAAGAGGCGCAGTGGACGACCATAGCGTGTGTGGCCGACTTCTTGGAGGGTCCATGGTTAGACAGCAGAGGCCCCCAGCCCCCACTGCCTAAGACCCTCCTGGCGCTGCTTGCCGGGCCCTCCTGGCCCGCCCGCTGCGCCCTCCACAGGTCCCTCTTAGTTTCTCCCCCGGTAGTCAGTACTAAGGGCACCCAGAGTCGTCGGTCTCTGGGTGTTACCTTTTCCCTGGCGCCTCCTGCGCCCTACCGGGAGGTACTCAGCCCCCCCACCACGACAAGGCCAGAGACCAGTCGAGGGGGGGGGGGGAGCAGAGTCCCCCTTTGTGAACTATGCTTTACTGTAGTAATTGTTCCCCACCATCTATTACCGCGGAGCTTCGAGCGGTTCCTAGGTAGTTGATTTTCCCAAGTGCTTGTCTTGTTCCTAAGCCCAGTTGTTATTTGTCTGGCCGGTATTATTGCAGAGAAGATCTGTTGGCGAGTATCTCGGAAATTATGTTAACAAAATGAAGAACAGCTTTTAATTGACGACGTCCTCGTGGCCTCCTGTGTGGCACAATTACAGCGGATGTGGACGCGATTAGTGGCGTCGCGGCCCGCCCGGCCAATTGTCTGCCGGGGAATCGAACTGCTCATGCGGACCACACAACTGACTTCACTTGTGTACCCACCAACTAAGTGGCTCTTTATTTTAAATTTTTAGAATCGTATAACCAATGACAACTTCTTTACTGTTAGATATTATCGATTCCCATATAGGACACGTATAGAGAATATTTGTCTGTGTTATCTGTTTTACTATAAGCTCTGCTTAGACAGCAGGATCGGAGTGACCACGAATCGTACCCAATAAAGTGCAATTGGATAGGCCTGTGATCAGCAGAGAACTGCTATATGCTGATGATGAAATATTCGTATGGTAAAATTTTGCTGTCACTAACGTAGCTCGTCTGACGATTCTGCTCCTGTAATACTACATCCTTATTTAAAAGTATAGGTACTGGTTTTTGAAATTCTGAATGCTAAACTAATCCGCTACAAAGTTCTAGAAGAATCCGTTCTAGAAGAAAATTGCTTCACACCCCATTTTCACATACTAATTATAGAAAGAATAGTTTTATGGTTAGATCCTTTACATCTCTTAATGAGTTGTGTAATCATTTTGTCTTGGATCTCTTTTTTGGATCTACAGATAATGTTAAAAGCCTTTTTTTTTCTTTTTTTTTATATTTTTTTTCTTTTTTTTTTTATTTATTCAAAATCCACAGCTCTTTAAGATAAATTATAGAGTTTACACTGAAACTTACAGCTAATGACGGATTTTATATACACAGGTTTAAAATATATTACGGGATAATTATCAGAGGAGGTTTATAAGGACATATTAGGAATAGGTATTATATGAGGTAGACACAACTAAGAAACACATTATTAAAACATTACACACGCGCAAAAAGTATAAGTATATAGAAAATGCAAATAAAAAGATACACATATATTCCAATAAATAAATATAAACATATAATTTACATCATATATTATTATTTAGCGTTGGCTATAATCTGGCCAATGCCTTCCCTAAAGGAAGGGAGTGACAAACAGAATAAATCTAATGAAGTAAACTTATCATTGTAAGTTTTCTGCAGGCGATGTATCACAGAGTTTTGAGCATAACTGGTGTGAACTAACTTATTAAAAATAAACGAAGCTAGTTTGTCAAATTTGTTTAAAGCTAATATATGGAAGCTTGTTATTAGCCTATAATTATTTTATAAGTCTTTTATTTTGTAAACACAGCTGTAAGCTTTCCAAATATATTTTTTTTGAAAAAAAGCGGCCCTGTGTAAATGATTTTTAAACTGTCCCTTAAACATAGATGCAATACAGATTAATCTGATGAACAGCATTAAATCAAATATCTTAAATCCTTTGATACCTTGCTCCATTTACGCCGGAAATATAAAACAAACGATTTGGGATCGAATTTCCGTACACAGATTACCAGCTCAATCAAATCAGATGCAAAGTGATTCTTAAACCGGCCATTTTAAAGTTGATTAAAGTTCAAAGTGGTGTTGTGGCCGTCGCTACCACACGTAGACCAAATGTTTTTAAACTAGATGGTTTGGCGGCGGCCGGTGTTTACACTTCGGGTCTGCAGCTCCTCACCGTTTGACAGTACACACTTAAACAAAACCAAATACAGTGCTAAGCGACTCCAGAGTCTCCTTCGTATTGTATCTTTACTACATTGTCTTACCGCTTAAATTACGATAGCAATTATGATAGGTTTGTTTCTTTTGAAATACAAAAAACACGCTTCACCTATGCTTACAAAACGTTTTAAAGCTTTTACAGAGGTCAGTCTAATATCAAACATATGATTGCGGAGCTAGGTTTTAAATTACAATGATGAGTAATTAAGCTTTAATTGTAATGAAGCATTAAATTGTAAGTAATATAAGTAAAGAGCGCGTGATAGTAAGATCAAAGCGTCTTGATAAATGTGCCGATGTGATCTCGGGCGGGAGTAACTCGACTTGATAGTTGTCCGAGCGTAAAACGCGTTAGGTATCGGTATTTATATTTGGTATCAGTATTATTCCTCGGTATCGGTTTCCAGACGGCTCTTTCGCGCCGTGTTTAGTAATATTTGACCGCAGAGTTATGAATATGAATCACCACAAACGTTTAGAGACGTTTAACACATGAGCGGGTTCGTATTTTTGTGATCCGCAAAAATTATGGTCAAACCAGGCAGATTAGGTATCCTTATAATTTATTGCACACTTCGTGGCGTGTCAAAATAGTATACAATATTTAATGTGTTTTGGAAACTTTTTATTTATGTGTTCGCACAGAGATTTTATAATACGTCATGAAGATCTTATTTAATTGGCGTAAGCTTTGGAATGTGACATAATTAATCGATCAACATATCAAGACACAGATTAAATATTATATATATATATATATATTCGAGAAACTTACATATAATATATTTCGTACCTAAACAACTTAAATAAACTACTTTAACTTAAAACTATAAATAGAAGATGTCTTCCAACTGTGGGCACTTACCCATGTGGGTACGGTGCCAAGAACGCTGGCAAAATTTCGTCTTAATATTAACATTCGGAAAGATAGCAGAATCTCTAGAGAATTAAAGGACATGCTTAATAATTTTAATTTAAATATAACTGCTCCCACCGGGAAAAATGCTTGCATTGACCATATTGCTAGCAACTTCCGCGGAGCTTCAGGGTCCCTTCAAATTCTAAATTTGCCAGATCACGAGACAGCGCATCTCTCGGAATTTACGTCGAAGTTTAAAACAATACATAAAGTATGGTTGAAAGAAAAAAGAGAATTTAATGTCGGAAATAAGTTCTCCTTCTTTTTTAAATTAATGGCACTATGGTAATGGTAATGACGACAGTTCAGCCAGACTTGTATGATGACTGCACATGTGAATAAAAGGAATGAAACAAAAGCGAAGCTATGGTAACTGTCAAAAGAGAATTAAAGAAAATAAGTTGAAATTTACTGGATGCATCAGTAACCGTTCGTTTTGTGACGTAATGTCGAAAACAGACACTAATGCTTTCGACACGTTTTATGGTAATACCATGTTGTTTTTTGAATGAACCTTTAATCCTTACTGGTCTATATATCAAGCAGTTGCCATTGCTTGTGAAACAGCACAACGAAAATTTTGAAACCTTCAAAGACGTCAGAGTAAAGAGCCTTCGCTGTAGAACTGAATATCGCTTATGTGTGCCTAATTGTAGTTTGTCCCTTTAAAAGAATGCGCACTTTATGGTAATTAAGGTACCTATATAATCACTTTTATGAAAATTTAAAAAACCTAAATTTGGTCTTATTCGAAAGAAAACTTTATGAATAGTTGCTGGACAAATGCTTCTACTCTCTGAATAAATGTTATGACTGGAATAATAACAGAATAGTTAGACAGACTGTTAGACATTATATACTTAATAAAACTTTTTTTAGACATTATATTTTTAATGCATTTGCACGCTAATTTCGCAAAAATATGAGGCACTATATACTAGCAAATACTCTGAACGAGAGATTTAAAAGAGACAAATTTTGATTTGATAAGAACAATTATTAAGATCATAGGAAAACAATTGATTTGTTTCCTTTTATAGAATCTTATTTATGTATCATGTAAAATATACACCCATTCAATAAGTTCAAAGCTTGATTATCAATAAAAAGAATATTAAAATATATTTCATAAACTATGTTATGGACATACATTTTGTTATTTAAATAGGACAGTGATAATTAAAGTAACACTTCCTAAATTAGTAATAAATATTGTTTTCCTAATTAGCTTTTACGTAATGTTTATAATTTAAGAAAAGTATGTCAATGAAGTTTATATATAAAAAAAACTGTCCGCAAGAAAAAGTCAAGTCATAGACATTTATGAAAATAAAACAAAATTTTGTATAACAATCTTGTGAATGCTACGCCGTAGCATCGTAGCATGTTCCCTTATTATATTTATAGAAAATCTTATAAGCTACCTAGCCTCTACCTAAAGGTTATAGGCTATAGGTTTTTTTAAATAATATAAATTGCCTCATCGTATTTTGTAGGTTAGAAATTCAGATGGTTGTCACTTTATGCATCGTCTGCCTAACGGAAGGCAGGATGTCATTTTGCCGAGTCGTGCAATAAAAGGAAGCCTCAGTTAAAACACGATGTAATTAAAAATGAGTGCTATGTGTGAGTGATGCGCTAGTGCGGCGATGTTGTGTGAAAACACGTAAACATACAGACTTCTTGATATCCAACGCCCGAGTCATAAGAGATTAGCGTTAATCATTTTTTTATATTTTATTTTTAATTATTTGTTAAGCTTGCAGTTGCTTATATATGCAAAATAATATTACAAACACAGTTATTGTAAAGCTTCGTGGAAACTCTTTACAAAGCTCCCTCGTGCTCATTCCATCAACTCCCTTTCACCTTTAACTCTCATTCAACAGACGTTTCGCTGTAACCTCATGTAAAGAGCCTGGTGTGCCTGTCGGGTATTACGTAATAATAGCGCATAGGTTTCCCAACTCCTAAAGACCGTCGAGAATCGACATTTATGCCGGCCGCCATGTGTGGGCGCATTTATTAGCATGTATGTTACACGGTACGGAGCGCTCTTACTTTTCTGGATTCCATCGACTGCTTTCCATCAGGCAAGACGTGGTCACTAAGACGAGTCACATAAAAACATAGAATATGCCCATGGAATAGAAGTTCGGGGGATGAGCCATGAGCTGGAGGTCCAAATCTGCAATGTAACAAATCCCGGAAATTAGATTGGCAGCGGCCCCCGGGCATTTACACCCGTCTGTTAAACGATCATACCTATATACATCCTCTCCCTACACTGTAAAAGTGACTGTTAGTGAGTGTTATGACTTAGACCAAAAACCGCGGAATATAGTGCGCTTTGAAGTGCTCTCTGGCTGTTTACGTGTTGTTTGTTTATTTGGCCGCGTAGTGGCGGCGGCCGCTTATGAAGTTGCCGCGATCTGGCCGTGGCTTTACACGAGTCGGTACATCGCGAGTCAGTAATACATTGCCTAAAATTATCTTTACGTATTGAAATAATAATGTAGTTTTTGTGGAAGATAATAATATAAACTTGGAAACAATATTTTTGGTATTTATGAGGCCATGGTTTATTTTTGCGATTCGTAAAACGTTCTTGATTACTGTAAATTGTATTGCTCTACTGAATTTCAAATAACCAGTGGTAGTTTTTTTGAATGTCTGCTTAGTGGATTGGGTTTTCATTGTTTGTCAACCAATAAAAAACTGTGTACTGTAATGTCTTTTTTAAAGACAAAAACAATGAGAAGATATCATTCTATTTATGGAGGCCTTGTATGCTTCATGTCTTAAACAATCTGCTGCCTGCTCACTAAAACACCAGTCTAAGAATAACGTTGAGAAGTTGTTTTTATATAAGATCATAATTAGCAGATGACTGCAGAGCAATAGTCAGTCAAAACCAATAGTTAGATCTTTACTAATTTTACAAAAACCCAGTACTTTTAAGGGCTTATAACCATATAATGCATTCTTAGCCTTAGGCGTCATATATAAAACCTATTGGTTTAAGACATTGTACAATAAAGCTTACAAACAGACACGCGTACTAGTTTCGCATACCGGATTATGGTAATGTCAGTTTTGCGATTTCATATGAAACCCTACGAAAACGCGTTACGGAAATATTGGGTACGCCAGGCATAGTCAAAAGATCACTGCAGTATAATTTATCTTTGCGTCTGTAATATTAATATCTATACTTTTTTTTACATATTATTGGGTCGTTACAAAACATTTAACACCTCCAATCGCAAGGTGGATAGAGGTCCAGGGGGCCTACCGCCGAGTTCGATGGCAATCGATTATAAGGCAAAATGGATTTCGAATTGATTCTGTCGTACCGCCGAACTCATGAAAATCGAAACAAAATGGCGTTCTCCATTTACCTATTGGTCTGTCACGGACTGAAGGTCATGAATGAGAGGTGGCTGTCGGCAGATTCCCCGGTACGGATTAATGAACGTAAACAAAGTTTGATCTAGATGGATTACCGGTAATCCATCGAATTCGCCGGTAGGCCCCCAGGCCTCCTGCAATCAATGACAGTAGAAGTAAGTTGGCCCATGTTCAGACATATGCCTTCCCTAATTAACATATTCAGTGGACGTCCTTGGGCTGATAATGAGGATAAGGTAAAATATTGACAATACAATTTATCTTAGAAATAACCCGATTGAGAGGGAGCCTTAGGTAATCTCTGGTAGTATTTCCTCTTGAGGTTTTCTCGAAACCTCAAGATTGACGTGTACTTTTCAGCAGACGAACCCAGGGGGACCCTTAATAACAAATTCAAAAATATACTACGCGTACTAAATAATAGATATGCATAATATAATGATCAATTTATTTCATGTTTCGTCACTTCAAGTGTAAATTTGGAATAGATATTCGTGACAGGTCTTTACTGTTGTAATTTCACTATGTAATAATATAATTGAAAAGTAAATTCAAAGCAAGCTCAATATAAGCAGATTAAATATGCTTAATTCACCTCCCGACCGAATGCGCAATTATAATTATGCGATTATAGAAACCTTATCCTTGCAATTTGCTCGTAAGATTAGTGAAGTGACACGTGGAACCAACTTTGTATCGTACATGGTTAAACTGATCGACTGGTGGTTAAATTACCCAGGTACACCTTTTCTTTTTTTTTTTTGATTTACGTCGGTAACAAAATGCATTTACGCACTGTCTCCCGGCCAAAGGGGGACCGAGAGAGGTGTGTGGGACTCACCACCGGCAGACACGACCGCCAGCAATAATACCCACTAAAAATCTTCCGACGACGCCCGCCGCTTGTTGAGAAAGAGGCGGGGCACCAGTACCTGGGTTGCAGCTCTGACACCCCGCCCGCGGCCAACGTCCCCCGGACCAAAACCGGGAGGACCTCCTCAGAGAGACGCAGTGGACGCGCCCCTCCTACCTCCCTGTGCGACCATAGCGTGTGTGGCCGACTTCTCGGAGGGTCCATAGTTAGACAGCAGGGGCCCCCTGCCCCCGCTGCCCAAGACCCACCCGGCGCTGCTTGACGGGCCCTCCTGGCCCACCCGCTGCGCCCTCCACAGGTCCCTCTTAGTTTCCCCCCCGGTAGTCAGTACTAAGGGCACCCAGAGTCGCCAATCTCTGGGTGTTACCTTTTCCCTAGCGCCTCCTGCGCCCTACCGGGAGGTACTCAGCCCCCCCACCACGACAAGGTGGAGACCAGTCGGGGGGGGACCCAGGTACACCTGCCTTCACCAGTTCGAAAAAAGCCGACTCTTGGCGTGTGTGACCTAAATCACTTCCTCTATGGTTTATGCAAGTCCGTGTCGTGTAGTGCAACAGGTGGCACTTAGGCCCTTAACCTTATGGAAAGTGATCACTGCAGTTTATGAACGCTTGCTGACCCAGGGGCATCACAAGCAGATTGCCGATCATTTACAAAACGTATCAGGACCATTTCAAGGAGCCCTATGCTGTAATCTCCCGGGAAAAACCCGCCCCCCCGGGTGGTTCTTGACAGAAAGTTTCTTTGGAAAATATACGCTCCTCTTATTTTAAAGGCACGGTAATGGGCTAGGAAGATGTCTATTCCGAAATACATTATCTGTTTCCACGCAAAGGCCATTTTTCACCTTAACTTTCATCATGACTTATATGTATAAAATAACATCATAGAAGTCATCATACCATCAATGATGCTGTTCTGATGGTGGGAGCCGGACGGCGATCAAAGGCCGGACGCGGCCGGGACGTGGTGCCGGACATCATTCAATAATATTATTCCAATTCGTGGCCGCAATTGATCTTTTGATACAAAAATAATGGCGTTGAAGAAAATCAAACGCGCGTTTTATTGCGTGTTCTGCGTTTTGTCAAATTTGTATGGTATATTAAAGTCAGGTTCGGCGTTAGGAAATATTGATGCACAGAGTATATTTTTAAAAATATCAAAACAAAAATGGGCTTATTACAAATTATAGTCTTAAGTTAAACCAGGTTTAAAACTAGTGCTGTCACTTTTTTCTGATAAAATGAAGACAGAGAGAAATGAACCTGGGTTAACTTAATCTTGTTATGTAATAAGCAAATGTTCTCAATAATGAGCGGTACTGAGTTTTAACTACTCTATTATTGACATGTTTGAGCGGCGTTAGCCCGTGGCGATACCATAGACTTCAAATTCAGAGGGTTTCGGTTTCAAACCCGAGTACTGCGCACTTATAACTTATTTGAACCTATATAACCAGCTCGAGGAATGACCTCTCAACAAACCTTCAACCTACCTTGACGATTTTCTTGCCCGTTCTTTTACGATCAAGCTCCCGCCCGCAGTGAATGGGCGCGTTAGTTTATAAGTATGACATTCATAAGAGCTCTATTGAGCCAAACTTGAATAATTGAAATTTTAGTTTTTTTAATTTTTTTAAAAAAAACAGGACGGCGAGCACCTTTTAGTCGCTCAACAGAAAGGTATCAAATACCTTCTCCTACCGAAGAATGTCAAAAAAATCATTACCTAAAGCATTATACCGTTTGATCTCTCCTCAATCAGGATGGCCGCGTCTTGTTTTGTCTATGGTTAAACGTTAAACGCTTAACTAAAACAGTGCAGATCAAAGCGGCGTCCGCGGGCGGCGTTGATCCAAAGGCTCACTTCCTGTAACAATTTCATTACACGTGCATGTAAACATTCGGATCCACCGCGGTGTATTTACTGGACGAACTGTTTTTTAATAGAAACTTATAGATAACTCAGCCGGAACTGGTTTATTAAGTAATTAGTGAGCTGATCGCGGCGGTAACATTGTAGAAATTTATTGTATGTGTCTAAATTTGATACATTTAAAAAAAACAGATTAAGTCGTAATACATAGGTGTATAGATCGTACATAAGTGTTGGTAAACGAAACAAAACGGTGCATCATAACTTTTCTAATTCTCTCAAGAAGTCCATTTATCATCTTTACCACCACTCATTCTCATTTACTATAATTTATATGTTATTAATATATCTCTTACTTGATAACGGCTAAATGTGCAAACTGCATTAAGCCATTATTTAAAGGAAACAAACATAGGTGTATAGATGTATACCAAGATCTGAGAAGCCCAAGCCAACCTCAATTGCTAGTGGTGCACTTGCCGATCAACAGACAAAGTTCTGGCGAACATGAAGGTTCCCGGTAAGCGGTAATAGGCTCGCCACCTATAACGTGTTCAACAATATAACTGGCGAAATGTGGGCGTATAATATGCTGTCTACCCCTTCTGTGAAACAGGCGTAATATTATGTATGTATGTAAGTCCTCATATAATATATCGTCAGAACAATCAGCTGATTACAACCATCATATATAGAACATTCTAGCTTTCAGTGACGAGATAGGTAAGCAATTTCATCATCATCATCATCATTTCAGCCATTTGAAGTTTACTGCTGAACATAGGCTTCCCCAATTGCTTTCCATGTAGATTGATTCTTTTCCGCCTGCATCCACCGGCTCCCCGCCGCCCTGACCAGATCATCTGTCCATCGCAAGCAATTTACCTGACTTAATACGCCTGCCGTATTTAATAGAACAGTACCTACTAATGGTGATGAGAACCGACCTCCAAATCAGCCTTATCACCCCCTAGCTATTTGTTGTCTTATATGCCGATTGATTTTATTAATTTTCTTATAGGTATGCCATTCATGAATGATTTTTTTTAAACATTCGCCAACAAAGCGGCTGCCATTCACATCACATTTCTGAAAAGTTTTGAA
Source organism: Musotima nitidalis (assembly GCA_949126915.1). NCBI lineage: Eukaryota > Metazoa > Arthropoda > Insecta > Lepidoptera > Crambidae > Musotima > Musotima nitidalis. The sequence continues at coordinate 19,595,776 of OX421421.1, forward strand.
TTAAACATAAGATTTCCTATATATATACTGATATAGACTGATATGGCGTAGTGGCGAGTATACCCGCTCGACCCTCCAAGGTCGTGGGTTCGATTTCCACACAGGCAAACATTTGTGAGCATGAACATGAATATTTGTTCTGGTCTGGGTGTTTCCCTATGCATATTAAGTATTTATTTACAAAAAAATTGTATTTATGTATGTTTATCCGTTGTTTAGTATCCATAACACAAGTTCTTAATGATACTTACTTATCTTGGAACTAAATAATTGGTGTAATTGTTATAAAATATATTTATCTATTTACATATAGAAAACAGAAATGATAACTATGTTAAACAGCGCCTATGCGGTTAAAAGTAATCTAGCAATCTGGGTAGCTTGAGATATTTACTGTCAGGAAAAATACCAATAATTTCTCCCAACCTTGTTACTTTGTTACCGTTCTTCTCCGACGGTGTAGAGCTCATGGTAGTGGACTGCATCGACTGATAAGCATCAGAAATGGTTAGTCTCGTCAGTCCCATTAAAAAAATCTGGTAATCGTCTGTACTTGTTCCGTTTTGAAGTTCACATCACCATATAGCCTTCAAACTCAGAGGGTCTCGGGTTCAAACCCCGGTGGCGCACCTATGTATGACTTTTAAAAGTTATGTGCGTATTTTGCTTGCTACGTGTCTCGGAACGCACGTTAAAAAATAAAGATAATCTATTCGTTAAAATACAGTAGGTACATTAAGGTGTTAAATAAATATGTTAGCATCTTGCATTCTTCTACTACTGGTGTAAAAATATTGAACTTATAAACTAGTAAAATTAAATGAAATGCTGTCATAAACATCTATGGCAGTCGTTATTAGGAAGTCAGTGCCTTCTAACAGACTGACAGCTGGTTTAACCATATAATGATGTTTCCCTTTGGATTGCGAAGGTCAGGCGACAGTGGCTCCGTGTAATAACTGTAATGCAGACAAATCTGATACGACCAGTGAGCAGAGCCTTGACCCTAAGCCTAGTCTAGTCTAGGGCAACCGGGATAATGCTCGGATATGATGAAGTTTTCAAGTTCAAAGTATTGCGTAAACTATTTGTTGCATTATGGTGATAAATAAAAACCCGCTTGTCGATCATATGCCAACAACGTATTCTTTCATACTTTGGCCACATAGCGCGCAGAGGCGATGAAAGCCTGGAAAAACTGATTGTCGTTGGACACACAGAAGGCAAACGATCGCGTGGTCGTGCACCGACCAGATGGAACGATCCAGTGAAAGACTCATCGTCCTCCAAATTCTACGCGGTCGTGAAAGACGCGCTGGATCGGAACCGGTGGAAGCAGATCATCCGCTCCAGATGTTACTCCGATGCTAACCACGATCCTCAGACATGAGGGACCGACTATAGAGAGACTAATACAAAACTACCAAGGTGTTCTTTTGACAAATGACTCAAAAGTTCACAAGGAAGTGATTAGTTGATTACTTACTTGTGAACTTTTAAGTAAACCTTGTGAAGTGTAGAACAAGAGCATATCATACTTATTTATTGTTGCCGAAAGTGATTTAAAAGAACCTTGAATAATATGATTAATAAGAAATAAATAAACGTAATTTAGTTGGAAGAATAGCGCAATGCTGAACTTGGTGCGTCAACGCCGGGCCGCTTCATCTCATCACAGCTGAGCGGAGATCGATTAAGGCTCCGTCCCTTGTCATGTAGACGTCACATGCCGTGGGGAACAGGTGGCTCACTCTGCGAAACTGTTGGTGAGCAAGTTAGAAGGTTGTATAGGAAATCAGTACAGCTTACGTTTAATAAAGACGCAAAAGGAGATCGTCTAAGATTTCTTTGTGATAGTAGTCAGGTTTTTTGCAACCAACATTTTTATCTCTACTTCTTTGGAGGATACCACCGTACCGTATTTTTTCTTATGTTTACATGTAAAACTTCTATAATCCCCCCCGGATCGGTCTCCACCTTAGCGTTGTGGGGGGGCTAACTACCTCCCGGAGGCCGGGAAAAGCTTACACCCGGAGGTTGGCGACTCTGGGTGCCCTTAATACTGACTTCCGGGGGGGAAACTATGAGGGACCTGTGGAGGGCACAGCGGGCGGGCCAGGAGGAGCCGTTAAGCAACGCCAGGAAGGTCTTAGGCAACGGGGGCAGGGGGCGCCTGCTGTCTAACCATTGACCCTCCGGGAAGTCGGCTACACACGCTATGGTCGCACGGGGAGGTAGGAGGGGCGCGTCCACTGCGCCTTTTTGAGGAGGTTTCTCCCGGTTGTGGTACGGGGGACGTTGGCCGCAGGCGGGGTGTCAGTCGCTGCAACCCAGGTACTGGCCCCCGCCTCTTTCTCAACAAGCGGCGGGCGTCGTCGGAAGATTTTTAGTGGGTATTACTACTGGCAGTCGCGTCTGCCAGTGGTAAGTCCCACACCCCCTTTCGGTCCCCCTTTGGCCGGAAGGCAGTGCGTAAATGCATTTTGTTACCGACGTAAAACAAAAAAAAGATAACTTCTATCATTCATTGATTTATCAAGTTTATGTGAGTTAAACTAGCGAGCTTTTTGCAGTGTTTGCCGTGAATCACACCAAATAAAAAAAATAAAAGTTGACTGGAATGCATCGTCGAATTATGTATCTTACAAATTCAACAAAGCAGTTCGTTTATATAACGAAAATTATTATTAAACATCATCGCCTTTTCATAAACTTTTCTCATTGTTTACTTTGACAAAAAATAAGAATATCTTTCCATTTCTTCATTCCATGCAGTCGTTATGATTTCTTTAGGTAAGATTTAATTGAGACATTTCTTGGAAATGCCGTCGTGTCGTATATAAGTGTAAGAGCTTTTAGGTATGTAACGTGCACACTGTTTCGCATAGGCTGTGTCCTGCGCGAGCGCAGTGTCGCGGAAACCTACCGTCCACTGCGCGCGACTGTGACAGACACTTTTTATTGTTATGATCCCACAGTTTTTTGGCTCATAATAAAAATAAATAATCCTTTGAGGCGGCACACACTCCCGCCGCGCCACGAAACCAATTTTGAGTGAGGTCTTTATATCTTTTATTTGGTGTCAGTAAATTTAAATTTGTAAGCATCGCTGATTTGTCTGTTTACTAAAATATGCTCTGTGTTTTTTATTGAACAATAAAAGTCTCAGGATCAGTCGAAAAGTTCGAAGAGGAAATGTTATAAATTATCCTGACTTTTTGAGAGTTTTTAGATATTTTTTTCGTCTTAGGTGTGAATAAGTGATGTGTGATGATATTAATTATTACTATGGGGATACCACTGGGGATACCAAGCTCAGCGCATTCTGCATCTTGGGTAACCATTTGAAATAATAAATTACCTGATTGCAGTTATTAATCTCTACAGGAGAAAGAACAAAATACTATTTGCAATAAATGAGACAAATAAGGTTTGCTGCGAGAATGATACGCAATATTTGTCATAACATTTAATTAAAAATAGTCTGTTTACTTTTAATTCTGAAAACAAAGAAAACTAGCCATGTAACTACAAAACAATGGTAGAAAAATAATAATTGAAGTATTTATACGGTAACATTGAATATTTTAGATAAACAACAAAGATTACAGTAAGGTAAAAGGTCTGGCGATCAATCACCGGCGGGACACAAATATTTGTGCTAAGTTGGCCGCGCGTCCGTTTCCCGCCCCCGAGCCCGGCCCTATCGGCAATCGGCATATTTACATCTGGTGGAATATTTAATTTGTCATATTACTTGTAATTACACGCAACGATTGCACGTGTTAGAAATACGTAAGTTTTTATATATATTCAAAATTTTGGTCCTTCGTTTTTTAGGTTAAAATTTTAGTACGTGGTATGTTCTAGTATGAATTAAGTATCTATTGATATTACGTGGTGAAGATTTTTCTTAGGGGCATGAAATTTACTATCAAATAAAAGATCACACATATATTTCGTTCTGATTTAATGCGCTGTGATGGTTTTCAAAGCAAAATTATAAGAATTAAGTAAGTACTGGATACATAGATCGCCGAATGGTGTTGCGCATTTGCTATAAATGCTTTTATGAAGAAGAGCCATAACTACCGCCAAATTCGATGGATTACCGGTAATCCATCTAGATCAAACTTTGTTTTGCGTTCATTAATCCGTACCGGGGAATCTGCCGACAGCCACCTCTCATTCATGACCTTCAGTCCGTGACAGACCAATAGGTAAATGGAGAACGCCATTTTGTTTCGATTTCCATGAGTTCGGCGGTACGACAGAATCAATTCGAAATCCATTTTGCCTTATAATCGATTGCCATCGAACTCGGCGGTAGGCCCCCTGGTATGTATACCTATGACATTTTTATGTGAATCCTCGTAACGCATTGCGATGCCACGCTTTTCGCTCATGGTGGCCAAGTTGCTGCTCAATTCCTTAGGCAGCCAGCATCTTGACCGTAGTTAATTCGGAGGTGGTGAGGATAGAATGAAGTTATACAACTACTACTATTTCGTTGACTTAGCGACCCGAAGCGGACCTTGGCCTTAGCTCAACTGGCGACGGGCACTTGCAATTCGAGCAGAACCTTCTTAACCACATTGATCCAGCGTTTCAATGGCCGGCTATCGCCAAGTTGACAGTCCTGGTATGCTCTCATGACAGCTCGATCTTCGTCAGTTCTCTACATAAAAGTACAAAGTGTGAAAGAAACAAAATAATGTTCTTTTATCTACATAGTTTATGTAGATTTTAATTGTTAACTCGCCCTTTGTTTCTTTAATCTTTTATTTATTGAAATTGACAGAAAAGCGGTTATAATACACTAAAAGTATATTATTATCTTTCCGCTTTCAATTCCGATAACCACAAACAAATTTTATGTTTATTAAATTAATTCTACGTCCCATGTTTATCTTACAAGAATCACAATATTACAGATTAAGTCAAAATTATAAAACAGAGCTTTAAGTGTGCAACACTAAGGTAGTGTTTTGTGGAAGGAAAGGAAAAAGTTAAGTTGGATCCCGTAATGTCAAAAATTTGTGGGATATATCGATCATAGACTATCGGGCATCGGTTTTATCAGCATGACGTATCTAGAGAGGTAGATGTCGCAATGATGGACAAGCTGTGTTCGCCACAAATGTCATGCTAACATCTTTTTATAATTATACATACGCTTAGAATAATTACACCTAGAAGCCCAGTACGCGTCGTCAAAGTGAGGCAACTCAAACCTAGCCATATTGGCTAAGTTTGTTACGCGGCCCGTCAGTGCTCAAGGTCGTGTCGTATTGAAAACTACTCCTGATATTTTTATTAAAAATGACGGTTTGAGCTATGAACGGATATCACAATACGTCGGAAAAGCACAAGAAACATATTAACATAACATTACAAGGGTAAATTATGCGTTTGAACTTAAATTATTAAGTAAAATATTCATTAAAATGAAAAAAATAATTTCAATATTTGTTACGTGACAGTTGATGAAAATGTTGCCATTAAGGGGAAAAAATCTCCTACATTTTGTTGTAAGTTAAACACGTCTCAATTAGACAATAATTAAATTGCACAAAATGTTATTTGACAATTATCTGCTACTATCTTCCGCCCGCGACTTTGTTCGCGTGGAATAATTTCTTTAATATACGATAACACAAAAGTCTTTATTTTTTCATTGATTGATTTCAATTGATATGGCATAAATCACATCTTAAAAAGGTATAATAGTTTTATCCGATTCTGGTCTATCTACATAAAACAGTTGACTAACTATATCAATTAAAGAGTTTCATAGCTCTAAATATATTAAATAAATAATTAGTGAAAAATTATTCACCCCAGGCAGGATAAATATATATACAATTTTAATGAAATTATAAAGCTAGTGGTTTTTTGCATAAACTAAATGCAATAAATAGCCAAGCTAAAGTGTAAAAGTTTCAACTTCCCTACTTTTAGGGAAAATTTAATGAAATGACAACATGATTTTTTTCACTGTGTGCGTTTCGTCGATCGTAAATACAAGTATCTTACGCACACATAGATTTTTTTCTTGCCTCGCTTTTGAAAGACCGCTTTGGAGGGAACTATCGTTCTAGGTGTTATTATTCTAAGTACATACGTAGTTTTGTTCTTAGTAATGTTTTGGAGTATATTTTGGCATGGTTTGTGTGATCTAACAGCGAGTTGCTAATGGCGAATGGTATACGATCACGCAAGACCGGGAAGGATAGCGAGATCTCGTATCAGAAGCCAAGACACAATTGGGTCGACGAGCAGTAAGTATCTAACAGCAGGACGCCCAAACCTGCCTTCACCCATCCGTAATGGGTCAACCCTTAAAAAGCCTTTATAAGCAGTTTAATTTTAAATCTAAAAATAAGTTCTTAGCTCATGTAAAACATAATCGATTTTAAAATTATTTATTTACAAGATATAAAATATTTATTAAGATTTTTGATTTGATCTCACTAGTTGACAATTATCATTCAACAGGTATTCCGTAATTATTACGGTACTACAATCAAATAAAAGGGTAAAAAATAAATGTACCTACTATATTGTGTGCTACCGGCGTAGAATAGTGCCACAGCCCTTCTCATCTTACGGGAAGTAGTAAGAGCCGACGACGAGAAATAAACGGTTGACGGGTAGCGTCATCCTGCGTACTGGCTTGAACTGCGATCACCTAGCGTCGTGACTATCTGCAGATACCCCCATTATAAAATATTGGGCAGGTCTATGTTTAGAAGTGGACTTTATGTGGCTGTAATGATGACCTACTGTATGAAATTACAGAGATTCTTACAGCTCTGTAATTTCTGGATGGCTTTCTGTAATGGCTCGGAACTGGCACTTAGATTCACTTACACTTAATTATTTTTTGTTTTAAAATTGTTTTGTTTCGTGTAAGTGAATCTAAGCTATGAGATTTAGTAATATTTTGATTGTTTTTTTTTCATTCTTAATTATGACGTTTTCAAGTACTATGTATAATAGTTTATAAAATAAATAATTTTTAATTTTACCCTTTACTTTTGAAATAGATTTTCTTATCGTCGGTAGTTTATTATTATTTGTACCTAGTGCCTAAACATTTTTTCACTAAATTGTTCTACCCGAATATCGAAATTATTTAATTTTTTGCTTTCGAGTTCTAACCAATAATGACAAGACCTTTAAAAGAACTAAAAACATCGACATAGATCAAAAAATTTGCAAGCTGAATTGGCAGTGGGCAGGGCACATTGCACAAAGAACTGATGGTCGTTGGGACAGCAATGTTCCGGAAATAAATAAAAGTTCCTTAGGCAAAAAACGTAGCGCCATACGTCCAACCTTAAGATGGACAGAAGCCCTGATGAAGGTTACGGGATCATGCAGCAGCAATGCATGCCGACTACAATCGGTATCATTAATATACTAATAATATTTATTTATTCTCTTCCACACAAAGAAAATGAACCTAAAGATACATACAATCACGCCTGTTTCCCCGAAGGGGTAGGCAGAGGCATATTATACGCCCACACTTCGCCAGTTATATAGTTAGTCCCACGTAATAGGTGGAGAGCCTATTGCCGCTTACCGGGCACTGTTTTGTTCGCCAGAGCCTCGTCTGTTGATCGGCAGGTGCACCACTTGCAGGTGAGGTTGCCTTGTGCTCCTTTGGTCTTGGTAGGAACCCTATACACCCTAAATCCATAAAACCCTAAACTTAAAGATACAAATAAAACATAATTTATTGACTCCTAAAGCGTTACTTTGCGGAAATCCATTGTAAGCAAGCGAAGGATTAAAGATATCTTTGTAATAATTACATCTCTCGTTTCAGCGTTGGTCGTGAAGACATCGTGTTTCTGAGGCTCCTATTCTACCTAAAGATGCGCTGTGTAAGGGCGAAACAGGTGTCGTGTTGAATAGATTCTCGATTTTTCGGGAAATTATAAAAGCGCGTGAACTGTTACACAGATATTGTTAATCCATCACTTGCATACTTAAACTTATTAAAATACACTTAAAATAAGACGTGTACAATTCGCCAAACTTATTTATTATATGAGACTTGGTGCCTGACTATGGGCCTCATTAGAAAGCTCAAAGTCGCTCAGCGTGCAATGGAGAGAGCTATGCTCGGAGTGTCCCTACGTGATCGAATCAGAAATGAGGAAATCCGTAGGAGGACTGGAGTGACCGACATAGCGAAGCGAGTTTGCAGGCTGAAGTGGCAATGGGCGGGGCACATAGTTTGAAGAACCGACGACCGATGGGGCGTCAAAGTTCTGCAATGGCGACCGCGACGCGAGGACGGCCTCCCACGCGATGGACCGATGATCTGGTCAAGGCGGCGGGAAGCCGATGGATGCAGGCGACTCAGGATCACTCTATGTGGAAATCTATTGGGGAGGCCTATGTTCAGCAGTGGACGTCAGATGGCTGAGATGATGATGATTTATTATATGGGAGTGCCCAATTGAAGTTTATGGGCTCCCCATATTATTTTTAGCAATAGACGTCCCGGAGCTGATGACGACAATACATAGAAATAACAATAATCAAATTGAAAACCGCAACCTGTTTAACAGTCAGTAAAATATTATAACAATTGAAAATCAAGGCATCTTTAAACCAACCGTACAAACAAGTAAACGTGTAACCATTAGTGTAAGTTTCGAGAAGAGATCTAAAATAAAATCCTGAAAGGTAACAAAGGATGTTCATTAATTTCCCTATTCCAATTGTCGTTCTCCATTTCATAAATAATTACAGACTCCACGCCATTGTTATAGAAACAATACTTTTTTGTTTCATCCAGTAAATCGTCGGCCACTTGTCAAATTCGATCAGGTACACGCTCTTCAGTCAGTAAACTTATATTCGTGTCTTAATTCTTATTTATTTCCGTAATATATTTTCCTATTGGTATTTGAAGAAAAACAGCTATTGTTGTATCTGTTAAAAATGTTCGCTATTCATTTTTGGGTATATAATGACAAGTGTTACGGTCAGCTGCGTTAGCGGTGTCACAATCAGTTATTGTTATTCTACTGAAGTTTTTCTATAGATCATGGGCTAACGTGATCATTAACAATACTTTTGTATTGTAATTTGTATGTGACTCTGAGAAAGAAGTATAGTAACATTTACCAGATTACTGATTAGTTAGATCATCTAGTATTATTACTTATTCACTTTTCACAGTTTATTATTTCTAGGACTTGAAAAAATGTCTGATAATTTTTTCGAGGTTTATTGTTGGACATTGGCTTCAATTATATTTCTCCACATTACCGATCCTGCAAAGTCGTTAACGTGCGGCTTTCCGTAGTCTCTATCAATTTATCGGTCCACCTACTACTACCTACTGACGCTGTGTTACCAGACACGTATCATAGAATGTTTCCACACCCTATGGGCCATAGTGGCCTAGGTTTTCTTGCAGCCAAACATCATGCATAGCTTTCCCCATCGGACGTCGTCTGGCAAGACACATTGGGGCTTATTACAAAACTAAGTCTTAAGTTAAACCAGGTTTAAAACTAGTGCTGTCACTTTTATTTGTTAAAATGCTCCATTAATTTCGTCTGAGGACACTGCTGTGTTTTTCAAACTGAATACGGCTGGAAACATAATTTGTTGAAATTGAATCAAGTGCCGTGTGGCGCCGGCCTAGAATAGCGTCACCCCTTCTCATCTCATGGGGAGTCGTAAAAATCGACGAAGAGAAATGCTACCGGATGATGGGCAGCAGCGTCATCATGCGTACTGGCTGGAACTGCGATCACCAACCCGTCTGCCCAGCGTGGTGATTATGGGCAAATACCCCCAAATGAAAATGGCACACACGCGTAAACGGCCCCCAGTCCCCGGCGGCCCCGCTATTCCAGATTACGGTAGCGGTCTTGGTAACGGCGGGGCAGGGGGTGCTAAGAATCACCGGCAGAGATCCGGCTACCACCCAAAACGACGACTTCTGCACCTGGCAACTTATAACACGCGCACACTGAGGACCGACGAGAAGATTGACGAGCTGGAGGAGGAAATAGAGCGGTTGCACTGGAACATTATCGGGTTATCCGAAGTCCGTAGACAGGGAGAGGATACGGTAATCCTTAAGTCCGGCAACTTGCTCTACCACCGGGAGGGCGATCGCCTGTCCCAAGGTGGTGTCGGTTTTATCGTCCGGAAGTCTATCCGTAACAACGTCGTGTCTATTCGGAGTGTGTCGACCAGGGTAGCGTACCTAATACTCAGAATCACCAAACGGTATTCGTTGAAGGTAATTCAGGTTTACGCACCGACCTCGGCACACCCTGACGAGGACGTGGAGATATTGTATGATGACATTTCTGCCGCCATTCATACTTCACCGACTCACTACACGGTTGTTATGGGAGACTTTAACGCAAGGCTAGGCCAACGAAGCGGTGACGAGCAGAAAGTGGGGCAATTTGGAATAGGGCGAAGGAACCATAGGGGACACCGGTTGGCTGACTTCATGGAGAAGGAGGGCCTCTTTATGATGAACTCCTTCTTCAGGAAGCCACCACACAGGAAATGGACCTGGCTGAGCCCCGATGGTTTCACGAGGAATGAGATAGACTTCATCATGACCACTAAGCGACAAATATTCAATGATGTCTCTGTGATCGCCAGGTTGAAAACCGGTAGCGATCACCGAATGGTAAGGGGCACATTGAAAATTAATATAAAGCTTGAAAGGTCCCGTTTGATGAGGTCTACGCTCCGACCCTCAGCTGCCCATATTCAAAACCCCGAGAACTTTCAGCTCGAGCTTCAAAATCGCTTCGCAGGTCTGGAGAACTGCGTAACCGTTGACGAAATAAGCGGCGGGCTGGTTGAGACTGTCCACGTTGTCGGGTCCAAACATTATAAGACCCGACAAACTAAAACCAATAAACTGTCGACTCAAACTCTTAATCTCATGGAAGCGCGACGAGACATGCGATTGCAGTCTTCAGCGGAAGCGTCTTCTTACCGGCTCATCAATAGACAGATCTCGAAATCCTTGCGACTCGATATTCGCAAATTCAATACAAATTGTATTGAAGATGCAATAGAGAGGAACAGGGGTTCAAAAGTGTTCGCACGGGATCTGTCTATTGGTCAGAGTCAGTTGACACAGCTGAAGACCAACGAAGGCAGTCTAGTCACGTCGAGACCTGAGATTATGAGGGAGATCGAAAGGTTTTATGGACAGTTGTATACCAGTACGCAAGATCCCGCTACTTGTTTGGCTAAAGACCCTAGAGCCAAACTAACTCGACATACCACCGAAGACATCCCGGACGTCAGCCTGTACGAGATTAGGATGGCCCTGAAACAACTAAAAAACAACAAGGCACCGGGGGAAGACGGGATGACAGCAGAGCTTCTGAGAGCGGGTGGTACACCAGTACTTAAGGTACTCCAGAAGCTCTTTAATACCGTCATTCTCGAGGGACGTACGCCACAGGCGTGGTCCAGTGGTGTGGTTGTCCTTTTCTTCAAGAAAGGTGACAAATCCCTTTTGAAGAATTATAGGCCAATCACGCTACTGAGCCACGTCTATAAGTTGTTTTCACGGGTCATCACGAACCGTCTCGGTCAAAGGTTTGACGACTTCCAGCCTCCCGAACAAGCCGGTTTCCGAAAAGGCTTTTCAACCATAGACCACATTCACACGCTGCGGCAGGTTATACAGAAGACCGAGGAGTATAACCAGCCACACGATCGAGAGCTGGGCAGTGTTTCAGTCCCTGCAGCGATGCCGCATTGATCATCGATATATCGAAGTTTTGAGGAGTTTATACAGAAACGCCACCATGTCCGTACGAGTACTGGACCAGTGCACGAATCCTATCCTCTTGCAGAAAGGCGTGAGACAGGGTGATGTCATTTCACCGAAACTGTTCACTGCTGCTCTGGAGGATGTTTTCAAGCTACTGGACTGGGAAAACTACGGCATCAACATTAATGGCGAGTATATGACTCACCTTCGATTTGCCGACGACATAGTGGTCATAGCGGAGTCGCTTGTGGATCTGGGCACAATGCTCGGAGACCTCGACAGAGCTTCCCGAAGGGTAGGTCTTAAAATGAACATGGATAAGACCAAAATCATGTCAAATATCCATGTTGTGCCTACCCCAGTAATAGTGGGAAGCTCGGCCCTCGAAGTTGTCGACGAGTACGTATACCTGGGACAAAAAGTCCAATTAGGTAAGTCCAACTTCGAGAAAGAGGTCAATCGTCGAATTCAGCTCGGTTGGGCTGCGTTCGGGAAACTACGCAAAATCTTCTCGTCCAAAGTACCTCAGTGTCTCAAGACGAAAGTCTTCGACCAGTGTGTGTTGCCAGCGATGACGTATGGGACTGAGACGTGGTGCCTGACTATGGGCCTCATAAGGAAGCTCAAAGTCGCTCAGCGTGCAATGGAGAGAGCTATGCTCGGAGTGTCCCTACGTGATAGAATCAGAAATGAGGAAATCCGTAGGAGAACCAGAGTGACCGACATAGCGAAGCGCGTATGCAGGCTGAAGTGGCAATGGGCGGGGCACATAGCTCGAAGAACCGACGACCGATGGGGCGTTAAGGTTCTTGATTGGCGACCACGAATCAGCAAACGTAGTAGAGGGCGGCCCCCAACGCGATGGACCGACGATCTGGTCAGGGCGGCGGGGAGCCGGTGGATGCAGGCGGCAAAGAATCGATCTACGTGGAAAGCAATTGGGGAGGCCTATGTTCAGCAGTGGACTTCGAATGGCTGAAATGATGATGATGATGATGATGAATCAAGTTGAATGATTTCACCCAGATATACTTAGTTGGCAGAAACTATAAGTGCAGTGCTTCCGATTATGACTAGAATGGGAACAAAAAGGACTTTTCATCGATTTTTTAAATGTTAAAGTTTATTTTAATTTTTATTCTATCAGAAGCATGAGCGAATTCGACGAGCATTGTGTACTAATCGAAATCTAATCCGTTTATTGCATTCATAGTAAGGTACAATAGGTGTTATAATATAATAGGTACAATCATAAAGCCCATACGATATAAAAAAATTGTTGGGCTAATTATAAATAAGACCAATTGGAGAATAATCCACCTTAGTCGATCGAGGTCAGGTCCTTCGGCGATTCTGACGGCATCGTGAGTTTTGACAGATGTAACATGCAAAATCGACCTTTAAAGGAAGGTGGAACTGTATTTTGCTACTGCTCTATATAAAACCTGAAACTGAACTGAGGTTTCTTGGAGTGATACAAAACATATTTACTAAAACTATTCTATATTGATTTTCTTCAAAAAAGAGATGTCATAGATATATTTAAATACTTTTTCATGAGCTGACAAGAATTATAATAGTCCTTCTATTAAGTATAACAAGCGTGCTCCTAATTACTCCTGCTTTTCGTGAGAATCTGGCTGCTCATTAATCATTCGTCTTTCTGCAATAGAAGGGATACATTTGAAAATTATGCTGTGGATACTGCTTTCATAATAATAATTACCAAGTCAATAATAGACGTATAAATAATTTCGCTTATTAAAACACTCGAAATTCGACGGAAAGGAAATAATGGAAGATGTAATATGATTTCACAACACTCCCGGGTTCAATAGTAAATCTCAGTGACACAAATATTTTCATATTTGCACACCGCTACCATTAAACTTAGTAGTCAACATTAAAACAAATAATGGTCTTTTTAAATTTCTCAGCGTTCTTTGAGGCACTTAGGATTTTGACAGATGAGCGAGCGTTTTGGTGGCGCCACTGTTGCGCCGGTTTACTGTTGCTCCAACGGCCATATTGTTTATCTTTTGTCTATGGCTCGTTCGAAATTCAAAATAAATGAGCTGGCTGCTACTGATTTGAATGTGAATAGGAAGTTAATACGGTTAGCGAGATGTTTTTGTAGCTGCCTAAATAATGGCGATCGTGTGTCGCATAGGGCCGCGTCACTCCCATTGTCCGCACTTTCGGACTGTCGTGACTCTAATCGATTGTTTTTTTAATATACATGAGCCTCTCCAGTTGTAATTCTCGCTAGCTATTTATTTAGATGAGGTCAATACCATAAGTATTTTAATTTATTAACTTTTTAAATACAAGTTTTTGTTTTTTCACAATATTACCTACTATACTACAAGCATAGGTTATTTAAACGTCAGTTATTAGTATTATTTATTCACTTCTATATATCTATAGCAGGCATATTATAGAATGTGTTGTACTTATTAGAAAACGAATAGGGAAATTAAGTAAAAATTTGGATTTCACATGAAGCATGTGCATCCCATGGCAATTATCAAATAGCTCTTAAGTTACGTCTTATATCTGATCATCATGATATTATAATAATCATCAATAGGGATAACGCTGGGATGATGAAACTTATAACTTACTACAAGAGATTCTGATGAGTAATGGAGCGCAATCCCACAGCTACATCACCTCTGAGCGTAACAGATGCGCTCAGGGTCTATTAAGCAGTCACCGTTATCGCAGATTATTGTTTTTTGCCTCTTGTCCCAATAAGGATAAAGTTTTAATTGGATTGGTGTTCAAGAATACTAATGTCGCATTCGATATCCAGGGCTGGCTGAGGCACATTTTATTATATCAGAGTCAATTTTGTAATATTGATCTCGTTGATTATTAATACTATTACATGATATTTTATATTGTATATTTTTTATCTGGTTTACGAAATCAATTCTTGATTGTCAACCCAATTACTAGAATGTTTTTTTTCACATTTATTGTATTGATGGCTGCATAACATACCTTAATGGATATTAATTTATTGTACCTACTTATATGTAAAAAGTAAAAGTAAAAAAATTATTTATTTCATAAACTATTATACATAGTACTTGAAAACGTCATGATTACAAATGAAAAAAAAAAAACAATCGAAATAATATTACACTAAATCACGAAGCTTAGATTCACTTACATGCAACAAAACAATTTAAAAACAAAAAATAATTAAGTGTAAGTGAATCTAAGTGCCAGTTCCGAGCCACCGCTCTGTAAGAAGAACTGGCAAGAAACTCACAGGCTTTGCTCTTTTAAATATGTCCATTAGTTTGGTACTAGAAATACAATCTTCATTTGTCTGTGAAACTATACAATGCAATAAGTTAAGGTTATGTACCTTAACAATATTTATGTTTTCAAGTCATTCATATTAGAATAGCCTGTATGAAACGGCAGCTTAATCCCAAGCATTTTTATCTGCCATATAGTCTTTAATAGAATAGTATCCCTTTGAAGACAGCTTGTGTTTTATTGTTAATTTAAATTTATTTAGGCTCAATTGCTGTATGTTGCTTGGGATTTTATTATGAACATTACATTTGTATGAGATAAAAATTTCCCTAATCTACTGATTCAATGGGGATCATTAATAATCACAAATCATTAATATATTATTAGCATGTAAGAGATTTGCTTTATATTTTGTTCTTATTTTTATTTAAAAAATTTATTAGTAACACTTCTTGCACAACATTTATCCCGTACAACTATTTAGTTTACAACTGCTAGGGTTGGCTGGTAGAGATCTCTTCTAGAGATAAGTCCACCTTTGTACATGTTATTTTATATACCTCTTGTAATACTTAAAACTATTTTTGTGCAATAAAGGATTATTATCATCATTCGCTTTCATAATTTCAATACAACTTAGTGGGAAATCAGATTATACTAGTTTAATTTGAGTGTTTATTAAATATATAAATACAATCACGCCTGTTTCCCCATACGGGTAGGCAGAGGCATAATATACGCCCACACTTCGCCCATTGTCTTGTTCCCAAACAATAGGTGGCGAGCCTATAGCCGCTTACCGGGAGTTTTGCCAGAGCCTCATTCTTTTAATCGGCAGGTGCACTTGCAGGTGAGGTTAGGCACCAAATATAAAGATACACACCATGTACACTTGAACTTATAAATTGTTAATGTATTTAAATTTTATTG
Organism: Musotima nitidalis; assembly: GCA_949126915.1. Taxonomy (NCBI): domain Eukaryota; kingdom Metazoa; phylum Arthropoda; class Insecta; order Lepidoptera; family Crambidae; genus Musotima; species Musotima nitidalis. Next base: position 19,611,773 of record OX421421.1, read on the forward strand.
CTAATACAAATAATTAACTTTTCCTTAAAGGGTTTAGCAAAGCCCTGTGTTAATCGCGCGGTTCACACTCGCTGGGATGTCGTGTCGCGCGCCCACAAATCGCGGCGATAAATAAGGTCCGTGTCGCACACGCCGATAAATAAACGGGACAATTACCGCCGCCTCGGACGTGCGCACCGGCCTTATTGCCGTTGTAACGTTCCATGCTTCTGAAGTGTTACCAGATTATTACATACTAGCTGTTACCCGCGACTTCGTCCGCGTGGAATAGTATCTTTGGGTAGCATTTACAACCCCCTTTTCGCAATAAAAAGTAGCCTATATCCTTTCTCAGGGTCTAGACTATCTGTATACAAAATTTCATTTAAATCCGTTCAGTAGTTTTGGCGTGAAAGAGTAACAGACAGACAGACAGACAGACAGAGTTACTTTCGCATTTATAATATTAGTAAGGAAGTAAGGATTATGGCGAATTTGCGAATATAATACCATCATTGTATATTTACTTCTAAACATTAATATCAAATTATTATTTTCATTGCAGGTGCCTCACTTCAAACTTATATGGCATCAATCACATACAAATTTGAAGGAGTATAATAATATTTAAAGATCAGCCAACCAGAATAGCCTTTTTTTACATAAGTATTTAATTAATTCCCTATTAAAAATACTTACGATTTGCGTTTAAATTTCGGTTTTTAAATAAACATTATTTTAATTAAAATGGTGTGTATTCATAAAATATATACAAAATTTAAATAAAAACAGCAAATGCTGACAAATCATTTTGACATCTCCTTTTGTTTGAAACCATAGCCTTTTTTTTATACATAAGTATTTAATTAATTTCCTACTAAAAATACCTTCAATTTGCATTTAAATTTCGGGTTTTAAAAAAACATTATTTTAATTAAGATGGTATGTATTCATAAAATATATACAAAAATTTAATGAAAACAGCAAATTCTGATAAATCATTTTGACAAAACCTTTTGTTTGAAACCAGATGAGACATTACTAACAAGTAGTCTTTTTTTGTAGGGTTCCGCACCAAAACCGTTATAGAATCACTTGTACGTCCGTCGGTCGGTCTGTCAAGATTATTTTTTCGGGAACTGGTGAAGGTATCAAGTGGAAATATTTATCTGATAGGTACTTTAAAAGTCAATATTCAAAATCAACAAAATCTGTTTTGTCTTAATTTTCTACCGTTTCGCTAAAACCTAGAATCATTAAATTTAGCCAGAAGAAAGGTTTTACAGCACAATTAAAGGAAAATGAACAAAAGTCGTATAACGGGTTAGCAAAAATAAAGAAACTTATTTGAACCCAAATTTTCCCAATTATTTGAAACAATAAAAATTGTTTAAAAATAATTTCAAACAATTTTCCCAATATGAATAGGTCGCTAGTAGTATATACAATTTGAAAATCGTAATGTTTTTTGTATATCACAAAAAAATGCAACTACAAACTTATGTGCAAAATTATGTGTGCAAGTTGGTAAGCGAATCAATGCGATCAATGTCAATATATCGATAAAACTGTACAAAAATATTAATTTATGGTACACTCTGCTCGCGAGTCCGACTCGCACTTGACCGGTGTTTTTAAAGCTGTGCGACAATGAGGCACGCATCAATCAGTTATCTATGCATCCCACTGAGGAACAGAAGCGATCACTGCGCAGTGCGTACCGTTGGAAACCAGAATGATTTAATGTCTGCATTTTCTGGAGCTTTGTCCCACTGTGCGTATTGTCTTGAAAATGTTTCCGCCATCTTGTTATCCTTCAAATATTTTAGCGTAAAGCTAATGCAACTAAATATTGTTAAGACTGTTGTTCTAATAAGAATTGTTCTTTGTGTTTTATATTTATGTATTTGTTATGTAAATATATGAATACCCAAGATATTTAAATAAAGTAAAAGTACTTAAATATTTAAATACAGTATAGTTTATTAATTGTGTATCAATTTGTATGTGAACTGTGTGTGATGGCTAACTATTTGGCGATATAATTTATGTTAAAAATTACTAATTTTTTTGAGGTATATCACTAGATGAATTACTGCAATTTTAAAAATAATATCCATCAAACAATGGTGACAAACGTAAAGAACACGGATTTTATAATATTTTTGTTGAAATAAAATATCTCATTTGAAAAATATTTTTATTCCTTTAAATTAACATTTTACAACTATAGCCAAAATTTGAATAACATACCTCAAGGGTTTCTAATCTTATCAGATAACGGAGCAACCACCAAATAAGTTTTATTTTATGGATCATTGAATACCATATAAAACATTTATTTTTTTAACACATGAACAATAGAAAATGTAGAAATTATAAAAGACATATCGAACGGTACTGCTTACCCCTCAAAAGGAATTTCTTCCAGCAGACCGAAGAAGAAAAAGTACGAATTGAAAGTAGTCACGTGCACAATATACATTAAAACAGTAAAACTAAAGAACTAGAACATTTTTAACACTAAAATTAAGCAGTAGAATAAAATCAAGTAGCAAGAAAATTATTCCTTCCCTTTTGGGTACATTTCTCTTAAGTGATTACAAATCTAAGGAATTATAATTTTAAATAAGGCCTTAATCTTTTATTACAAACAAATAAAAAATAATTTCTTGCTGGAACCTTAAAGGCGAAGGATGAAATTGTTATACTCAATATCTTGATTGCTCTCCACAAACCCAATATGATGTCAATATGTAGGCATTATAGATCGTTGTGGACCTGTTGTAGATCGGCAATAGGCTGGTGGCGACCTATTTATAATTGGAATCAACTATATAATTGGCGAAGTGTGGGCGTGTAATATGACTCTGCCTACCCCTTTGGGGAAATAGGCGTGAATGTATGTGGACCTGCCGGGCACGTCAACAACTCTAAATGAGCTTCGATTATAAGGTTTTTTTTAAGTAGACCAAACCGTATGTTACGAACAACAATTGCAATAGGGAGGTCGTCACGATTTAATGAATTTCATGGTTCTAATGCGCCCATATTATTTCAGGCTGTTTGGTGTTTTTTGTCCGAAGCGCGCGAGGCGACCCACTGTGCGGAAGCTCCTTGATTTTTACGACTACTGTTTTTGCACTGCACAGTGCTAATAACCGTGAAAATACACGCTCTAGACTACTGAATGTAAAGGATAAGTAATCTATTTGTTGGACGGAGGGTGGCAATGCGCTCTTTGTTTCTGTAAAAAAAAGAAAATTTTGTTTTAAACAATGACTTTGGACATTATATTTGTATATTGTACGCACATTTTGTCGAAGTCATGGGTAATATAAAGATTAGCGCAGATAATGTTGCACTCATTTATAATTATGGAAGAATTTCTAAAGTTCATTATTTTTAGATACAATTTTAGAAATAGATAAAAAAAAAATTACGCCTTAAACACACTTAATTTTGATAAAATGTACTATAGAGAAAAAAATATGCTACATTTTACGTCACGCCATGTAACATAGTACCTAAATCACGTTGAGAAAGCTAGTAATTAAATATATATTATCATGATTAAAAGTAGTTACTTTTATCCGTACATCTCTTCTTCAAATCAGCTGTACACCAAAGCACTTCAAAGGTCGCGCATGACATTTGTCAGTGACAAGAGTCAGCTGGCAACACATGCCTGGTTCAAAAAGCGTTCTCCGAAAGTCCAGGGTCTGGACAATGAGGTCCCCGGAAACCGAACAGTAGTGAACGGTAATTGTGCCCCCGGATCACGGCAAGTGAGCCATTGCATCACGCCCCGCGGCGCATAGTTAGTGCGCGCGCGCAGGGGGCCGCATAAATCACCTTCACAAACACCCAGGGCATCATTGCCAATGGAAAGCTGGTTTTAAGAAATGTTTGGCCCTGCACACTCTTTGTTTCCTGATAATTTCGCCGAGTGATTAATGCACACGTCTGTCTTGTTTTTGAATAGTTTTTGTAGGGTCCATCTTTTCTAAACAATGTAACAGATTTTGTAAATAAAGGAAAGAATACTTATAAATAGTTAAAGTTATCGTGATATTTTGGATGTCGTCGGGACAAGCAGTACCTATTGTGAAACAATATGGATGGATTTAAGAATATTTATATTTTTAACACACGAATCTCTATGATTATCATGAATTTGGTCTCTTTCCTTCTCAGCCTTTTTCCGTCGCCGTGGGCTCAGGTCTCACACTAACGTGAAAGATATTAAAGGTCATCCACCGCACGGACTCACAGGGGAATGGAGAATACCACTGTAGTGCCAAACAATCATTCCTTCAAAATGTACGATAAACTGACAGATAAACTGACAAATTCTGACAAAGAACCCATTTGCTTTTACTCCTTTATTATGTTACCGCTCATATTTCTTTCATTGCTGTTAAAAAAATATATGGAATTTACATTTTGTGTAAATGTTTGACGACTCTAAATGATTATGTTGATCTTAAAGACAATAAAGTATATTTAATTTTTAATTTTTTTTATTTTGTACGCAGTAATGTGTTTAAAAAAGGATGTGTTTTTTTATTAAGATTCCTATATAACACATTTATTATATTTAAATTATTTATATGACTGATGGATATCTCGGCATGAAGATAGCAATAAAGTCAAAATCATCATGATTTTCTTTATTTATTAAATGCTTGTCACATTGATTTGTTAAATAATTATGTGACATTTAACATTATGGCCCACGTGACACCCTGAAAGGGCATTGCAATTTGAAAGAGAGAGAATTAACTTATACAGATATATAATTTATTTTTATCGATTAGTTGTATTGTTGAATTCATTTCAACAGTAAATGCTTTGTTTGCGTCATCTGTTTTTAATGTTTTTGTAAGTTTTTAATGACATCATGGATGTGTTTGAGTAAACGTCTTGTTTGTCTTGTCTCTTGGTAAAATTAAGTGAAAAATTAAATGAAAAATTATTTATTTAAACATCACATAATGTAATAAAGAAATAAAACAATACACAGGCCACGTACAGGTTGCATGATATCGAAAAAGGCCATATATGTATATTCTATTAATAAAATAAATAAATAAATAGCATATAGAAGTTAAAAGTGTGTAATATAAAAAATATATGTAAACTGTTTGTTTGTGGGACTGACCAGTCATAAAGAGTGCTTAAGTTTAAAAAAAATCATTAGTAACACAGTTGTTTCCAAGTAACAAACTTAATCATATAACACATGCTCATTTCATAAAATTAAATGATTTACGAAAACTGCTTTAAATACTACTAACAAGGCTATCGCTGAGTCAGTGGTCCACTATATTGTTTAGCCTCCATTATCTTCCAAAGGTCCTTTTAACGTTGATTAATTACGAAACCCATAAACGGAAGCCAAAATACTTGAAAAAGTCAACATTGTCCCATTAGATGATTGCTCCGGCTCTGTGTCGGCGTTTCGCAGAACCCGCTTCACATGCACTAACTAAACATTAGACATGCGCTGACGCCGACTTTAGGAAAAAATCATCCGAATTGGCCATTCACTCTAAAGGGAATCACGAACAAAAATAATAAAAACATCACAGTCAAAATATATGTTGGCGTTAATGAAAAAAGTATAAAAGAAACGGTGAAGTTTTGTCGACTTTGTGACACGCCGCGACCCACTGTCCACTCGCTCACGACGACCCAAAACTAACTCTAACCGCAGCAGGAATACGATTCCTTATTATTAATGTAAAAAGCTCTTTCTTGTTGGATTCACGCGGGGCGTGGCTCGTCCCAAATGGAAACATTTGCCAATATTATCGTGAAAGGACTGAACAGATGAAATAATTTATTTCCCAATGTCGCTTTGTGTTCAAAACTTGGAACTTTTGTGCGTTTTTTGCGTCGGCCCTTTGGTGTCCCGTGTGGCTCCGAACGTCTCTATTTATCCCTTTGGCAAAGCGACACCGGCCTTAGATGTCATCGAAGGGAAATTAATCTTTTTTGAAGTAGTTATGTCGTTGTATATTGCCGTGTAGTTTTGGAGAAGTTGTGTCGTTATTCCGCTGAGGGTAGTTTGATGTGTTTAGTAGATGCGTGTTGATGACAATAGTATTAGTTGTCGGTAAGCGATCCGGCGGTTTTGTGCAAGGCGGCGGCGGCTGTTGACTTTCCCGATCCATTTTTAATGTTTCCTTAAGTAGATTATGTGGACCTGCCTTATGTATCCTGAGCCAAGACGGACGGATTTAGTTTCTTTAGTTCCTACTGATCTTGTAATGAAATGCCAAAGGTAAAAGATTACACAAGTATAGAAAACATGAACGTCAAAACTATAAGAATATTTTTGACGTTTGTATTTTTAATACTTTCTATGTCTTAATATGTGTGAGATTAAAATAAAAAATAATAATAATCTCAACGGCCGAAGGACAAATTTTGACGAGTTTCTTAAAAAACATATTTTATCTACAGAAGCTCCTGCGAGCAGTGAATGTACGGATTAGTTTTTAAGATGACGTTTATAAAAGCTTTATTTAGCCAAATTAGAATCAAATAGATGACTTTAATAGCCAAAGCCATGGTTCTAAATTTGCTTTTATTAAATGTTTAATATTACCTCAGGGAAAGCTTGGTAGCTACAATGCAAAGATTTATTTAAATAAATAAATGATAAATAAATAATTTCTAACACATACACCAATTATTTAGTTCCAAGATAAGTATCATTAAGAACTTGGAAATTTAATAACGAATAAACGTACTTAATATACGTAGAATGCATTTATTTGCTCATTTCAAACTCTCGACACATTCTATTATTTGTAAGTCATTTTAATATTATAATTTCTAGATTGTCATCACACTCTAACAATGTAAGAAGAACTCAATGATTTCCAAATCAAACAAGCGACTATTTCGGACTATAATCTTTGAAGATAATATCAATGAATACCCAGGAGAAATAGAATAAAACAGAACACAGAACACCAGAAGCCGCTTGTCCAGGCTAAAGAGTTAATGGCGACAGGATCCCCTCGGGGCCAGGCGGTACCGAATACTTACTATAAATTACTTGTCTGCCTTGGAGGGTTTATCTTACAAATAAAGATTTTTAAAATAAGGGTTTATCTTGAGAATAAGCAATTGCAAATAAATTAATTATATAGATAAGCGAATGGTTTGTTTGTTTGTCAGATGCGATAAAGACGAGTTTATGTTAAAAGTAAACCTTCTTTTGTAATTATTAAAAATGTATTTTTTTACATGTTTTATCTCGGTTGATAATGAAAATTATTTGAGTTTGCAGCAATTTTTGTATCAAACGATTATTTAAAGTAAGTCATTTAATAAAAATTAGTTTTTTTTTATTAAAACCATATTTATTATTGTTCGAACTCAGGCGAGATTACTTTCTGATACAGCGGGCAATTGTTTATAGAAAAGCGTGCCGTCCTATACGTAGACGTCGCTTTGAAAATTTTATTAATTAACTAGTAGCATTGCCCTTCAAAGTCAAAGTCAAAATACTTTTTATTTCATAAACTATTACATAGTACTTGAAAACGTCAAATTATAAAAAAATAACAAAATCAAATAAAATATAATTATACTAAAATCACGAAGCTTAGATTCACTTGCAACCAAACAATTTAAAAAAACAAAAAATATTTAAGTGTAAGTGAATCTAAGTGCCAGTTCCGAGCCACCGCTCTGTAAGAAGAACTGGCAAGAAACTCACAGGCTATGCTCTTTTAAATTATCGATTGGTTAGTTACAATCTTCATTTGTCTGTGACCCTATACAATGCAATTGCTTTGCTTCTGTAGGCATTTGAATGTTATTCTGAGGCTCCTTACTTACCTGAAGTTGCCCTGTGTTGCCCTTGCGCGGGAATGGTTACAAAGATATTTTTAAACCATCACTTGCTTACAATGGATTTCCGCAAAGTTACGCTTGAATCAATAAATTACTTTTACTTAAAACAATGTTTGAATGTAGAGATAGCGGTTGAGTCGATTTAGTTGCTCGCGAGTGTACCTAATTCAGGATATTTATACTTCTGAATATCGGTATAAATGTGTAACATAAGGTTAACTGGCAGTGAATGCCTGTAAATAAAACACATGTTACGGTTTTGAGTCCGTAAAATGCTTAAAAATTACTTGAATATTTAAACATTTTTTATCCTAATGTTTTGACACTACTGTCCAAATTCCACTAGTAAAGATAAAAAAAAACCTTACATAAGCTTCTATATTGAAAGTTTATCACACTGATGTAAATATGACAAGTGCCTCCATAAAGTTACAGATGTAACCCTGCCCTAACATCCGTAAAATGTGTTTTATTTGTTGTCTAATTATCACCATCTGCCTCATGACCACTGCTGAACTCCACTCCCATTAGCTTCCAATGTCATCTGGTTCCAAGGTGGCAAGCATCCAACGTGATCCTGCAACCTTTATCAAGGTGTCCGTATTATATACCATGTAAAATCGCGTAAAAAGAAGAGAACAAAATAATAATGGAATAATTGGAAAGTCCCTTCACTATATTAGTTACTAGTTTTGTGTATTTACATTTATAAACGCTGTTTAATTACCGTCACCTTAGAAAGCGTCTCAGTATTAATTACATTAAAGTGAGTATTTTTTTATTACATAGCTTTATAAACAAAAGTGTTTGAAAAATTACGATACGGCTTACTGAAAAAAGGAGCGAAGATTATAATAGATTTATGGCAATATTAGAATTATTGGATTATGAAATTTATAACATTTATACTTTATAAGAGCACTTATTAAGGCAAACTTGAATTGGTTCTGACTTTGACCAACAAAGGGGAAGAAAAATAACGTGAGTACACAAATTGTACGCATATTTTGCTTTCCACCATTATGGCAGTAAAAGTTAGAGTTATGTCAAGAATGACAATATTAGACAAACAAATACACTCTATACATATTTAAAACCGCTGACAAAGCGATCATTTAGTAAAACTGCCCTTATGAGTCGTCCTTTTGAACGCAAGAAACAAACCACACGAAATTCATTAGTTTCTGGTCACGCTCGCCACAATTAACCGCATCCCGCTGGCACTCACAAAGAGGCCTCATGAATGCCATCACCGAGTCCTTGCATCCTCAAAGGACTACTAAACGACCTCGTGAACACCACTCCTCATCAACACGCTTCTCAATAGCTTTTAATGTACCATCATCGGTTTACAATCCCCACATTGTAAACCGCACCGTGACCGATCTCCTCGCATGGGGTCCACACAATACCAAACCACTAACACTGTAAACAATCAACTTATTTATTGTTTTACAGCAGCCATATAACTTGGACGGTTAAGAAATAGAGCCCAATAATTTTTAAAATGTACCCGCAATAAAACCATCATGGACAGTGGTTTCGAGACGCTCGCTTCGGACAAAAAAGCGCAATGTGCGCTTGAATAGATTTGCCACGCTCGGCTCCGCGGTCGCCCAATCGGCTTTATACCGCGTGATGAATGTGCGGAAGTCAAATCCGAATCCCTTACAACTTAATAATAACGATAAACACCGGTCCCCTATTTAAATAAATGTTTTGCAACATTAGCGCGGCCATTTTAGGAAAGCTGCGCGTACGCAGGCCAATTGAATAAATAGAAGGGATTAGTGGAATGTTTACCAAACTAGTTTGTTCCATTCGTGATGATTAATTGTCATCTGTCACAGTGATTTAGATGGAAGTTCTGTATAGCGAAGCTCTTAATATAATTGAAGTATTACAACTAAATTTAAGCATTCGTAGCGCGCGATAACGGAGTTAAGCAGTATTTATAGAGGTCAGTCATTGGATGGGTGACAATCTGTACGCCTTATTTAGTAATCCAGTTAATCGGAGGACATGTTAACTTCTCGTTCCCGGTTTTACCTGTATTTGGAAAACGTTAAGTAAATGAGAGGCTTTATTGAGCGGCTTGCGAAGTACTTACTACATAGTACTTCGCAAGCAGTAAGCCACATAAGTACAAGTCGTAATGATACACTAAAATGGTAAATAAAATAATTGTATTTTGTGTTGTGAATAAAATATAATGACGACTAATGTTATTGTTACTGAGTTCTTTCAAGGTAGCGTTCGGTAAGTCCGTGGTTATTCATTAATATAAAATTCAATATGGTGTATTTTTATATCAAAGAACAAATTCAAACACGACAATAACGATTCATTATAAGCTTAAAAAAAAAACACAACAATCAAACAATAAGAAACTATAACACGCAGATGTCATCCGTCGATTATTAATAATGGTAACGCCGACATTTACCACAATAACCGAAACTGCAATAACAAACACATCTACATGATAAATGGTAATATTTTATGGTATTCGCATTCGAAATGACGCTTATATGTCTTTATTTTCATGTAGCTTTCAACTTTGTTACACAAATAGGGACTGTAATGTGTGGTACAGAAATATATTTAAGGTTGAAAAGCGTAAGGGCCGTTAGAAATAGCGCATAGGGTGTACGTATTGCATTGAAGCTGCTCAATCGCACGTATCAAATTGTCGATATTGGCGGCGATCATTATGCCCGTTCTTGTCCGAGGCGGGGAGTCGGCCCACTGTGCGGCGCTTTTAAAACGCAGCCGACTGTACGCGCCGACGTTTTTGTGTCAATCGTAAATGAAATGGATATTGTTCAGGACACTGTGTTTATAAATAGTAAGCATCAAGGTGTTCCCTATTTGTATATTAGACTAGTGCTAAAGAACTTACTTGGGAGATTAAGGCGGAATGATTTGTTAGTACGTCTTTATAAAATAAATTTAATTTAGTTAGGGCACCGATACAATTTATAAATGTTAATATAATTCCACATTAACACGAGAAGCTTAAATGTGGGCCACGTATTAAAGCAACTTAATATAGTTTAAAATGGTGATTAATGTAAATGGAGAACTAAATGTAAATAACGATTAGAAAGAAAGAAAGAAAGAAAGAAAGAAAGAAAATATTTATTCAATACAAGTTGCAAGAAAAAAAATAACAGAAAATAAGTACAAAATAATAAAAACACAAATCAATAACAATAAGAACTCAAATGTAAGAAGTACTCAACTTGTATTGAAAAGGTGCCCACTCAGCAAATTGTCGAACATCACAGAGATGTCGCGACGCTGATCTTCCGTAGGCACCTTATTAGGAGAGGAATAGGAAACGTTTGTAGAAGTATGTAACTTATTTTAAAATTGTTAGTAATCTATACAAGCCGTTATATTAGGCGATTTAGTTATTTTCATGATATGACTATCTGATGAAAACTATACGATCGAATTGAAACCATTTATTGCGAATCGCAAAAAGATTACAGTAGCACCTTATGTCTAGGGTAATATTTGACATACTGCAAGGGCACAGCAAAGTCACGGCTTTTTAGCTATTTTGAAAAGTTTATGCACATCTATGACTATTATAACTTACAATTATATGATAAACAGATATATTGTTTATAAATACTTTGTGTGGGTATGTATTTATAAACATTATATCTATCAAAATATCATTTAACATTGTACAACATTTAATAAGTGTAACTCAAAACGTATCTAAATAAAAAACTAAACACGGATTTCAATAGTGATATTTAATAGACGATTACTTTACAGTGAGTCGCGGAGAGACATGATTCTAAGTTACTCAAAATGGAGGTCTAATGTATTATAAAAACATCAATGTTTCAGTACGACTCTCTCTCAACTCTCCGTACAGTAATAAAAAGGAAGTTTGTTTGAAAATGGATTGTTCAGGAAGTCAGTGCCTTCTAATAGACTGACAGCTGGTTTAACCATAGAATGATAAAATGAGAATGAGAACCATAGAATGAGGTTAGACGGCAGTCGCTCCACGTAATCACTGAAATTCAGTCAAATCTGGTTGATCCAGTGAGCAGACCCTGGGTCCTAAGCTTAAGTCTAGGGTAACCGGGATAATGCTAGGATATGATGCTTTACTTCTGCCTCGACGAATACTTCATCCTACTATATCGGAAATTATATTTGTATAAGATTTACCGTTTAACTCTAGTACACAAATAAAATTCTTGGACATCTTACTAGGCGCTTTTAGTACTAAACTAAAAAGAGCTATAGGTAGATACATAATACACATACATAAAATTATACTAATACACACACACATATTAGTAATCTCACACTTTCTTCCGAAAACAAAACGTCAATTAAACCCAAAGCTTAGAGGCTGCAGATGTGGAGTTTTCCGAAATTTGTAAACAGTGCTCGCTTGTAACAATATTATCTATCAATATTAGCCCGATTGTGTCGTGAATGAGGGTAACTGCATTGTCCGACCCTCACTACGGCTTATTACAAACTTGTCTTACACACATACAGCTGGTTTTGAGCTTTAAAACTAAGCCACTAACAGTTATATCACCAGCAATTGCTATAAGCGAAAATAATGGTGCGTGATAGTGTTTGCAATTCACAGCGCATGTGGGAACACGAGATTCACAATGTGGTAAACGTTTTTGTAAACTTGATTGATATTAACGTCGGCTGACTCGAATTACAATTGGGAGTGTCGTATGAAATGGTTTTGTAGAGTAACGGTGTTAGATTTGGGAATAAGAGGAATTTGTTTTATTGTTGCATTTTTAGCTGCACTATTTTAGATAACAAGATTTCGTACTGCGGATATTTAATTATTGTAGCTGCTGCTGAAGACCTCATTTCCATGAAATAAACGACAAACGATATGGCGTGGAGGTCAGAATACCTGTAATTCACTCTAGAGGTCGTTCGATTCTTACACAGGACAAATCATTGTGTGCATGAACATGAATATTTGTTCTGGTCTGGGTGTTTTCCTATGTGTATTAAGTATGTATTTACAAAAAAAAAAGTTTTTGCTTATACGTTCTTTAGTATCCATAACACAAGTTTTTAGTGATACTTATCTTAAAACTAAATAATTGGTGTGATTGTAAGAGAATATATATTTATTAAATAAAATAAATTATGGACACATATATTGCAGTTTTCAAATAGTAAAATAATGCTGAATTGGGGTCAGTAAATCAGGAGTTCACCTACAAACTACAAGTTCCTACAAATTCATTTCAAAAAGTATACAACAGAGAGTAGAATACATCACTTAATTTACATACTTACAGGTTTTATTAGTACCTATAAACTAAGTAGTACTTAGGTTCTGGAAAATAATTATCGTTAACTTTGAATAAGTTAATTTGAATAAACTGATTCAATTGATTTGCGCGAAATTTTGAGCTTTAATTTAGCTCGCAAATTCTTGTATGTACATGAGGCATAACAAAACTAGAAACTGATACGTTTTAATTCAAATATTTTAAAAAATCTGTTATTATTTAAAAAGGTGTTTCCTGCGCTGTTCGTTTCTTTTCTTTTGTTATAGAAGTAGAGCTCCGAAGTATATACAAAGTTTACTTTTATGTGCCCGTCCTATGTTTTTAGAGATTTGCATGAAAATATTTGTTTAATCTGGATTATTTATATAAATTTTTGGCCTAGTACGTACGGTAGTATGTAACGTATACGTAAGTATGTAATCACTGATCTTGTCGATAGATAGCAGCTTAAATGTAATAAAAATAACTGATGTTTAATATTCTAAAAAAAAATATAATTGTTTTAATTATTTATCATACATTTTGTCATATCCTAGCATTATCCCGGTTGCCCTAGACTTAGGTTTCAAATCAAATCAAATCAAAATATCTTTATTGTGATACATGGGTTACACTGGTGTTATTGGTTTACATGTCATAGTTAGTTCAAGCCACGGTTCAAGTCAAGGTTTAGGGACCAGGGTCTGCTTACTGATTTAACCAGATTAGACTGAATTTTGGTTATAACATTGAGCGACTGCCGTCTGACCTCCGCAACCCAGAGGGAAACACAATTATATGGTTAAACCAGCTGTCTTTTATCATACATTTCGTAAACGGAATTAAAGTACCACTTATGATGAAAACAATTTATCCAACTTTAATTGAATTACCAATGCTATAATTTTTAATTGGATATCCAAACTTGTTGCGCCGCGCGCCGTTTTCATTGTAACTGATTAAAATTCGCCAAACGTCCACTTGATTAAGTATCAATTGTTAATTAATGAGTTTAAAAAAATAATGCCACAAAATGTAGCCAAAGATGGTATAGAAACGAACCGCCATCACTTCGACAAAAAATCGATTAGGAATGCATCGCAGCGTGTACGTAAACAGTGCCCGTTTAAGCTCGCCGCCTTCAAGTATTGTGTAACATTGTTATTTTAAAGTTAAAGATACAGTTAAGTTAAGAGGCAGCCCACCCTCGAGCTAATCTCGAGCAAACACGGGATTTGTATTGCAGCTTCGCTATTCAAGCTTCAGTTTTGAGCGGAGCTTTCAAAATAATCGGCGCGTTCAAAGACGGGCGGTGATTGGAAACGTTTTAGTTTTGTGCTGCATTTTTATATGTTCAATGTGACTTATAGATGTGAACTCGTCCGTGGGACCCATTTGAATTGTTTGTTTTTTAGGGAAAATAAAATCTTTCGTTTCGACGTGTGTAACAGACGTCCAAATATATAGTTTCGCACATTTTCAATGCAAGTGTCAATTTCTTTAATTTTTCTACATGGACATTAGTCCTAATATTATCTTAGACCAAATTACGACAGGTTTCCAAAACCTGAGACACTGCATTATTAATTTGCAGATTCCCAAAAGACTTCAGTGTCAACTGAAGTCTTTTTTTTCCCTTTAAATAATGGCTTCGTGCGTCCAGCACATTTAGCCAGTGTTAAGTAAGTGATATATTAATTATATATAATTTATAGTAAATGAGAATGAGTGGTGATAAAGGTGATAAATCGAAGACGAAATACCCACCCACCCTTGAGTCCTCAGTAAAGATGTGGGACTATACTGAGATCTCACATGGACTCCTTGAGAGAAAATTTGAAAAGTGATGTTGCACTGTTTTATTTGATTTACCAACACTCATGGATGTTCAACAAACACTTAACGGCTAATAATCCACCGTTATTACACATAAATGTTAGAAATATCACAAATTTTAGAAAATAAAACAAAACTGCAGACATTACGCTTTACTTTCCCGCCAAGAAGTCCGACACTAAAGTCTTTTAGAATCTTTGTTTTCTTTTTAAGACGCGTGTGCTTGGTAGTACAGCTTTCATCTTTTGGATACTTCCACTAAAGTAGTTTCCTAAAGCATTTGGCAGTATTTGAGCTTGACTTTGGTGAGCAGTATCCCTTTTTTGTTTTTTTTTGTTTTACGTCGGTAACAAAATGCATTTACGCACTGCCTTCCGGCCAAAGGGGGACCGAAAGGGGGTGTGGGACTCACCACCGGCAGACACGACCGCCGGCAGCAATACCCACTAAAAATCTTCCGACGACGCCCGACGACAAAGAGGCGGGGGCCAGTACCTGGGTTGCAGCTTCTGACACCCCGCCTGCGGCCAACGTCCCCCGGACCAAAACCGGGAGGATTTCTTCTTTAAACATACTAACATGCTAACTTTTGAAATTTACAGATCGGTTTCTCCGAACTATCCTGATTATAGGAAATTTTAAGTTTAGATCAGTTTTTGATTGCAAACTTAAATTGGTTATTCAGGCATGACTAGAGAAAGTTCAACATTTAATTATTGTGACTGAAACTTCAGAGTTTGTAATTATACTCTTCTGCTTTCTAGTAAGATACTTTAACATTCAAAATTTACAGTAATTATATTTAAATAACTTTCTAATTACATAATGTAGAATAAAATGGTTCACACGTAGCCTTTATACATGATGCCAAAAATTGTCTGGTCTTTTTTTTTGTGGTAAATAATAATGACATCGTTAGCAAAACTTCAGGAATGGCATATAAACGTCAACACATTTTAACTTTTTTTTAAGATTTTTGAATCCATTCTAAGTTTAAACAGCTAATCAGTAAATTAGTAGTGATTTATTGGAGGTTAAGTTAAAGTGTTGTACGCCACCCAGGGCGCATGAAAAACTGTGCGATAACGCGCAAGCTGCGCGCGCGCATTTTATAAATGTTTTCGCTAAGTGTTGCGGCTGTTTTTGAGATTTGGAGATTTCCTTCGTTTTTGTGAATAAACCAGGTTATTTATCAGTTTAATGGTACCTATCTACGGTAACTGGCCTTAATAAAGAATTTATTTAATGGAAAAACAAAGACTTGGGAAAAGAGGCTGGTACCGAATGGATATATTGTATGGGGGGGCTATGTTCAACAACAGTGATAATCAAAATATATACTAACTGAGGTTAAATGTATAATTTTGTGAAATATATGCAGAGGAACTCGGTCATATTCCATGAAAAGTGAGCTGATGATGTTTGGATCTAGGACCAAGACTTATGCTCCTCTTGGTAGACTGAAGGGCATAAACTCGAGTAGACTGCTTTTAGTATCGGCCAACTGCCCACCGAAGACCTTTTTATATGATGCTAATGTTAAGCGTGAGAGGATAGTGATGTCTATAAATGTTGGCCCAACTTTTTGCTGTAAGTGAGTGATTTTTGTGAGACTTTTTTCTAACTATTAAAATTGTGTAAAGGGTTAAGAACTGAAATTCAGCCAAGTCTAGTAACGCCAGTGAGTAAACGCCCTAAGTCTAGGGCAACCGGGACAATGCTAAGAGGATGATGTTAGTATTTCTAAAAAAAAATACAAGTTTTATCAAAATTTTATAAAAATATTTTGAAGGAAAAATAATTTAACAATGTTTCTTGAACAAAAATACTTACTTCATTAGGGAAAAACATAGTTCTGTGCCCGTTAGACAACAACATCTTTAAAGAGGCGCGTGTGTGGTAATTTTTTAGCAGACACGACTCGGCGCCAGCGTCCCAACATAGTTGATACGACCCAACGTTGGGGCCTACTTAATTGGTGTTTTAGTAACATTGCCGCCTTTTTTGTGCGGATTTTGGGTCGAGATTGCGTAAGGTAGAAGCTATCACTTCGTTCAGTTCGTGCCTTTGATTGTATTGTGGAAAAAATATAATTGATATTACCTAGTGATCGCTTGCAACATAAGAATGAAGAGAGAATCAGTATTAATCAATATAAGAAACAGGGAAAATGTTGTTTAAAATCATTTTGTAATTTTTAATACTGGCGTAAACGAACATACACAAAAACCCATACGTTTTTCTAGTTTACGATTTGAGTTCGTCAAAAAAAGGCAAGTCGGTACTATTCATTGATCGATCGATCAGATACGATACTTTTAGCATACTACATATCATATCAAGATAGTATATGACCTATCTTTACTACAGCGTTCCTGAGTCACGTTTAACTGCAAATTTCTGCAAAAGATAGCGGTATTTAAATTGCTATACGCGACTGCCTCAAATTAACTTTGAGAAGATAAAAATAATCCTACTTGCGTAATTTTTTACTAATTGTTATAAAAATAGAATGTGTCCGGTAAAAAGACAAAACAGAAGCTGTGCAGCTTTCATCGTCCTCATCTCAGCCAGATGAAGTCCATTGCCGAAGGTATGTCTTCATAGTTGCCGTTCACGTCAAGACGCCTGCAATTCTGCCGCCTACATAATCGTCTGGAAAGTCTCTGATTACAAGCAACACTGATTAATTCAGACTATTTTCTTCGCAATGTACACGAGGACCAAAACATGGAAAAAGATCTGTCCGAAGCGATGTTTTTACATGAATTAATTACATTATTGGGCTGCTTATAAATTTTTTGATCTAATTTTCTATATTTAGTTAAATAATTATTTACTGAAACGGAAGCGCTCGTAGCTCTGCGGTGGTCGGAAACGATCACCGAAGTACAGCAGAGTTTACAGAGGTCAGTCCTTGGATGGGTGACCGTTTGTGTGGCATTTGATATCGAGCGCTTCCGTGCTTCGGAAGGCACGTTAAGCCGTTGGTCCCGGTTATCACTAAATGTGGTAGTCGTTAAGCCATGTTAGAGGCCTCATGGGCGGCTTGATAAATTCTAACAACAGGACGCCATACACCTCCGCCAATCCGCACTGGGTCAGCGTGCACCCTCTGCATTACCCTCGCACCTTGGTATGTGAGAGGAGGCTCGTGCTCAGCAGTAGGACGTTTATGGGCTGAGATGATGATTATTTACTTAAAACTGACGTAATTTAATAGTTTCTACGTGTTAAAGTAGAGTTTAGGATTGTAGCAGCTTTTATTCCTTCTTGTTATAAAGTAGGTAGGTAACCAAAATTAAACAAATTTTAACGTTAATTGCTCAGCTGTTCTCACATCCATTATTTATCATTTGGGTTTAATTATTATGTTGTTTTTTATAATATATCTGTGTCTGCGTCTGGTAACTGCTAGACGCCTATTGTTTTAAGGCACATCCACACCACATTTACTTTTTGTTGACCAACGTTTCCAAGTGTTACTCAGCAACCTCCGACAACACAAAATTTTATACAATACAGTATAAACTAACAATATTTTACCAAATGTTACCGTGTTGCTCAACAAAAAGTAACTGCAGTGTCCGTTAGGCTGACTGTTCCATTTGTTATGAAAGAGGTTCTGCCTCATGGTAAGCAGTCGATGCAATCCAAAAGAATGAACGAGCCACACACTACCGTGGAACAATCACGAAAGAAGTACTATTAAGATGCTAAAGGTTATCGGGACTATTAACTATCTATTGCTGACTGATAATAATCGGGAAAAAATGTCAGGATGAATAAGACATTCCTGCCAAGTGTGTGGCCAAGTGTCGGAGACACAAAGAATGCCATTAATCACACGAAATTATCAATTAGTTAACTAATAATAAACCGCGGAGTTGTGGGACACGTGTTAATGTTGTGGTGGTGTTCGTCGCTGGCAGCCGCGTTTGATGTGGGGACACCGGTACGAAAATATTTGACGTCATCACTCAATTTGACAGACTATTAGAAGGTGCTAATTAGGGGATAGTTAATACGAATGTTAGCAATATTTTTGGTCTTCCTACACGATATTTATTTAGATTATACTTTAGTTGCATTCATCATATCCTAGCATTATCTTAACTAAACTTAACATTAGGGCCCAGGGTCTGCTCACTGGTGTTACCAAATTTGACTGAATTCAGTTATACGGCGACTGCTGTCTGACCTATAAAACCCGAAGGGAAACATCATGCTATGGTTAAACCAGCGGTCAGGATATTAAAAGACCCCGACTTCCTAATAGCGACTACCATAGATGTTCATGAAGCTTAACGTGCTTTCCGAGAGCAAGTGATTATTATGCATACAACTTCGAAAAGTTATAGACTGAATTTGAAGTCTACGGGTCGCGCTATACTTATATTGTATTGTACCTTATACATAAAAAATCATATTTATTTAACGATCACAGAATCTTAATAGTCAGTAACAAAGAAATTTAAGAGCTATTCCAATAAATACGGAAAAGATGCTTAAATTTTTAAGTTTTAATATGTCGGTTGAGCGTTTGGTTCAGAGCCTGTTAAGCTTACTTTTACTATAAATAATTTTCAAATTGTTTAATTATTAATCTTTATTAAACATCCTTTAAAAAGACTCGGTAGATAAATACTTTAAAGATATACTATTTTAACTTACATGTGTTTGATATGATATAATAAAAATAATGTAGATAAAATTATTATCAAACCTTAAGTAAAATTTGTACTAAGGAATATTATTTTTTTTATAGTAAAGTGTTTTACTTTCTGTCGATTCTACTTAACGTAATCCTACTGATATATTTAACACTAGCAGTGCCCTGCGGTTTTACCCGCGTGGTCCCCGTTCCCGTGGAAATATCGGGATAAGGATCCTGAGGAGGAAGGTCCTATATGTTAGTCCAGGACTGCAGCTATATTCGTACAAAGTTTCATCACAATCTCTCTAGTAGTTCTTGCGTGAAAGAGTAACAAACATCCATCCACACACACAAACTTTCACGTTTATAATATTAAGTAGGATAAAGTTTATAAAGATGGATCATTGTTAATATTTTACACAAAAAAACTCAACAAATTAATATTATAATCTTCTCTCAGATAGCTGACAATACATTCACAATGTCCACATGTGATATTATTTGTAACCCATGTTGAAAAATAGTTAAATATCTAAAAAAAAAACTTTGTAGATTTCACCACAGGTCCCCCAATTATGTTATATTTTATGACAATGTCTTATTGTGTGATCTCTAACCACTTCATCACGGCTTCTGTTCAGGTCACGCCTCATATTGTTTCGGAAATATCAAAGAGTGTCAACGTACATTAATATTCCGAAACAAGAAGTTTCACGGGGTGATTAGCGTCCCCTAATTAGAGAAAGAGGTGGTGCGCGCGCGCAGCCAAATGCCCCACATACGGCATGACACATTTAAGTGGGGGAATGTGCTATTGATGTCATGTGTACAGTGCTGTGGGTGGTAAGTGGACGATTCTTGTTTGAGAGGAGTATTAGGTGGTAAGGCCTTGCATAGCAGTGGTACGGTAAATAATTCTGACTGATCTTGATACTTATATATAGTTCGCTCGCTTCGCTTCCATACCTTGATTTATTACAATATTACAGTTTTTGTACATATATTTATTTCTAGTAAAGTAAAAGTAAAAAGTTCTGTATTTTATAAATTATTGCATAGCACCTGAAAAAGGTGAAATGAAATATATTTAAAAAAAAAACGAGATACTACTACACTAAAATCATGACGCTAAGTTTCACTTACAAAATTATGTTTCGCAAATTAAGCATTTTTCCAAAATATGTTGTTATAGCATACAACCATCACAGGCCAAACTAATACTTTTGTGATGGTCAACAAAAAAAAAAACTAATCTATCATCGACGGTTTCGCCCTGATTGTCATTATGTATTATATATTGTACAAGTCTACATCTCGCATCCTGTACAATGGGCATAGCGTCTGCATCACGTTAAGCAGCGAGGCAGCTAAGAACCACAGTCGTCCTGCACCATCTGCAATTCACGCCGACATCATCAGACCGGCGTGTCTCCTTTGCGAGTCGGCAGTATGTACAAGTCTACATCTTGTACATTGGACTTGGCGTCAGCGTGGTCAGCGGCGAGTCGGCCCAGTTGCAACATCCTCGTGCAGCGTCGACACTTTATACAGACGTTGCGCTTCTTTATATCTTTATATGTGTACATAACATGTAATTGATATATAAACCTAACAATTATCAGCAAAAAATTAGATTTCAACCGTCCGTGTTGGGTCTCATTCCTCTCTCTGCATATCCTACTGTTGGCCGGGGCTACACCCCGGTACATTCCCTTTCCTTCCTGCTGGTGGCCAGGGCAACCCCTTGGTACAGCACACCTTTCCCCTCCGCTGGTGGCCAGGGTACCCCCTGGTCAGCACTCCTTTCTCCTCCGCTGGTGCCAGGGTACCCTCTGGTAAAGCATCTCATCCCTCCTTCCTCTTACTGTACGAGTGGCGAGCGGCGGCTTACAACCGCAAGCGGACCACCGTACATATATAACAGATTAAAAGACATTTTATCAAACGTTTTTAGACCAATAGTAGTTTTATTTGATAACTCAGTTTTTAAATGTTAATTATGTTAAATAATTATTTATAAAATGTAAATTTAAGTGTTGATCATTTGGAAAAGTGATTCGTTTGCAAAATGATTAGTTGTAAAATGATCAATAAGTGAAACCATTTTTTTGCCAAACATTGTTTGTCAAGTGTAATTTTTCCAAATGACTTTTGGTCATACAGCAGAACCCCATAATGTAGCATTCTGATGGTGAAATAATTTATTGGAATCGGTATCAGAAGTTTTTGACTTGGTTCATTACAAACATCCAAAATACAAATCATTCCTCTTTATATTAATGTTAGTATGATTATTCCAAAACCTTTCTCTGATTAGACCAGTGAGCAGACCCTGGGCCCTAAGCTTAAGTCTAGGGCAATCAGGATAATGCGTAATGTTGTCTGTGTAAGTAAGGGATTGTCTTCATCGGCAACAGTAACACTGTAAACGAAAACGTTGTTCTCAACATCAACTTATCAATTATAAAAGTTCCGTTTCTGATCACGTAGACTCGCGAAGCTAGGAGCGCTTCTCTTTACATGTTTAATAATGTTTCTTTAATTCTTTAAACAAATAAGACTTCATATTGCTATCTAAAAAAGGATATGCTGACATGTGTTTGACACTAAAATAGGCACCGGCTCGTTCCGGCACCTGTCACTTAATGATACTAACTTTATTAAGCACTGCATGTACTCAATTTGCACAATTCAATAAACATTATCATGCTGTGTTCAGCCGCTTCGGCACCGCGATATCCTGCGAGACTCATTAAATACACAGTTTTTGCTTAAATTCCTATTTAAGGCGTTGTATATAGTGATAGCTAAAGTCTGCTATGTTTTTCAATTATATGTAATATTTATTTTTAATACAGCACAAAGAAAAGGTATCATAACATAAACTATATGTATAGTCAAAATCATTTATTCAAGTTCGGCTTAAAAGAGCTCTTATTAAGGTCAAAACTTAAAAACTATAAAGTATGAGTAAATGCAATCATAGTCTAGGGCGATGTAAAAGTAGGTGGCCCAACGATATTTTGTAAGGTGTCTGGATAAAAGTGGCCACTGATCATGCCCAGTGCCGTGCAATTATCGAGACCTATATCCGGGAGATAGACCAGACATACTAGAGTGACCGACATAGCGAAGCGCGTTTGCAAGCTGAAGTGGCAGTGGGCGGGGCACATAGCTCGAAGAACCGACGACCGATGGGGCGTTAAGGTTCTTGAATGGCGACCACGAACCAGCAAACGTAGTAGAGGGCGACCTCCAACGCGATGGACCGATGATCTGGCCAGGGCGGCGGGGAGCAGGCGGCAAAGAATCGATCTACGTGGAAAGCAATTGGGGAGGCCTATGTTCAGCAGTGGACTTCGGATGGCTGAAATGATGATGATCCGGGAGATTAGGTATAGCCACATGGTAAAACTGAAGAATGATGTTTCCCTTTTGGTTGCTAAGGTCAGACGGCAGTCGCTTCGTGTAATTCAGCCAAATCTGGTAAGACTCAGCAGACCTTGGGTCGTAAGCGTAAGTCTTAGGCAAAACTGAGATCAATGCTAGGATGATCATAAGCTGAAATTATAGCACATGAATAGTACTTCATTTGGAGGTACACTTATTGGTATATGATAGACAGTCATACTATAAAAAATATCTTAGCTTAGTAGGTGGGACCCACACCTTACGAACTCAACAAGTTTCAAGCCTTCTGCGGCGGTTCGGAATAGTGCTGCGACAAAACGCTGTCGCATTCCGCGCGTGTCTTCGATTATTGATGATTAGGGATGTAAGGGACCGCCGTTACGGCTGGGGGTGCCCGGGAAGCCGCGGCATCTGGGCGTCTTTGGCGGCCTGGGTGAGGATGTGTTATTCATTAACTCAATTCCACTACGGAAGAAACCGGTAGTTGAAACGGATCAATAATTTTTCTTAAAACTAATTGTTTCTGTTTGAAGAAAATACTTTTGGGTTATTATTGGGACTTCAAAAAATCAGCTCATTTTTATTTAGAAATTGTTTTACTGAATACACATAGTTATTACTTTCTTTGACTTTATCGGAGGGTTTTTTTATTGGTTTGGTTTCTAGGAGAACCTTCAACCTTATTATCCAAATGTCACGATGGGAGAGAAAACCGAGTTCCTTGCCAACCTCTTTTCGTGGTATCAGAGGTATGTTTTTTTTAATAACATGTTTGAATATATAAAAATATTCTAAGCGTAAACGTAAAGATATTTATTATAAAAAGCACAAAAGCTGACTGTTACATGTTCAGTCAGCTTCAGTGATTACTATTTAAATCTTACAATGTTGGAGAAGTCAAATTTTATTCCCAGTGTAAATTTCCAAGCAAATGAAAGATTTGAACCCCTCATCGCCTACTCTGCCGGCTCAAATCTGATCATTTACACTCCCTAACCTCCTCTCAAGTGCATAATTCGCCCAAGAACACCTTCCCTCCGTTTATTCGCTAAGTGTTATTTGATTCGAGAGCATAAGGGATCTCGTAATTGAGATAAGATTGAATGGAGACTCAGGTGTCGAAAGGTGTAACTTGAAATACTCCTCCGCGGAGGTCTGTAATAAGCTCTTTGTGTACAGGTTTTGTTGAGTCGGGTCCCATGTGGGTTTCAGGGAGAAAATCATTCTTGTTAAATAAAGCACAAGGTTATAAATATGTTTTCTATAGACACAAATTTGTGGAATTGAAGAGGCGAAATAAATGCTTGTTACGAAAATCATATGAAAGAAAATGCGTATAACAATTTTAAAAGGTGCTTGTTATTAAAGCCATACGATATAGGGCATGATATATACTTATCTTATAATGTTTCAAACAAGTAAACAGATTTTGATAGGGCTATCATCGGCAAATAACTAATAATAAGGTAATGAAATAAATATATAATTCTCATACAACCACGCTAATTATTTAGTTCTAAGATAAGTATCATGAAGAACTTGTGTTATAGATACTAAATAACTTATAAACCAAAATATTTATTTTTTGTTGTTCATAAATAAATAAATATTCTCTTACAATCACACCAATTATTTAGTTCCAAGATAAGTATCACTAAGAACTTGTGTTATGGATACTAAAGAACGGATAAACATACTTAAATACTCTTTTTTTTTTGTGAATACATACTTAATATATATTAAGTGGGACCAACTATATAACCTACCCCTTCGGGGAAACAGGCGTGAATGTATGTATGTATTTTTAGATATTGATTTAATCAATCATGTAAATCATTAGGACAAGAAAGTCTATTGGATCTTTCTGTTTGTTTTAGTCTATTGAATTATAGGAAATATTTATTGAACAAACAAAAATACCTCTGAATGTGTATGTGCTCGTCATTAATATTGATATTCTCTCACTTGTGCGCATATATATATATATATATATAGCGCGACTATGTAGATATGGATTGTTTTTTACAACGTCGGTTTTGTTGTGACATAGCAGTGCTCCCATAAATGGTGACAGAACTACGGAAGACTAGCGTGGAGGCGTTTTCATGACACCTGGGCTTTATGCTGAGTGGATACCTTTTCAGTGACTCTCTTCAAGTAGTTACTTAAATATAATATAATTCTTTTTTCTTTATTTTAAATAATGGCTTCGTTCGTCTAGCATATTTAGCCAGTGTCAAGTAAGTGATATATTAATAATATATAATTCATAGTAAATGAGAATGAGTGGTGATAAAGATGATAAATGCTAAATGAGATACCCTCCCCTAAGCCCCTTGAGTCCTCAGTAAAGATGTGGGACTATACTGAGATCTCACATGGACTCCTTGAGAGAAAGTTTGAAATGTGATGTTTTGTCACAGAAATTATTTTTCTTTCTTTCGTTCTCTCTTTTGCTTAACATAGGTCTCCACTTAAACTTCCCGCGTGACCAGCTGTAGGCCGTATTTCTTTTAAGTATGTAAGTTTTATTGTTATTAAAAGATTGTGGTATTTCTTATTAGTGTATGCTTATAAATTAATTTTGTAAGTTAATTTTGACAAAACACCTTTTTTTTCTATTTGCAAAATTATAAAATACATCCCACATCCTATTTAATAGTAGAATGTAGTGTAAGATATACTTGTCGCTATTCCTCGCTGCACGCCGGATCAGAAAACGTGCGAGCGCAGTGAACTATATTGCTCGCCCACTCCCACTTATGGGGCCTTATGGCCACTCGTAGTGAAGAAAAACGCATGTATCGATGTGTATGTCATACAGAATTAGAATAAAATAAAACAATTAGTCTTAATTTTCATACGATCCACATGTTCCCTGCTTATAAGCACCATTTATATATTGTTGGCATATATATATGACTCTCATTTTTATAAATTCCAACTATTTTAGGGAAATTTCAAATCTCACGGGAAAACACGATAAGACTTATTAAGAAACGCTTTCACTAACTTTTCTTTCGCCTTCTAACAGTCATATATTCCTTCATTTGTCACGTTTGACGGTGCTGATAATTAGAAGTAAATAGAGACATGAAAATTAAAAAGCTTTTACAGACAAACGTAGCATCCTTTTTTATTTCAATTAAAAATAATGGATCATTTCTCATTAATAGATAAAATGGGATTTCAAACATTATCGTATGTACTGCTGGTTGAAGGTAGGTAGATAATTTTGGCCAACACCGCCAAGTTTTGGGTCCATATGAAGCCGTCACTAATTGGGCCTGAGGGTGCCGCCGGGGTGCCACCCACTGAGCCGCTATTATCTCACTTTGGAGCACCTTGTCAACTGTCTCAACTGTCATCGGTTTCGGGACCTGTGACGTATTGAGATGTAGACGAGATGCGATAATAGCTGCGAAGGGCCAGATGAAGCTTGCCGAATTGTTGTGATCTCTTACTTAAATCTCGTGCTTTTTAAGTAGTTATTGCTTATTTTAGATTTTAAAAAGGTATATTGTACTTACACACATAACTAAATACATATAGGTATTGATGATGTCATTATTAATAAATAAATATTTCAGACAATTACACCAATTATTTAGTTCCAAGATAAGTATCATTAAGAACTTGTTTTATGGATACTAAACAACGGATAAACATACTTAAATACTTTTTTTTTGTAAATACATACTCAATATACATATGAAAACACCCAGACCAGAACAAATATTCATGTTCATGCACACAAAGATTTCTCCTGTGTGGGAATCGAACCCACGACCTCTGGAGTGAATTGCAGGTTTACTGACCGCTCGCAGCTCGTAGCTCGTAGCTCTGCGGTGCTCGGTGGTCGGTAACGATCACCGAAGTACAGCAGATTTTACAAAGGTCAGTTCTTGGATGGGTGACCGTTTGTGTGGCATTTGATATCGAGCGCTTCCGTGCTTCGGAAGGCACGTTAAGCCGTTGGTCCCGGTTATCACTAAATGTGGTAGTCGTTAAGCCATGTTAGAGGCCTAATGGGCGGCTTGAATAATTCTAACAGCAGGACGCCATGCACCTGCCTCCGCCAATCCGCACTGGGTCAGCACTCAGCGTGGTGGAGTATGACCTAATACCCTCACACCTTGATATGTGAGAGGAGGCTCGTGCTCAGTAGTGGGACGTTAATGGGCTGTGATGATGACCTCAACGCCATATCGGTCGTCAAAATATCATCATAAGTCGGTCGATTATCATCATAATCGTACTTACAGAGAGTAATTAAAGTTTATTGGAAACCATTATTAAGTACCACTGCACTTATTGTTATTATTTGAGGTAGATGTAAATCGCGACTTTGCACACGTAGACTAACATTCTCTTATGTCAAACATTCATAACATTTTTTTTTTAAATAATGGCTTTGTGCGTCTAGCACATCTAGCCAGTGCCAAGTCATATTAATAATAAATAATTCATAGTAAATGAGAATGAAAGATGATAAAGATGATAAATGGTAAATGAGATCCCCTCCCCTAACCCCCTTGAGTCCTCAGTAAAGATGTGGGACTATACAAAGATCTCACATGAACTCCTCGAGAGAATATGAAAAGTGATGTTGCACTGCTTTGTTTAATTTACCAACACTTATGTATATTCACAAACACTGAACGGTTAATAATCCACCGTTATTACACATTAATGTTAGAAATATCACAAATTTAAGAAAACAAAACAAAACTGCAGACATGACGCTTCACTTTCCCGCCAAGAAGTCAGACATATAACATACAATTTTTTATTGTAATCATTAAGCTTTATCTTTTTTTCTTTATGATTATTTGCTTAATTGTAGTAAACTAAACTAAAGTAAATAAAACCTTATTGGTAGCTCCTATGTCGCAACGGTTATTGTTATTACGCCAAATTTTAGTCATATTTATCTTACATACAATGAAGAACCGATGATCTGGCTTATGGGGCTGTAAGTCAGTATGCAGGGGGCTTAAGGTCTATTCGACGTAGAGAGCAATTTGGGTAGTCCTAGCTGTAACTTCTAGTGGCTGGAATTTAATTTAATTTTTATTTATTTGGAACAACAAACAATTACATAATATTTGCTTAGTTTATATCTTAAGGTATACACTTACTTATTATGTAACCAACAACGTTATTCACAGAGTAATATTTAACGATTAGTCTAAGTACGTATACAAATATTTTAAAAAAAAGGATTAAATATACATTATGAGTTACTTAAAAAATAATTATCAATTGTCCATATCATTATCTTTAAGTTGCGATAGTACACTGTTTCTAAATTGGTTAAGTGACATTCTGAAGAGATCAATATTGGCGCAATGGAATGTTAATTAATAGCGGTAGCTTGGCATGGAAATGTTAAAATGATACCAGTAACTGGATTTTTAATTAAAAGTCATAATGTTAGGTCAGTAGTTTATGTCCTCCCCCCCGATTTATCTCCACCTTGTCGTGGTGGGGGGGCTGAGTACCTTCCGGTGGGGCGGAGAAGCCGCTAGGGAAAAGGTAACACCCAGAGATTGGCGACTCTGGATGCCTTTAATACCGACTACCGGGAAACTAAGAGGGACCTGTGAAGGGCGCAGCGGGCGTGCCAGGAGGGCCCGTCTAGAAGCGCCAGGAGGGTCTTAGGCGGTTATTAAATCGTTAATGGGGTAAGAGATTATATTTTTATTTTAGAATGTAATCTAGAATCTTTTGATTGAAGTGCCCTAGAAATGTATTTAAATTGCTAAATATTTCCCGTAAACTGTTAGCCGAGACCACCGCTCGTCGCGCGTCAGCGTGTCACAACTAATAAAACGCACATGTCAGTGAGCGTCACGTCGGCACGTCTGTCTGGCTGTCTGTCACGTGGTAACACTCGAGGAGCACCAGACCGGAGCCCTTTGTCTCGAGCCGTGCGATACGTTTCAGCCCACTTGTGAGATATTTGAGACCACCTAAATTGAAAAGGCATATTTGACATTTTTATGATGTAAATTTTAGTAACGTTTTAAGTATTTTATGGTTTATTTGATGTGCTCGCGACTTTTTTCACAAAATCACATGAGAAACACAGGAAAAGCAGCATATCATTGTGAAGAATCAATTGAGGAGGCCTGAAGTAATAATGAATTAAAATATTATTAAAATTATATTAATAAATTCACACGCTTTTCAAAAGCACCTAATAATCCGGATTTTTCTTTTGAACAAAGTATATTATGAAATAAAGTCATATCATAGGCTTCATGCAATGTCAGCATAGCAGATGTCGCCACAAGCTATAACTAACATATATCAATATAAACGACAGTAAAAACAGCTACCAAATACAACTGCAAATAAATAATGGTATTTATACATATAAAGAGTTTTATAAACCCGCATGGAGTTGTAGTCGTAAATATTTGATTATTTTGGAGCGTTTATAATTGTAACTTGGGATTACCGCGCATTAAACCGATATGACACGTCGTAAAAACGGAGGGCTGTGGCAGATACTATGCCGCTTTATAACACCTGGATATACTCAATTAGGTCGTATACTGGCAGGATAAGGTTGAGATTGGTGGTGGTGGAGGGTGGATGCGTATACGCACTCGATTTTGCACGCCAGTCAGGACGCAAGTGCGGACGCGCCTTAATTAAGTCGTTCGTGTAAATGTGTTTGGTGCTGTTAGGAATCCGCATTAGTTTGCTAAAGTATATTGTTTTCATTTATGTTTTGTAATGATTTTTGGTATAATAAAACATTTTACTGCAAAGATAACAAAAATATACAATCAGTGCCTTGAACTTTTTGTTATTGTTGATTCAACATTAAAGTCGAACAACAAATTAATTAATATGAAGGTATTCACATAAGTCTTTGTTTCTTGTTGTTACAATGACTGTAAATCCTTATAATGTAGGTCGATTCACACTTGACAGGTCTATTTTTATCGGCCGTCAGATTAGGTGCGCGCGCGTCGTTATTGAAGTGGCGGTATTGAAACATTGGCCGCGAGGCGGTGCTCACACCTGCCTCAGTAATCTTCTTGTAATTATCTTCGAACGTCATCGGGAAAGCTTAATTTTCTTTATTTATGGTTTGACGACCGATATGGAGTGGTGGATTCGCGCCCCGCTCCTAAGGCCGTGGGTTCGATTCCCACGCAGGACAAATCTTTGTGTGCATGAACATGAATATTTGTTCTGGTCTGGGTGTTTTCCTATGTATATGACATATATATTTACTTAATTGTATTTATGTATGTTTATCCGTTATTTAGTATCCATATCCATAACACAAGTTCTTAATTATACTTATCTTGGAACTAAATAATTAGTGTAATTATCAGGAAATATTTATATTGCAGTGATGGTAGGAAGCCTACCTGAGACTAAGAGGTGCCAGTGGCTGCCGCCGTAACGTACGCGGCTCAAGATCTATCGACTTGGCAATCAGTTGGGAAGGTCTTTGTCCAGAAGTAAACTTCTGGTGGCAGAGATGGTGATGACATATGAGCTTCACATTACACAAAACAATCGGTACTCGACCGAACTCAAATCAACAAGCCGATCGAAGTCATTTGACAATTTTTCGTGAGATGTCTGAGATGCTCACGACAGCGTTCAATGTCATAAGCCAAAAAAACGGTCACTAATCAAAAAAAAAAACATCATAATTTATTTCGGGCAATTTAGCCCATACAACACATAAAAAATAAAACATATCGATTATATAGTATTCATAGTCAACAGTTGTACCTACTATACTAAAAGGGTGGAAATACTACCTGCCACTAGGCTCCAAAAGATAAACAAATCATTTAAATGTCAATGTGTGCGATTCTACAATAAAATCCCAAGCAATATTCAGAAATTAAGCCTAAGTAAATTTAAATTAACAATAAAACGCAAGCTGTCTTCAAAGGGATACTATTCTATCAAAGACTATGAGGCAGATAAAAATGCTTGGGATTAAACTGCCGTTTCATACAGGCTATTCTAATATGAATGACTTAAAACATGAATATTGTTAATATTATATTATATTGCATTGTATAGCTTCACAGACAAATGAAGATTGTAATTCAAGTACCAAACCAATGGATAAATTTAAAAGAGCATAGCCTGTGAGTTTCTTGCTAGTTCTTCTTGCTGAGCGGTGGCTCGGAACTGGCACTTAGATTCACTTACACTTTATTTTTATAATTGTTTTGTTGCATATAAGTGAATCTTAGCTTCGTGATTTCAGTGTAATAATATTTGGATTGTTTTTTTATATTTGGACGTTTTCAAGTACTATGTAATAGTTTATGACATAAAAATTTTTGAGTTTGAGTTACTCACTGTATGTATATGTTCGCAAACACGCTCAATATGCTGTTGGAGCTGAACACAGTTTCCACATGACTGATGATTGATAACGACTGATCTCTGTTAGTTTTGCTTAGCCTTGTAGATTGTTTCCTACCCGTCAGACCAAGTCTCACAATAGAGATACTGTCGCTTGAAATTCAAACTGCAATATTAATAATATCTATTAATAAAGAAAAATAAATAATGAAGTTATTAAATGATCTATAGGAAAGTTGGCTTCATTAGTGTCGATCTCATACATTAGAACGTAAGTACATCAAATTGGGCATGAAACAATTAAGTTTCTCCGCTGGTGCAGTGTACAAAACACTCTCACGCCATTGTACGGAACTCGGCCGCGTCCGATAGGCGCAGCGCACACTCAGCTTGTTGCTTTTGTCTATGGCAGCTTTAGTTGACCAGTTGTGTGGCATTTAATTTCAAGCGCGTTTTGGAGGGCACGTTCATGTTGGTCCCGGTTACCACCATGTGTGGTAGTCGTTAAGCCACAGCAGTAGTTGTATATGGCCTATAGCCAAAAGAGCCTATAACCTTATAAACCCATTGGGTGATACGTAAAATGCTAATAGAATGTCGCATAACACTTACCTTCACTAATATGCACTTGGCCCTCTCGTGGTGAAATATAACCGTAATCGCTTAACCTTTGGTTCGTGAAATCTTCATAATTAAATTTATAGTAATTAAAAAAATACAAAATATATAAGAAAAAGTGTCATGGTTATGAAGCGATGGTTTAAAAAAATCCTTGTAACAATTCCCTCGCTGCCATAATTTCCCGAAAAATCGAGAAACTATTCAACACGACACGTGTTTCTCTTACACAGGGCATCTTCAGGTAAAATAGAAGCCTCAGAACAACGATGTCTTCACGACCAACGCTGAAACGAGAGTTTTGTTTACAATAGATTTCCGCAAAGTAACGCCTGAATCAATATATTATGTCATTGTTATGTAATGAAAATAAATAACACTTATTACCATGTGATACAGGCAATTAAATAGATAAATGAACAGCAACTTCTGAGGTCGGACGTACAGGAGGTTCGGAGTATAGTCGGCGGTACATTGAGTTTAGGTGTCCGGTGAGCCTTAGGCGGAGTCGGTAGTCCGAAATGGGAGCCGCGACAGTGCACAGTGGCGTGATTGGCGGAACACAGCCTTTGTTTTGGCCCCTTTGTCCGACGTGTGAAGTGATATGTTTATTATAAGGCGGCGTGTAAAAGCCGCGCTGCTAACCCAGCATAGACTATGGCTCTTGTAGAGTAGACTGCTCTATATAGCATCTATGACGACGACCGATATGGCGTGGTGGCGAGCACTCCGCTCCAAGGTCGTGGGTGCGATTCCCACACAAGACAAATCTTTGTGTGCACGAACATGGCATGGATATTTGTTCTGGTCTTGGTGTTTTTCTATGTGTATTAAGTATGTATTTACAAAAAATAAATATTTATGTATTTTCAACCGCATCCGTACCACAAGAATTATCTTGAAGCAAAATAATTGGTGTAAGTGTTAGTAATATTTATTAACATATTAATTAAATGTAATTAATTCAGTGTAAACTTATGGCGTGTAATAAAAAAAATATGAAAAAATTACGTAGTTACGTTTTGTACATATATACATAAAATCACGCCTGTTTCGCCGAATGGGTAGGCAGAGGCATATTATACGCTCACACTTCGCCTTCTTGAGGTAAGCTTGGGCTTCTTAGATTTCAGTAGGATCCCTACACCAGAATGAGGTTACGTTTTGTGAATTGTAATTAAGGTATGCGCGCATAAACTATCACTGGTGTTAATCGTGTCTAGTAATAAATACTTTAAATTATTTATTTTACATACTTTGTAAATCACACCTGATCGATTTTCCTTTTTACGTCATACCAAAGTTGCACCCGTAAATTCATAAAAGCATCATTTATTTCAACAATCAATGACCAAGTGCAAAGCATTAGTAGGTATGCTAAAAATTCTATTAACGAGTGCATTGTACTGTGCAATACATGCAATCAAGACAATTTCACGCTATAATAGGAATATAATTTACATTTCGCACAAGGAGAAAAGCTTTTAAAAGCTTACTTTGAGAATGTCGAGTCTGCGAGTTCCGAACATTCTTTGCCGGCCCGTAATACCGCGTCATCCACACTAATAAGCCTTAACGTTCGGCAAATAATTGAGTAATATTCACTATAATTGCGATACGCAGTACTAGCCCGGCAGCCGCATTAGGGTGAGGGGATCTGAGCTCTATGCCATCGAGAATATGGGCGGCGCTTTTCACACCTGCAGTTCGCGCGTCACGCTCAAAGGCGGTAAATAATTTGGAAATATTACCGTGGACTGTCAGCCTTTGTTGGATGTAATTAGATAAATATATAGCAGTAGGTGTGTCGGGCTGTCTGTGGAGATGCCCCGTTCTTTGTTGATTGGATGAGGCGATTGTGATGCCCTGTGTTTAGCAGGTCGCGGCTCGCTTTCGGTGTTATTTCACTTTGCGGCGATAATCATAGCGTTGTCGGCGCGTAGCCATTGATGGACGTTTATTATTTTATTAATTTGTATCAACTACTACCGCATGCAACTGAATATTTCATAAGAATGAGGTTTTTTGTTTGTTTATGTCCAGTCATCGTCGTGAACCTGTGAGAAACGTGTAGGTGAACGATTTGGATTGGCATTAGAACACTAAATGTGTTAGTGTATGTATGACTCTTTGCAGGTGGTATTATCAGGATTCCTAGATTCTGAGGGCCCATTAGCCATTTTGGAAGATATAAAAATTATATTTAGTGTCAACTTTAAGAATATCGATAGCAAACAGCTGGGGCCAAATATGCTTTATGCAAAAATTTCTTTTTGGACATTAAATACGATAGGAAAATAGTCACAAACTCGGAAAGTAATCTCTGTAACTAAAATTGACGTGGAACGTTGTTATTCTTCGGAAGATGACCAATTTAAGCTTCAATGGCAAAACAAGCTCTAGAAGCTTTAAGTCCATTGATCCTCCGAGGCAACCATGACACCCCTTTGTTCACTTTCGGCGTATTTATCTCCGAAGAAAGTTCATTACGTAAACAAGCGGGCGACTTGCAAGTTTGTAAAGCAAACAGAATATCGATTTCTGTTTATGGGACAAGCAAAAGGATTAACTTTGAAAGTGAAAACAGTGATGACAATGACAACAATGAGAGACATTGTTTAGGATAATAGAGAATGATGTCGTAACAGGCCGCAGACCACAGGGCGAGCCCACCCACGCGCTAATTATTGCAAGACAGATGTCCCGATGAAAGTGAATGTTCTTGAAAAAATATCGCTCAAGACATCAAAACTAAGCGCCGCTGGATTAACCAAAACTGAACGTCCTCACTGACAAGCCATTTGCAACTCCACGTCTGCAGAAATAGAGATAAATCGCTTTGTTGCAGCCGTCATCTGTTTCGGATTCGACAAATGATCGAAACGTTGTCAATTTGGAAAGAAGTTTCTTTAAGTCCTGAGGCGGAGAGACGATTTTCGAAGCTGTTTTCTTTAAGCCGATCGCATCGTGCCGTTCTTGGTGCAAAAATATGTCAATAGACAATACGTCAAGAATGACAATGAGAATGATGGGAGTTATTTATTCATGGCGGATTATCCCGAGGGATTTATTTAGTGTTGCCGGCGAAAGGACAGCGTGGACAAACTGCTCGCACCGGGCTAATCACCTTATTTTGGTCGTCTCCAAAGTAAACGTTCACGGATGATCTCGTTTGGTTTTGCCCGTTGCTTTGTTCGCCTGCAAATTGTCCTCGCCATTTGCGCTTGCATTCAGCTCAAATAGTTTATTATAGTAAATAACCACTTGAGCTGGAGGACCACCACGAAAAAGCTCTTTTTAAAGTTCTTTTGAGTTTACTGAGATTAACATGAATGTTGAGTAATTAGAATTATACTTTTTTTCTGTTAGCAGTTTAAAGTTATATGTTCTTTCAGTATAACATAAAATTTTAGGTTGTAGTTTACGTAAGTATCACGACTCGTTACCTATTACGTGGGATCAACTATGTAATTGGCGAAGTGTGGGCGTATTAATATGCACGCCTGTTTCCCCGAAGAAGTAGGCAGAGGAATATTATACGCCCACATTTCGCTAATGATATAGTCACACGTAATAGGTGTTATAGCCTTTATTACGTGGGACCTACAATATAATATTAGTGCTTTCAAATATTTTTCTTTAAATCCCTAATTTAGTTAGAAAATCAAAAACAAAGACATTAAGAACTGGTCTCACATTTAATTGACGCCAAATTATTCTATTTATTTATTGAATCAATGCAGCGAGAAGCCGGCGAGAAGAGATCCGGCCAATAATCTCTAAACACTGATAATCATCGACCAAGTTAACTGTTCGTTCATTAATGCTTAAAGAGGTGCGCGGATGACTAATGGCTCCGTAAATAACTGGAACACAATAAGCTAATAATTGTTCTTATCGATTCAACACGAGATCTTAATCCCGTGGTCCGAGAAGTAGGGTCACCAATTTGCAGGTCCTTAAAACAATTTTTTTTTTGTTTAAGTTTTTAAGGAATTTTATTTTTACTAAAAGTTATTATATACCTACACGTATAATTAATAAAATCACATCTAAAATTAGATATATAAACGTTCATTCATGAGTAATTATTAAACTTGAGCTAAAACTAGACTTACGTATAATTGACCTTTGTGCATATATGTGAATGCAGATTGCAGTAGGAAATACACTTTCTGAGATTAAGGATATTTGCTTTACTAGGCAAATTGCTTTCGAAGAACATTAAAAGGTAATATCATTTAACATATTTGTTTTCTATTCTACTCACATGAATTATTGGTTATAAAAAACATAACACTCAAATATATTTTTATACTAAGATTATTTTGTGTTTTTTTTGTCATTGTACTGTAATTTGTAATCATTGGAAATATAAGTGTACTTACTCCCTAGCTATTCAGTTTTATTTTAGGGTACTATGGAAGAGTCATAGGAAAGCAAGGCAAGTTTCCAGCTTTGGTACCTCTAATACCTAACCGAAAATGTCTACCACCTCTCGCACTATAAATAAATATTCTCTTACAATCACACCAATTCTTTAGTTCCAAGATAAGTATCACTAAGAACTTGTGTTATGGATACTAAAGAACGGATAAACATACTTAAATACTTTTTTATTTTGTAAATACATACTTAATATACATAGGAAAACACCCAGACCAGAACAAATATTCATGTTCATGCACACAAAGATTTGTCCTGTGTGGGAATCGAACCCACGACCTCTGGAGTGAAGTGCAGGTATACTGACCTCCACGCCAAATCGGTCGTCATACCGATTATATTAACATACCGATACAGTCATACCGTCATCGGTCGGTCGTCAACTATAAGTGTTAATAAAATGTAACATGGAGAGTTAAACGCAGCCTATGTCCGAGAAATGAGCGGCGTGTGGCGACCGCGTCGGCCGATCAAAGGGCGGCCGCGAGAAGAGACGAGATTACGTTAATCGCGCGTTGTCGCGCCGTGCCCACTCGCGCTTGACGACACCATACTTTATTTGTGTCACACATGCGACTTTCTTTAATTAAGTGGTTGAGATAAAGATATGGTATATGAGTTAGGGGAATATGTGATAACTTAATTATGTACTTTATTATTTCTGTAGAATATTTTTTGTAATATGAGGCTTGTTCAAAGTTTTAGTTGTACAAACAAATTTGTCTCTAAATATAGCGAGTTGTAAACATACTTATGCTTGAATACATCATATAGCCTCATTTAGCTTCACTAAACAGGATAGTAGCGAGAAAATTGGACTATAGATATACATAATAAGGTTCATAATGTCTGTGGATGTATGCGGTTCAAGATCGATTGCATTGAAAAGATGTAGTCGGAGGGACTATGTTAAAAGCAGTGAACTTATTTGCATCTGAGATGTAGATGAAACAATCAATTTATTTAAATTTTGCTTTATTTATTGCTACAATCTTGTAATCACTTATGTTCGCTAGAAATGATTACAACACGACTATCAATAAAACATAATTACAGTTATTTAACACAACTATATATATGATCGGTATAACTAATATTAATTACAGCTTTTATAAAGTAAGCTTGTATTCATAAGGTCACGAATGTCGCGCCTCGTTCTCGTCGGGCTTATAAATCGGTTCATTGCGCTTTTAATCGGGATTAAGACATTACAATGTGTTGTGTGATCGATCCGAGAGAGGGCGCTGGCTGTACTCGCTTTTAAATCTGTCGGCTTCCTGTATTCATAAAATTTTATTACCCAAATAGATTCAAGTCCAATAGATATTATAACATGGTATTGGGAGCCACATTGAATTTCAGTTTGAAAAGGGTCCAACAAAGTTGTTGGAATAAAAGCCAACAATCGATAAAGCATATCATCGCTTGTACAAAAATATCGCGTAATTCAAATTTTAAAAGTTTTCAGGAGAGACAGAAAATATATTTATTTTATTGTATTATATGGCGGGCTGACGATATAAACGGTTGACACGCTAAAACTATTCAAATAACTCCTTCAGTTTTAAATTATCCCAACTTGGCAGATTCGGTTGATATTTAGCTTTTTACATGATTGAAGTTGGCAGACGTGACATCCATTTTTGCTGATGCTTAGCGTATAATACTTTTTATCAACGGGCAAAGTTCTCTTCCCAGCTCCCTAACAGTTGCTAAGTACTTGAAAACCCTATTAATTTCAACCAAACCGACACAATGTCTCTTTTTGCCCTGCCTCGTTTCATCAAATTATTTTAAATATTGAGATTTAGGACACAATCAAGGACCCTTATCAAACCATCATACCAAATGCGAACCGCGTCGAAACGGCATAATGAAGTTATCTTTCAACTCACACGCACGCTCACCGCTAATGTGTGGGTACGCGCGTCCGCGCGGAAGTCAAAATCATTGTCACCCCTGAATCAACCCACACACAATTTTAGCCTATATCATCTTAGCAATAAGTATTAAAATTGCTTGGGTAAAGTTTGCTAGGGATGACACAAATAGTTTTTATTGTCACATAACTTTTGCATTGTATTGAATAAAAGCGCGGGACCGTAAGAAATTAGTTCACATTGATGTCTGGTCCTTTGTGCCCGTGACGTGACACTGCGCATGTCACGGAGCGATCTCGTTTTGAATACGATAAAAAGTAAATGTGTACACATAATATTTGAAGCGAAGGGAATAATATAATACTTCCTTCTGGTTGAATTAGCTGCTATGATGCAAAATTATTATTTTACTCAGCTTATAATGCTCGTGAATTTTTGATATGATAGGGCTGATATTATTTCGACGCACTTATAAACTTTTTTGTGAAATAACTGCTTGAAGCAATTTTATGAATCAGTTAAGGATGAATTAAATTTACTACGGTTCTGTGTGAAAATTAGACGTGACTATATTTAAACTAATATAGCGATTTTAGATCATATCATATGGTTTTACTTTATTGTAGTTGACAGCATCAGGTTAATTTCATTGCATCGTGTCTCCATGTTATTTAAAAAAAATATCGTATCTTACCCACTAGTTATTATGTTTGTTTAAACTTATAGGTGCAGCTTAATTTGAAATATGTTTTTTTATTTTTTTGATAACTTATCCAAGTTTTATTAGATAAGGTCAATTATCTTAGTTGTCATTTACTACTACTATTTATTTTGTAAGCTAAAATGTCGCGTGACAAACAGACATTAATTATGATGAGTTTACGAATATAGTTCAGCGCTTAATGTGATAAAACCACTTTTAAGTGATAAGGCCGCCGCAGTTAATGCTCGCTCGGCTGCGCGGGCGCACCAACATTATTAACTTGATTTACTTCATATTGAAGTACTACTAGTTCTCGCCCCTCACTTTGTGTAATACAAGATAATGTTTTGACATTTATGTTATTATATTTTATTTTCTTATAATTACGCGATTATCATATAAATTAAATAAAGTTAAAGGATTTCTATCGCGGTTTATTAGATGTGGACAATTTATAATTTTACAAAAATAAATCTCATTTAGAAAGATGTTTAGATTAGTTAGATCCGATGTCACATAATTTCATGCAGAACAGTAAACACCTATTCCACAATACAAGCATAAAATGACAAACATCCGCCTTCTCACACATTAAAAAAATATTTAAAGCAGATTTAAGAACAGAAAATGTGAAAGGAGTGAGTAAAAAAGTATATTATAATAAATGTGCACCAGGGAATGTAGACTTTCTTCATAGTGATGTCATCATCATCTCAGCCCGTTATGGACCCAAAACTGATCTAGAGTCCTTGCAGAAAGCAAGTGAGAGTATTCAGATGATACCTAGTCCTCGGAGTAAAATTAAATCACGGTGTAAACAAACAATTTTGGCCACGAATCTGTGTAAAATATTTCTAAAGTCACTATTTAATCTTAAATGTGCATTTTTAACTACCAGGTTTATTGTCAAACCATCAAAAGATTTAAGTTAAAGGTGATACTAATGAGTGTAAAAATACCGTTGCGTGAAACACAAAATACTTTCCCAAATGGTTATCAAGCTAATCATGTAAACATTAGGTGATTTACAATTGATTTTTGGACCATTTTAACTGTTGGGTTAATGCATTCGCGCGATCAAATTAATATTAATGGGTTACTTTTCAATTTAATGGTTTGTATCATTGAGTGGTTAAGTGTCCGGTCTCGTTTAGGAGCTCGCCATGAATATGTATGGAATTCATGTATGGAAGGCTACTTATGGTACCGTTATCTTGGCACCCGGTAGCATCAAAAGATGTTATGTAAGTTAATTATTTAAATTTGCCGACAAATGGTATATCGTTTGGGAATTTCTAGTTTTGGGCAAAATATTTGGTTTCATGTGTATTATAACTATGTATAAATACAAATAAATGTAAATTTACCACAAGAGTAACTAAAATTTAAATTAAATGAGCTTGGGATAGATGGATGGAATTTTTTTGCTATACAATGATGATATACAGTTATGTATGCAATAAACTATACTTATTGAAAGTGCTTTAACGTTTGAATACATTTGTTCATAATTAAGTTTCCTTTTAAATTAGAAGAATTCATGCAACTTGTCAATGAAATTTATGGTGTTTTTAGTCATTGTTAAAATTAAATTACAAATAAAAACGATTCGTAATATCTAAATCCCGTGTTTGGTATACACAATAAAATTTTGAATTAAGATCGATCAAAGTATTGACAGAGTGGAGTTAAGCGACATTATGAACCGTAAACATGTGTGCAAACATAATTCGCACTACGTCCCGGCGTCAACGGATTCGCTGGGGTGCGGTACAGAATGTGAGCCACAATACTGCTAATTATTGGTGCGAGTCAGGAGCGGCGGCGAATAGGATATCGAGCAGCGGGACTAACAAGAGGAAAGGTTTTAAGTCTGCCCAATAGTAAATGCGATTAGAAGACAATTTGATTTGCTCTAACCAATTGATGGTAGAACTTTTTGTAGGAAAGAAATTTAAAGACAATTTATTTATTTAGTAAATCGACAAAACAGTTTACACTATTACAGCACATTGTGGCAGCACATTAGACGTACATTATGTGCATTTGTTCTGTTACCTGCAAGTAATTTGCTGCTCGCAAGGCACTTAAATGTGGGCCTACGTTTTCGTCTTCCACACCTAAAGGCGGCGTATAAAGGTCTCTTATTAGGCCTATAAGTGTAAAAGAGACAGACGTAGTCCCATATTTAATTGCCCCGCTATCAGCGAGTAGTATTAGTAGTATAGTTAAATATCTCGTGGCTTGCACCAGCCAACATGCGCCCGCGCCCGCCGCGATACTGCCATAAAAATATTTGCCCTATACTCCCAGACGGCGGGGTGCGCGCGTCTACATCCACGTCGGAACGAGCACATTCTGACGTGCTCCAACGTCGCACTACTGTACAACTGTATAATTAATTTGAATAAATACAAACTAGACTTCCTTGCTTGACGTGTATAGTTCTTTTTTGGGGTTATCCAGCCTATTTTTGAGCATTACTTCTTTTTCAATTTTATATTGTATAATAAATTTATACCTATTAAAACCTCAGAGTAAAGTTGTGTAGATTCTCCGAAAGTTTGCCTATTTATTGCAATACAGTTTGAAGAATAGTTTCCACATAGCTTAAAGGAGTAAACTCATCTTACGATTACTATATGTATGAAAAACTGTTGTGTAGCAGCTTTTTGATAACATTGCTTTTACGACGTGTTTCTATATTAAAGTAATTAGACATTTCGTAACACAATATCCGTTTGAAACTCTATGGGACTTATGTATCACAATCCTTTCTTATAATATATATTAATATTATAAATGCGAAAGTAACTCTGATTGTCTGTCTGTCTGTTACTCTTTCACGCCGAAACTACTGAACGGATTTAAATGAAATTTGGTATACAGATAATTTATTTATTTTATTTATTTATTTAAACTTTATCGCACAAATTAAAATTAAAATGTACAAAAGGCGAACTTAATGCTGCAAGGCATTCTCTACCAGTTAACCTTTGGGATCTACACCCTGAGAAAGGATATAGGCTACTTTTTATTGCGAAAAGGGGGTTGTAAATGCTACACAAAGATACTATTCCACGCGGACGAAGTCGCGGGTAACAGCTAGTAAGTATTATAAATTTATAACATTACACTTAATTTTTTAAATTTTATCGATGCATGAATTCTGAATTGAAATTGAAATTTAGAATGGTCAAAAAAAAAAAAGTCAAAAATACTTTATTTGGACATTTAATGGACAGTACTTACCACCTGATGGTGTAGGTAGCGGGTTCTGACCAGCACAACCATATAATTTTCTTCCATTTACGCGATTACTATCTATATACGTATTTATCTCATTGCCACAATTTACTGATTCCAAATTGGTTTCCAGTGATCACGAGATTCACGAGTCCCTGTTAAGTAAATAGACGAAATGTTGCGATAAAATTGCGGATTAAAACAATATGAAACACTTAAAATGTTAAATTAAGTATTCAAATAAATGCTACATATCACTGTGCTATGTTCTATGTTAGTGGCGGTAGTTTCCGCACTTAGCTTTTGCTAATCACTGTGCTTATTATTATTTTAATCTGTACCTAAGGAGTTTTTTAAGAGAAACTTAATTTCATTACCGTTGGCCATAATCATTTATTAGTTTGATAAACATAATGATTCACATGATCCTGTTCAGGACGCATTATCATTATTAAATTGCTAGCTACATACTAATCAAGTCTGGAATTCCAAGACGTA
The DNA here is from genome assembly GCA_949126915.1 of Musotima nitidalis. Classification (NCBI taxonomy): domain Eukaryota; kingdom Metazoa; phylum Arthropoda; class Insecta; order Lepidoptera; family Crambidae; genus Musotima; species Musotima nitidalis. Next base: position 19,654,571 of record OX421421.1, read on the forward strand.
GTATTTAAGCACTGTGACATATTAGTAACTGGATGACTTCTAAAGTAAAGTGAAATTTGTTATTATAATTATTGTTGATTCTATTTTGTGGTTTGTTTTTGTTTGCAGTTTAATGTTTACTGTTTAGTTTTTGCTGAAGTGTTTCAAACTTTTTTAATTTCTATTTTTTTTACGTGGTAGCTACTATGTTGCGAACCCAATGAAACGGATGGCTGAAAACCAGCGCTGCGCAGAGCAGCCAACTCTGAGCTCACTCCAGTTGCTTTTAAGATGATTACTATTTTTAATTTTGTATTTTGTCATGTTCATGTATTCCTTAAAAGCAATAAATGATTTTTTATTTTATTTATTTGTTTTATTTAATCGAATTACATTAATTCAGTAGAATTATGAAAAGTCAAAGCTAGATCTAAATTCAGCCGCGTTATAGGCTGTCACAACACATGTGTAAGCAAAGATGCGAGGCATGCACCGCGATTCGGCACGGCGCGCGAACCAACCACCTTTTTTACACATTCTACGCTTTCATTGTTACAAAATACCAGTTAAAAAACACCACGGATAGGGGAGCCCAAAAATATGGCGGACAACAAATCATATTTCAAAACGGGTGAAATCTATTGTTAATAATGGAATGAAAATAATTCATAGTGTAAGTATAGTTGGGGTGATGCAGACGCCATGTTGGGCAACAGTTTCGGCATGACGAAATGCGTGCGCGCACCCTGTGTTTAATGTACGTCATTTGTTCCATGGTTATGAAACAAACACAGATTCTATGGCACGTATGTGTTATGTGAATGTGACTATTGCGTAACAATAATTACATGGTTTAAAGTAGAGACCAGTCGTTTTTCTTGATGTGTGTGACAACAACGATGTTTTATTAACTCTTTTTATTCCTTCTTTAAGTGTTAAATATTATGTTTGAAACAATTATTTCAAAACAATATCTGCTTGTCATTAGATCCTACCAAGGTGGAGTGTTCGAAGGGATTCTACCCAGACCTAAAGAGCCCAAGCCAACCTCACCTGCAAGTAGTGCACCTGCCAAAAAACAGACGAGGCTCTGGCCAACATAAAAGTTCCCGATAAGCGGCAATAGGCTCTCCACCTATTACGTGGGACCAACTATTTATTTGGCGAAGTAGTGGGCGTATAACGTGAATATGTACGTATGCCATTAGATAATATTTACTGCAAAGATAGTATGCAGTGGCGAGAAAAATGTTCTTGAAATCTATCGAAAAAAGTTTTTCAGTGATGTCGTTGATCATTGGTTAAAAACTCTGACCTCTCTCTTACACTCCTTCAAATCATATATCTCCATGGAATACTCGTATAGCTAAGCTAGAGAAGAGTGGGCTTCTTTGACGAAGATGCTGTAGTATCTAATTTAAAAAGTACGTAGATATGTTTAGGATTCTAAGAAATTGCTGCCTCTGCTAATGATAATAAAGTAATTCATTTTGTTACTATCACAAACCTAGTGCAGACACTTAACCGGCACAAATTTTAAGTCTTAAGCACATACACGTTTGTTGTTCTTTCCTGGATCTTAATAAACCAAAGACTAATGACTGGGATTATCCGTTATTTCACAGTTTTGGTAACCGATGGAGATAGGAATTCCCGGGTATACAAACGTAATGCTTATTTATTGTGTTGTGACGAGATGGAACAGATTTACTATCAAATAAGTAAATAATAGATTATTTTATTGGTTTGTTTATTTTCATTGTAGTTTATTATTTTCATTGTTTATACATAATTGTAAAGTTTTTAGAAATTTTATTTTAAGATGAAAAATTAAGCAGTTATTTGTTAAATTGTATTGTAAAGTTTTTATGTAAAATTCTAGTGTTCCTGTAACTATACTGTAGTATCGATTTGGGATAACCTGTAATTTAACTGTAAATGTTAGAAATAAAAAAATATTTTTAATTTTCTGACTATACTAGGAAATGATTTTCGTTATCAATATGTTGTGGAAATACACTGGCCTGCAAAACAGCATACTAAACTTATAACATTATGTTTTATTCTAAAATTAAAGGTTTTAAGTAAAACATGTTTTAAACCAAACAGCTTGTAATAAGCTGTCTTTCAAACTAGTAAACTATGCATTAGTAACATAAAAAAGCAACTTATAACAAATATATAATATTAATAAACTTTAATACAATTGCCTAAGTGTTCTGCAGGTCAGTGTAATACGTACCTAAACCAAATCTCGAGCTTCAACATGTACCTACTTAAAATCTGAGTTTAAAACTATTAAAACGTCAAGCTGTCAGTTAAAATATCAAAAAATTCATCAGATTGAGAAACCAATGCAGTTTTCATTTGTTCAAAGCGTTTTTAATGTGGTTCTTCATTTTATTGATCTTAAACCAGGATTTATAGGCGGCAGGCCACAAAGCGGCCGAAGCCAGGTACCGACGGCAACCCTTGCGGAAAAACATATTGATTTATTATACCTCCAAATCATGCATTTATATAAAACCCACCGCTGCTAACTCAATTTGCACTCTATCATTCAAGTGTTACAGTTAAGAGTTGAGTTCGGATGTCAAAGTTGACATCTCTGTTGTAATATTTGACTTTATTTATGTATTATTAGGGGTTTTGTCGGTCTCACAGCGCACGGTACATTGCGGGATGCGTGGCGAATAGGACATCTCAATTTAGCAGTATTGTCTATTCACAATGCCACCCTGGATACAAATAAATCACTGCGCTTCCGACGTCGCGCCCCTTGCCTCGGTCCTGGATCGAAAAGCTATTAATACTAATCACAGTTTATACATCGACGCCTTATATGCTTATTGTGATTCTGTGCAACGCATCAAAGCAGCAATGTATCTTTTAAATATATTCGCACAATGTTTCAGGGTTACAAAAAAGAAGCGATGTAATGACGTTTCTTTAACATAATGTAGGCCATAGACTATTAAATGCCACACAATTTATTACCAAACACAATATATAAAAATACTACGATGTAACTCTCATTCCCCCTAACATGAGAACATTTCAATTAAGGAATCTCGTATTTTATAAACTCATTCCAGTTTTTTTACTTATTCTATATACGTGGTCTCGCCGACATATTGTCAAAGAATTCGATTAGACTGAATGTATTTCATGGTTCTATAAAAATTACGAGAGGCAGTTTGGGTAAGTTGTGATCCACCAGCGAGCGGGTACAGGAGCCGTCAATAAAGGTATATTATTTTGGTAGCGAGTCTGAGGCGGGTATAAAACACGGTAGTTTCCAAATTCTATTAGCGTGGTAATGGCGGCTTAATGAGCGAAGTCCCGCTACGGTCGGAACAACATCGGTTCTCTCTCGGTTGTATCTTAATCGGGACTATAACTGATATAACGCCTGTCGCTTCGATTGCTCGCTGCTCGCTTGCGCCGGCGCAAGATATAGGCGGAGGACTTTGTTTACAGATAAATTAACACACACGCAGCGCAACAAACAAATAAATAAATAATTTATAACAATAAAACCAATTATTATACTTACTTAATATACACAGGAAAACACCCAGACCAGAACAAATACTCATGTTCATGCACACAAAGATTTGTCCTGCGCGGGAATCGAACCCACGACCTCAGGAGCGGAATGCAGGTATACTGACCTCCACGCCATATCGGTTATCAAATAGCATCAGCTTTATCAACTTCTCAGCTCAATAATATTTTACTACTGAGCACTGTCACAAACTTGGTGTAGCACGTAGGTACTGCGGGAGTGCAGAGGGGTATGTTGATCTACTACACCTGGTGGATATGCCTACACCTGAAGCCCATATTTTTTTTAGAAGTAGGAATCGTCGTGTCATTTTTGTTATAGCTAAAATTTGGCTAAGGTTCCGGTTTTTCCATATTTCAGTAAGTAGAAGATGGTCAAAACGATTTGTTAATAAGCCACTCAATAAGAATTGACTTAACGACGACCACATACAGTGATAACTAGCACCAACAGCACAAGGTGCCTTCCGAAGAAATACATCGTTAAATACCATATAAGCCACGGGGTGGTGGTGGTGGTGGTGGACATATAAGGGTGACCACCCATCTTATTAATCCTTATAAACTGTGCTTTATTTCGGTCGGAATCGCCCCCTAGTACCGCGGAGCCATTATCACTTCGAGTTAAAACGTTTGTTTCCGCCTTAAGTTTATGCTTTAAACAATGGCGCGGCTTTTCTATTTGAAAACAAACGTGTGTCGATTTGCATGTATCACGAATTAACAGTTCGTTAACAAACTGTATCGTAAATATTTTGCTGTTGGGAAAGTGCTTCTTGATAGGGAATCGCTGTCCACTGCAAGTGTCGACAGACCTTACAGCCAGATCGAAGCTCCAAGCAGATTAAACTTCATCTTTATTTATGCAACAGAGGAAAAGCAATAATTTGTTATATAATTATTTGTAATTTATATTTATTGCTGATAAATGAAATGTATAGACTGTGCATTTGTAATATTGAAAAACAATGCCCAAACAAGATACTCATTTCGGTCAGTATATAAATTATGTATTTTCTAGTACTAAACTATAACCGATGACTTTTTGATTCGATTTATCATAATTTGACTACCGATATGGCGCTCTCCGCTCCTAAGGTCGTGGGTTCAATTTCCACGCAGAAAAAATCTTTCGTATTTGTTCTGGTCTGGGTGTTTTCCTATGTATTTACAAAAAAGAAGTATTTATGTATGTTTAAAGTATTTATCCATAACACAAGATCTTAATGATACTTATCTTGGAACTAAATAATTGGTGTAATTGTCAGAAAATATTTATATGGTACACATGAATTATTCGATTGTCGACACGCTGCGACGTGGAGAAGCGCAATGTTCGGTAGTCTGCGGTGTCATCTCCATACATGTGGGCAGGCCGCAGACGGGCCGGCGCGGCGGCACTTTGCCTTTGCACTACTTCATGTTTTATCTCAATTACTAAAATATACATTTAAAAGTACTTCTCACCTTAACTACGGCTGGTTTGAATTTTTCAAGGTGCAGTTACAACTTGATATTAAAAGGTACTCTATAACTTAATGAAAGGCTGGTTTGCTAGGTTAAGTAATAACTTGTAACTTGTTTTGCTATATATAGCAACATTAGAATGTTCACATATCAAATGTGGGAGTTATTTTTCCGTAATTCCCTGATTGTTGAGGAGATTTTCATCGAGTGTAGCAATTCCTCGCATCAAGTGGAACATTTTTAATATTTTTTCTCTGTTAAGTCTGAAACTAAAAATAAATTGGCACATAACTCTTTCCCATAAAAACGTGCAGAAGCTGCCTCCTTCACCTTTATCTAGTAGCTATTAATTACCTCTGACCGATGTAATATGGCAAGCCGCCGCCGGCTACGGCAAGTCATCGATAAACAAAGGCCCACCTGTCGATGCAAGGCAGCTCCTGGGCCGCTTCTTGTCATTTGCCATCGCCGAAATTTGACGAACGTCTGACAGCACCTAAATTATTTATAATCAAATACCTGATTCCAGCGGTTTTCGAGAATCGCCCTCTATCAATCCTTATGGACAAAACTGTGTCGATTTCTTTCCAATTAAAAGCTTATGTAAAAGTCTTTTACTAGAAATTTTCATAAATTTCAAGATGATTTTACTCTGATTCGTGAATTCGTGATAAATTATCATCTATACATATACGCGCTCGTAGTTCTGCGGTGCTCGGTGGACGGAAACGATCACCGAAGTACAGCAGAGTTTACAGAGGTCAGTCCTTGGATGGGTGACCGTTTGTGTGGCATTTGATATCGAGCGCTTCCGTGCTTCGGAAGGCACGTTAAGTCGTTGGTCCCGGTTATCACTAAATGTAATGTAATGTAAGCCATGTTAGAGGCCTAATGGGCGGCTTGATAAATTCTAACAGCAGGACGCCTCCGCCAATCCGCACTGGGTCCGCGTGGTGGAGTATGACCCAATACCCTCGCACCTTGGTATGTGAGAGGAGGCTCGTGCTCAGTAGTGGGACGTTTATGGACTGAGATGATGATACATATACAAACGCGTTTGTTAATAGTAATTTGATTTTTATTATGTATTTTTAGAGCCAGGAACTGATCTCCACCTAGACGTGGTTTTCTACTCAATCAAACGCGATCCTACAGACAAACTATGCAAAAGACATTGAATGTATATTTGTGTCGTGGAAAAGAGTATAAGATCTGTGGTATGAGATCTCGCGACTTATTGTAAGATGGTTTAAGTTATATAGGCATTATGATTGTGTATTCACAGTACATTTATGAAAATTTATTGTATACCCATAAAAATAAAATTAAGTTCAGTAAAATAAATGATAGACATAATTTTAATTTAAGAAATAAGTATAAACTCGCTATGCCCAAGTATAGGCTTCATAAATACCTAAGATGTAAATTGTGCCAGAAGGCTTATGTATGAATAGGCTGCCTGGAAGTGATATCAATTGCTTCTTTCTTTCTTAAGTAGATCTTAGCTGTGGGTAGTTTGAAACAAAAGTTGGCGGTAATTAAATATTTTTTGAATTGTTATCTGATTTAAAAAAAAGCCGAGATGAATTTCTCGAGGCATTGTTCTCAATCTCGTTGCCTTTTGGAAGGCTCGTTAGAGTCACCAAAAGACTGACTGACTGACAAGCCCCTCCTCCCTTTAGCTGACTGAGAAATCCCCCCGTTAAAGTCACCGACAGACTAACACATCTTTTGGAAAGATTACAACCGACAGATTAACTGACAAACCTTGACAAATTTTAACAAACAATCCTAATTGCTGTAATTTCTCTCCATCTCTTTCTTACTTTTTTATTATTATTATAAAAAAAAAATTATAATAATAATAAAAAAGTATAATTGTTAATAAGGTACTTACCACACTTTTTTGTAATTAAAATTTTGACAAGAATTATGTTTTAATTTATTGTATTGTGTAATTTTAGATGCTTCACTTTTGATTATTTATAATCATACTGATATTTAATGGGGAACCTTTTCTGGGAGAAAAGGGAAACCATGCTGATATAGATTTATAATTACTGCAATATTTTTTTTATTACCATAAATGGTCCAATTCTAATAATATTATCATTTCTTTTTTTTACCTTGCCTTGGTCATAGTCTTAATGTAGTCATATGCTATAGTCTTCACATATTCCCTGCTAACCATGGCACTGACTGCTAACAATCAGTCATTTAAAAATATACACCAGTTATAAATTCTTTAAAATAATTAAAGAAAATAAAATATTTAAGTTTGATATATCATATTATATCATAAAAAGTCATAAGAAAATGGTATTTAACCGCGTGACTAGATAACTTTTCAGAAATCGCATTATACAGGTAGAGTCACGTGCATTGATATGTTTAAGTACATGTGCATTCGAACTTAGACTTTACAACATAACCTTAAGTGTACATATTAATTGTAGCTGATTGCATAACGATTATGTCAGAGTTAAATTCCTTTAACAAATTTTAATGAACTCAGACAAGTCCTACTCATATTATAAATGCGGAAGTATGGACATATGTTTCTTACTCTTTCACGGAAAAACTACAGAACGGACTTAGAACGGATTCGATGAAGCGTCATGTCTGCAGTTTTGTTTTATTTTTTAAAATTTGTGATATTTCTAATATTAATGTGTAATAACGGTGGATTATTTAAGTGTTTGTGAATATACATGAGTGTTGGTAAATCAAACAAAGCAGTGCAACATCACTTTTCAAATTCTCCTCAAGGAGTCCATGTGAGATCTCAGTATGGTCCTACATCTTACTGAGGACTCAAGGGGCTTTAGAGGAGGGTATCTCATTTACCATTTATCATCTTTATCATCACTCATTTTCATTTACTATGAATTATATATTATTAATATATCACTTACTTGACACTGGCTAGATGTGCTAGACGCACGAAGCCATTATATAAAAGAAAAAAAACTCGCGAAACTTAGATTCACTTACATGCAACAAAACAATTTAAAAACAAAAAATATTTAAGTGTAACTGAATCAAAGTGCCAGTTCCGAGCCACCGCTCTGTAAGAAGAACACACAAACTATATAGAGAGACTGAGTAAACTGGCTAAATCACTTTCACTAGTAGATTCAGCTCCCTGTTGTATCAAAATATTGACAGTATTATCATCGATAAAGAATACGTGACTTGATAGTATATTAACTGATCGATTTAAATGGCAGAACAGTTCACACCGCGTTTAGGATTAGATTAGATTTTACAAGTGCAAAGAGCATCGGCGAAGTTTTGGGTTTCGAACTGATTCCAAGGTTTATATCCGCATAGTTTTTAAGTGGTTTTTCAAATGTAGTATTTAATTTAATTCATTTTACCACTGAAATAAATAAAGTGAATAAATTAAACCGCTGCATAAAGTTTATATTGAATGCTCCGAACGCGTTAATAGCATTTTAAGGTGTCAGAATGATTTTCCTGGCAATTGCCTCGCCATGGCATGATAAAAATAGGTTTTAATTATAATCCTTTTCACCTTGGATGATTTCTGTGACACTTCATAGTGTTCCGAACTACGCGTTTTTTGTTTGAAAAACAAAAATAATTTTACTGCATAAAATTTTTATTTAATGGTGACGTTATTACGAAAAATGTAAAAATTGAATACCTTAAACTTATAAAACAAAACCAGTCTCGCTTAGTTCAATTTAATGAAATATGAAATAAAAAAGCACATAAATAAAATACCTATGCAATTCTTGGCCGTGGAACGGAACGTAGAAAGAACATAGGGCTGAGAAATCACATAATCGGCGGTCATCTTGTGATCGCTCGAAAATGCAGAGATTATATTAAAGGACTGGGAGCGGTACGTCAGAATAGACAGGTGGAAAGATAAACTAATTTTAAATAATTTTCGGCGATAGCGGCTCTTCAAGAGATGCTGACAATGATTTTCAGAAAGTGACCAAACAATTAAGTCTTTTAAAATTCTGTTGTATTTTACCTTAATAAAACTGTGCAAAATATACCGTTTATGTATTTATGCACAATAAACTTTCAATATTATACATATACACCAACAATATTTGTTTATTACGAACAAGTTTTGGTTTATTTAAAACGATTTTATTTCGTTATAAATTATTATCGGTTATCGAAAATATTAGATACGATTTCATTGAAGGACATGTCAAAAATCGATCTGTCATAGAACTCATCCTAGGTGAAAAGGACTATAGTTCCTGAGAATACATTCTAGTATAAATAAAGGGATTCTCAGTAAGAGTGCACTTTTTTGTTTTAAAATAAAAACAAGTATTTTATGACAGAGTTGTTATATTTTATTGTATTGTAAAGAAGACATATTCCGATTAAGTATGGAATAAAATATCCGTCAAATGACCCCCACGGCTCCGATGACAGGCCATTACTCTTTTCATGAAATTTTCAATGACTTTTGCACAGAGATGTGGCTGTATCTCACCGATGACGCGTTGGATTTCCGATTTGAGCTCAGGAATTGTTTCGGGTTTCATTGCATAAACCCGTGACTTCAAAAATCCCAAAAACAAAATCGCTCGGCGTTACATTGCACGATCTTGGTGGCCAGTTGACCTTAGAATTTCGTGAGATAATGTGTTCTGGAAATCGTTGCTGCAATACGTCCATTATTTCATGCCACACCGCGGCAGGTCGCGCCGTCCTGCTGAAACCACATGTTGTCCAGATTCATGCCGTCCAATTGACGCCACAAGAAGTCCGTTATCATATTCCTGTAACGAATGCCGTTCACAGTCACTGCAATTTCGTCCTCATTTTCAAAAAAGTAAGGTCCAATCAAACTGGCCAGCAAGGTCGTGGCCAGTGATCGTGATTTAGGCTGGCAAACATAGCAGTTCTATTACGCGGGATTTACTATATACTTAGCGAAATTTGGGCACAAAATATGCCTCTCCCTATGCATGTATTAAACAAATAAAAATATTAAAACCCTTCACGGCCACCTCAAACTACTCCACGAACGAAATCGTAATCCGTTTAATTGCGTCCGTACAAATCCGATTGAAACCAACAACGCCTTTGAAAGGCATCAAATTTGCTGACGTCACACAATGGCAGCCACATTTGCATATACAAAGCACAATTTTCCACCGGCCATTACATTGTGTGCCCTGTAATCATGGAAATAATTTAGAAATCGTCCGCGGCGAGTCGGTCAATATAATCTCCATTACGGCCTTGTGTACACAGTACTGCTTTTGTTTGGTTGGCTGCATGGAAGGAAGCGTGACTTGGGAAAAGCCTGGCGACGAACAGGCCCCAGTTCTTGACTCTGATTGCTGTTTAGTAGTATTATGCCGTATTTATACTAATAATTATCCAAATGTTGTTCTTTTAGATTTACGCGATTACTTATTTTATTGAAAACAAAAACTTTATATAGATTATTTTTGAACTTTCCATATGTGTTGCGTTGTTAATGCAGCTAATATTGTCAAAGTCATTGTTATGTATTGTTATGAAATAATGTATTACTATTTTATTACTTATAATTACGTTTTAGCTGATAAGTAGGAATATCAATATTTGTGTATGTAATCAGGCCGATTTAGGAGTATTGCTGCGAAGTATGGGTAATTCAGCTTAAGGAGTTGGTTGGTAGACATTTAGTGGCAGATTTAGGGAAGAATTCTCGGACCGAGCATAGGAAATTTATTTTTGTACTCACAGAGGATTTGTACATGGCACAAATAATTACTGATTAATGTAAAATAGCAAGAAATTATTGGAAATAAGCCGCACGCTTAATTCCAATAATTACTTGTTTCTAGCAGACCAGAAGGTATGACGGCCAATGGACAATAGCATGCTAAAGCATTATAAAAAAATAATATGACATATGTACAATACAATATAATATACATTTAATTTAATATCTAGGCATAGAATTAATTACTGTATAAAAAACCGAATACAATAATCTAAATTTAAACTAATCTAAATATTAAAAGCTAGCATCCTCCTCTCTTCTAAGTTGCCATACCCTACAGGGTCCATATTGTATCTGTGATATTATAAATAACATCTTTGTAACATATGGAGTGCAATAAAAACATTGAATATTGAGGATCGGGAAATAGAAGTCTATGTATCCGAGCCTAACACCATTGAAGAAGCCAGATCCGACAGACTCCAGTGGTTTTGGCATGTGGAGAGAATGATAGAGGACTGGGCAGTAAAGAGAGCTTACACGCGACGGCAAATTAGGCGCCGCCCGTTTGAAGTCTCAGGTACCGCTGAAGGGATAAAGTCTAGAAGGATTTACTTGGGCTCCGGATCGACCACTGGTCTGAGCTGGCTTAATGTAGAGAAGAATAACCGTTTATGGTTATTTGTTGTTGCCAAGATCGCCAATCGCTGATCCAGGGGAAGTAGAGTACTTAGTAGATTAATAATTTATTACGTGCATGACTAATTACTTATTAACTATGCAGGACATCCGCTGAACCGATCTTATTATCTCTATCTTATCTTTTATCACTAATGTTAATGTTATACAACGCGAACGTCACTGCTTTTCCACTAAAAAGTTAATCCAGTGAGCAAAGTCTAGTACAATAAGGAAAATACTAGGATTATGATGAGTTCAAATGATTATTAGTATTTTAGTATATTTTAGCTGAACACGCGTCCAGTGCTGCATGTTTGTGTACAGGGAATGGCTATATGCTTTGAAAAGCGTATTTTTACCAGCTTTGAGCATCGTGAAATAGGGCCAGGCTTTTTTTACCCCGAAAATTACAAATTCCATGCAGACTAGAAACATCCTTTAGCTATAAATATAATCATGTTTCAACCTTATTGTGATTCGGATATGTATGGGGTGAAAACGTTTATTTTCACATGACATTATAGATTTATTTTAAAAGATAAACAATAAACTTTATAGTCAGTAAATGTTTATGTAACATAATAATGACCGGATAATGTTTTTCAAACAATTCGGTCGCCATTCAAATGCAGTGACAGTTGCATATCAGGAGATCGCAAACATACCTCCTTATTGTCGACAACTGAAATCCAATATGGCCGGGCCATTAGGCCGTTCACAAAGCCCTTATCGGCCAAATCTAGCGACAATGCCCGAAAACTAGCGAATATCGTTATAATTTACAGATCAAATTACCTACTGCAGTGAATGCTGATTGTATCTCTTGGGGTGGCCAATGATAAAGCTATACAATGTTTAGGGAATATTAAAAGTGTAGTTTTATTGGAATAGCAGCGTCTTCCTTCCCGTTTGTGGTGTAAATCTCTTTATGCTTTAAGGGGCTCGATCGTCTGCGATTCGACCGTTGTGCAATGTTTTTGTATCTGACAATGAGTTGTATCTGCAGGATTAAAAGTAATGTTTTGTGGTTTCTTGTGACACGTCAGGATGTATTTTGTGGATAATCATAAATGGATTTGCACATTGTGCCACGCTCAATGGCGCTTGGCGTGAAATTTGAGGATTTTGTTATAATTAACACGAATCACAATAGAACCAAATATCTTGGAGGACATCGCATGGGTCTAATACTATATAGTTGTGTTTGATTTCACTTTATTCAGGACAAAAACTTATAAGTACTTTCCGCTCGTGTTGACTGCTGATGGCGTTCATGAGCATTGCGATATTTTCTTGACATAAAACGTACATGATGTCCTTTCATAAAGTTCAAGATTCGTTCAGATCTAATACTACCTATCATTAAAATAACAGTGGTCTAAGTGTGAAAGGATCATTATTAAATAAACAGCCTTTCACATTTATAATAAAGTAGAAAAAAATAATAAGAATGTAAGCAAAATATAGAAACGTAAGTAAAAAAATATTTAATAAGAATATCTCAGTAAAAAGTAACGCCATTAGTAAAAATTACAAAAGCAAACTGACCAGGATATGGAAAACTTGTCCTTAAACATACCATTTAATTTATCTTACTATTTAGTAGAACTTGTCATACCAAAACTGTAATCCCTTAACATTTAACTTCGAACAGAATAGAATTAAACTATTGTGCTATAGAAGAGCCATTGCCCATTCGGTAGGTAGGCAAATCGGTAATCTCACGGCAACGCGGGCACAAAGAGCCAGCCTAGTTGAGTGAAAAATAATATGTTTGCAGATGATTATCGCTCGCTCCCGGCAACCGGTGTCAATTTACAGTCGGTGCTCTGTTTTCGAGGGACCTGAATACATTTACGATAACATACAAAAACTGCATACAATAAGCAAATGGGCATAAGTGGATAATATTGATGCTTGTGTTCAACGAGGAGTTGGAGTAATAATAACGTGAAGTTCTATGTTCGTGAACTATGACGATGGTAAATAAACCTAAGGGAGTTTCTTGTCGGTGTCTTCTGGATTTAATTTGTTATTCTACTTAACCCAGGGGTAGCTACCCGGTATTTTGAGTTTAAATAAACTAAAATGAAACTAAAATAATACTTCTTGAATATACTACTAATAAACCTCAGCCTAGTCTTATATATTATTTATTTAAATGACTATAAATATTTTATTTTAAGGCAAACCAAATAAAACACATTATGCGTGGCTATATTAAAATATTAACTTGGATTAAAATTTACTCTGTAATGTATATATCTCATAATAAAAACTCTTTGTATCAGTGCCCTCTCTCCATATTGTAATATTTTTGTTTAATTTACTATAGGATGTTATTTCAGTTTAAGTATCTACGGAAGACCAGCGTCGAGCACAAGTACGGCACATGCTGAGTAGATACCTTTTCATAATCGTGATATATATATATATATATATATGTATGTATCTTCAGTTTCATATTATTTGTTCTTTTAATTTTGTACATGGTTACGAATAAACGTTTTTCTTTCTTTCTTTCTAGTCTGCAATTTTGTGTTATGCCAAGTAAAGGTATATGACAAATTTTTAATTCGCCCCAAATACCTATAAAATACAAATCACCTCTTGCACTGATTTTAGTGCTGCGTAATGCGAAAATTCCGGTACGCAAGTTTCTTGGTCTGTTCATCGTTTTACCTTTGGTTTCATTGTTCAACGAAATCACTTCATAAAAAAAGTCACGAACCCAAACAAAATATATGAGTTAAGAATATTTTATTGTAGCTGTAGATAGATAGGCATTTCTCCGTGTTCCGCGATCACCACAGCTCAGTCGTGATTCGGCCCCGGACTGACAGATGTATTATGTTGTTGTTATCTGTGGAGCGGTGGCGTAACGAATTGACACTTGACCTGGGAACACCATGCTATCCAGCAGAGTCCGGACATTTTATATTAAAGTAAAAAGTTTTTTATTTCATAAACTATTATATAGCACTTGAAAACGTCTAAACAAAATATAAATTTAAAAAAAACTAAATATTACTACAATGAAATCACAAAGCTTAGATTCACTTACATGCAAAAAAATCAAAAATTAAGTGTAAGTAAATCGCAGTGTATTGTTTTGCAACATCCAGTCAGTTATTTCAGTCCGTGAACACGATTGACTGATGGATTCGATACGTTTGGGACCAACATACTTTATTAAGCTACGATTTAAATCCGTAAAATATGTATTATTTACAATGTATAAATGCGTAAATAGAAGAGAATAATATTTACAGATCTCTTCAAATTTGATGCTTAGGCTATTGGTCACGGTTATATGTGATAATTATTAAGCCACAGTAGAGGCCCTTTTGGGCGGCTTAAAAAAATCTAACCGCAGAACGCCACACACCTTTCTCCGCCAATCCGCACTCGGTACGCGTGGTGGATTACGTATGATTAAAATTCAAAATCATTTAACTATTTAAATTTGGCTCAATAAAGCTCTAATAAATGTCAACTAATATTACAACAACAACAATTACAGTCAGATTGATCGTAAAAGAAAAGGCAAGAAAATAGTCAAGGTCGGTTTTTCTCCCGCCTCCTATTATTCCTTCTTATCATGGTTCATGTGAGGAGGCCTGTGCCCATTTCACATACTACGATAATTTATATGAGCTCTGGGACATTCTCTTACAGATAATAAAGTCTAAAATTATTTCTGTGTGAAACGTAACACCCTCACGGCACTAGTGATATAGTGGCGGTACTTATTGATGTGTGACCTTTTATCTAGAAAGATAATATCTGTCATCTCACTTTTAAGCTTCACATTGACTCCGTTGTAATTAAAGCAGCAAAACAACTTGGTTTAATTGCACAAAAAGATTTAGGTCATACTTCTCAAAAATCGTGCTTTATAATGCATTTGTGCGTAGCTGCTTAGAGTTCTGTAGTGTAGCTTGGAATCCTTTCTACACTCGGCACTTTTAGCGTATTGAGAACATCCAACGTGCTTTCACAAGATCACTAGCTTACACATACTAGGGTATATCTCACAGGACTCCTCATGACGTCCGATTAAGCTATTTTAACATACAGAACTTGCACCAACAATGAAAGATTCGCGATGTAACAGTATAGTAAATATCACTCAACGAGCCTCATAATTACCCTCGCCACACTATTTCAATGATTTTGACTGTACCGCTCGCTAGGACTAATTTAGGTTTTAACTCACCTTTGAACGTAATATGTCGTTCTTATAATATAATAGACAGTGTGCTCTATCGAATGACCTCGATATTTTTAATGATTCACTCAGTAAATTTGTCTTAACTGTATCAAAACCTCCAAAGATCAGTTAGTCTAATGAGGCTCTTTTCAGGTTATAACAATTTAAAACATCTTCAACTGTCTCTTTTTAAATTTTGTTATATCGATTATATATAAACGCTGTTGCGCTAACATCGTTTTGAGCTTATAATAATAGTCTGTTTTGTTTTGAATGCTATAGATACCTATAATTGGTGTACATACCAGAACCTGTTCCATTGTATTGTAATTTCTTAATTTTAATCTTTAGTATGTCCACTGTTGGTATCTCTTTTAAATAAATAAATATTATATCGTCCTCTAATTGCCGTTTGACTTGCAAGTCAATCCACAAAGGTTGGTGTTATTGGAAAAATATCAAAATCACATGAAGCTCTTGTGAACGTCACTTAAATCTGCTAAAGTAAGAAGTTGGCCAAATTAACACCATGTAACTGTTTGTTAAGATTCATATAACTTTTGAATATTTAAAAACACATAGGTATTTTTAATAAAAAAAAATCTGATTTTATAGGCACTCTACACCTGACCTCTTGTTGCTTATGCGGTGTTAATCAAACTAAATAATTTCTCACACCATTATCGTTGTAAATGCCTGGGAAACCTTTGCCTTTAAGGTCATATTCGTTTGGTGCAGCCGACGGGCTCTTAGTTGTCTAGCTGTCATTTCAAGTAGATCATTTTGACAGTTCACGCGCGCATGCGCTACTGATAGAAGCCGTAACTCTAATGTCAGATAGTTTATGAGCTAGTCATTTAAATATACATTGAGGTGCGTTGAGTCACCTGAATATAATTTATTTCTAAGTATAGAAGGCACAACTACCTTCTTTTAGTTAGATTATTTAGAAAAATATGTTTAATTTATGCAATTAATGTAAATACACCTAATTTTTGTTACGCTTAGAATCATATTAATTAAAATGTACTGAAACTAATTATTATAACTAATGTACAATTATGGAGCAAAGCTATATTGAACTGGCAAACAAGTAGCTATGGAAATTTTTGGCCTGTCCTGATTGCAGTTACGTTTTATTCACTGAAATGTGTGATATTTCGAACATTATTGTGTAATAACGGTGGATTATTAACCGTTAAGTGTTTGTGATCATACATGAGTGTTGATAAATGAAAGAAATTAGTTCCACATCACTTTTTAAATTCTCTTAAGGTCATGTGAGATTTCAGTATAGTCCCACATCTTTACTGAGGACTCAAGGAGCTTACGGGGGAGGGCATCTCATTTACCATTTATTATATTTATCACATTTGTTATTCATATATCTCTTACTTGACACTGGCTAAATATGCTTAACGCACGAAGCCATTATTTGAAAGAAACAAAAGTAGCAATGGCATGACTAATTAAGATAAATTATGTATATAATTATTATTTTTAGGGGTGTATAGGGCTCCTAAAGAGCCCAAGCCAACCCACCTGTAAGTGGTGCACCTGCCTATCAACGGACGAGGCTCTGGCGAACATAAAAGTACCCGGTAAGCGGCAATAGACTCGCCATCTATTACGTGGGACCAACTATATAATTGGCGAAAAGTGGGGGTATAATATGCCTCTGCCTACCCCTTTGGGGAAACAGGCGTGAATGTATGTATGTCTGTATGTAGTTAATAAAATTATGTATTAATAAACTCCAACTATAACAAATGCAGACGTTTTATTGTTGAAGATTTTTAAACTTTATATACCCAACCGGCTAATATAGAAAATTATTGTAAAAAAATAGCTTCTTCTTAAATATCATCATCACAGCCCATTAACGTCCCACTACTGAGCACGAGCCTCCTCTCACATATCAAGGTGTGAGGGTATTAGGTCATACTCCACCACGCTGACCCAGTGCGGATTGGCGAAGGCAGGTGCATGGCGTCCTGCTGTTAGAATTATTCAAGCCGCCCATTAGGCCTCTAACATGGCTTAACGACTACCACATTTAGTGATAATCGGGACCAACAGCTTAACGTGCCTTCCGAAGCACGGAAGCGCTCGATATCAAATGCCACACAAACGGTCACCCATCCAAGAACTGACCTTTGTAAAATCTGCTGTACTTCGGTGATCGTTTCCGACCACCGAACACCGCAGAGCTACGAGCGCTTCAGCGCTTCTTAAATATAGCTAAACTTAATTTCGACATCTCTGTACTAAATACTTACAATGCTACCACAACATAAGTAGGCACTTTTAAATGGTTGTATCAAGATTTCTGCTAACCTCAAATGAGATTTTCTTATTTTCTTATCTTTTGTAAATTTCAGTATTAAACAAATAAAAGTACTTCTGAAACAAAATAAAAGATAAGTATTGTCTGATGGAAAAAATGTCAAAACATGTAGATACGGATAAATTTATATCAGTTATGATTCATTTTATGATATGACTTGCCAATTTGATAGCAAATGTTTTCGTTCTATAAAATCAAATAATAATCTAAAAGTAGCTGGAGCAAAAATATCTTTCATACTTTGATTACTTTCTTTCTTTTCTTTCTTTTAAATAATTACTTCGTGCAGCTAGCACATTTAGCCAGTGTCAAGTAAGTGATATATTAATTATATATGATTTATAATAAATGAGAATGAGTGGTGATCAAGATGATAAATCGAAGATGAAATACCCTCCCCTAAACCCCTTGAGTCCTCAGTAAAGATGTGGGACTATACTGAGATCTCACGTGGACTCCTTGAGAGAAAATTTGAATAGTGATGTTGCACTGTTTTGTTTCATTTACCAACACTCATGTATGTACACAAACACTTAACGGTTAATAATCCACCGTTATTACACATTAATGTTAGAAATTTCACAAATTTTAGAAAATAAAACAAAACTGCAGACATGACGCTTCACTTTCCCGCCAAGAAGTCCACTTTGATTACTTATAATTTTAGACTTTATACTTTTTTGGCGTATTATTATTTATCAACAATTTTAAAAGTTGTATGTAAACTGTATCTCCACTCTTGAATGTAAGACAAACGACGGAATTAGTCTTGGTACTAGGTATAACCTATGAACAATTAAAACATGAAAGCATTTCTAAAGCAAAAATATGTCACTACAAAAAGTAAGCTGCGATGGGTGGATAAAAAAGTGAGACGCCAAGCGCATCAGATCAATCCAAAACGATGAACGCTTGCACACACGGCAAAATTTTCAAATCGCAATGTCTTTATAAGCCGTGAATTTGACCAATAATAATACTAACTATCACAGAATGAGGTATGGAATTACTTTTTACATGTAACTACAGCTATTTATTAATTATAAGAACGAATTAATATAAATACGATGACATTGAGATGATTCTCCGTCTATCTGCCTACCGACTTAATCATCAGGCTAGTTCCATGATACCTTTATACATTGCATTCTCTTTTAAGTTACGTAGGTTTACCGCATTTTAGCTCAACTGGACCACGAGAAGTTTTCTGCTAATAAAGTATTATTATTATTAATATGCAATACCTGTAAGGGTAGCTAAGTCTTAAGAACTAAGTAAAATTGTGCATAACCTACAGTTGTAGACACTTAGTATGCAAATAAAGATTTCATTTAAAAAAAGGAACGTAAGTCATGGTTCTTTGTTATCTCCAGAGTTACTGTGAAGGTTTTAATTTAATCTGTGGCAAGCTATACTTATCTCTGATTATGTTATAACGGAGGTATTATTCTGTGTAAAGGTATTTATAGGCCGACAGTAAAACTGTTTAACAAGATCCCTTTACAGTCTGATTGAATTGTTCATCGAGCAAACTAGGAGCAGGGCATGAAGGTGATGATGATTAACGTACCCACTTCCACCATCATCATTTCAGCCACATAGAGTCCACTGCTGATCATAGGCATGACATAACATATAATAAACATAATAAATTATGCAAAGTTGAGGCCTATACACGTTAATGAAATTTTAAAATTTAATGCCCAGATACAATCGGTACATACATTGCATCATCCAACGTTGACGGAACGATTCGCAATGTTGTGACGTCAAACAGTAACTATGTGATGATAGCTGGCTATTTCATTAAGTGATAGATGCAAATCTTGTCCAACCTATCTTACCTAATCGCAGTAGAATTTGTTATTTTTTATAGTCTGGTGCAATATTAGCGGGTCGGTAGGAGAAAAATCGAAATAGAGATGAACTCAATCCATCTGTGTGCGGAATAATAAGATCGAGAACGGAGTAGATGTGTCGGTGACGAATGACTGAGGTGAACTGAAGGAAAAAACATGCTGTGCTGAACCTAAATAAACTGAAGCAGAGCAGAAGAATAATGATGGCTCTACAGACACGCGAAATAGGACTTGAACAATTGTAGGACAATGAGTTTAATGTCAAAGTAAAAAGAAAGGAAGAAGAGAGGTTAGGTCCACTTTCTGCTCTCCGCTCATCTTTATCGTGTATCATCATACTCCCGTATATCATAAAGCGGGCGAGGTATGTTAAACAAAAGTCAGTGGTTTGCCAATGCAATGGGCACAGGGCACTATAAAACGATTTTATTTGTGGTCATACTTCAGTTGATTTGGGCCCACAGCTTATAACCTCTCCCAAATTTTTCATAAACGATCGCCTTGATTGAAATTGATTGCTTTTGAAGAAACTTCTCGCCTCTGTTACAGTCAGGTCTTTGCTCCACGTGCTCATAGCGAACGGAACACTCTCATAATTTAAAGTCCAAATGACCGAACAACAATATCTTTTCAGTATCTAGGTCCGATGGCGATTAACGTGTTGATATAATTTTCAAGGTTATTCTGAAAAATATTATGTTTCTTAGCATACTGTTAATTCATAATGGGTTTTCCCAAAATTAATACTCTGTTGATCGATATGCTATCAAAAGAATTAAAATCATATCAACAAAAACACAATCTAAATACTATCATCCTTATTGATTGAATTATTTCTAAATATTATAGTTATATGATTAATTATTTGTAGAGCTATTTTGATTACATTTAAGTAAATTATAACAATTTTACACATATAATATCAGAATACTGATTTGTTCATGTACGGCTCAATACAGTTCGTACGAACGTCGACATTAGTATTATTTTAATACCACAAAAGTAAAGTGGAAAAGAAAGTTCGTGAAGGATTATTTAGTTCCTTGGCGAATTTCTTGCCAACTTTATTTCTTAGCTGGCTCTAGTGAAGTAGCGCTCATACAATTAAGTGACGTTCTCAAGTGCTTCGAAATTAAGCCAAGCTTGAATAAATGAATTTATTAGACATTTTATAATTTTGAGTAAATTACCTTTTAAAATAATTTACATGACAATTAAATTATCTCCGCGTTCCTGGTACGGAATGACAATTTACCATATTGTTATTTATATTTTACGATTAATAAAATTGATACACAGACATGTCTCTAGGGAACTCAAAATACCATCTATTTATAACCAATTAGATCACATAAAGTACGTGATATATAAACATTGACTTACATTACATTGAAGTGTCACAATATATTATAAAGGAATCCAAAATAACTTCAAACTAGTGTTGAGCATTCCACCCTCAAACTTTGTTAAATAGATGTCATCGAAAAGTGTTTACGAAGCGGTTTCATTACTGTTTGATAATTAAAGGCATGGAAAAGATTTCCAGCACGTTACGGTTGCGTAAATAATGTATGGGTGGCCGCCGTGATCACCCCGACCGTGGGATTGGGACCACATGCTTGTGGTGGGTAGGGCCTCAAACCGAACCATTTTGCATAATAAATACTCAAACTACATGGATGTCAAATGTTCTTTTGTGTTCTATGAAAAAAATCACAATAATAGGATAATTGGATAAATCACATTTATATTCTTACTAGAAATAAACTGTTTATATTACATACGAAATTTCGTTTTTCTGTTAGTAAGTCCAGGCTTTTGCGTCTAAACCACCGAGCAGATTTTTGATGAAGTGATACGAAAGAAGTTTGAACACTCAAAACGGAATTTGATTTTTCTAAAAATGTTTAGTTTCTGTGGAATGCGATAAACATTATTGTAGTGTTGAAAGACATTCAAATTTTATTATTATTCGGCTATTGATGCAAACGCTGATTATATTACGTGATTGATTTCGACATTTCGGTTTTCCGCCATTTGAATAGCAGATTATTGATGCTGTAGTATTCCGGATGGCCTTTGATAAATTCTTCTATGACGTTCTTTCCATATTTTAATAATATATATTTTTTTTGCTTATAAGACTAAGAAGGCCAGGGCTTTCAATTAATAAGTCAAAATGTAAAATATTTTGTTCTATCTTTCTATGAATCAATCTTACTTCATAATGTATTTTTTACTCTTTAAAACACAGTTTCGCAAGGGCTGATACTAGGCCCTATAACGAAATTTTTACAAAAACTGAACCGTTATGCAAAATAAGATAAATTTCTCAGGAGAAGTTACTGAGTACATTTGTATTGAAGTACTTACGTAAGTGTTGCGTTGCGCAGTAGGAGGCATGACGAGTTCCCGTAAGTGGCGAAACTGCAACGACTGAACATTGGAGTGGTTCCCAAGTTAATTGAAGTGTATCAATTGATTTGTGATTTCTTAAGATCTGTGAGAATTTAATGTAACAACCTTATTCAATTCATCACGAAATCAACTTTTAATAGATTTGAAAAAGTGGATGGTGTAATATAATAAAATTGTTATCATAAACGCTGCAATTTTTTTTCCATTCATAAGTCTCAAATTTACTTTAAGGTTAATTTAAAATTAATAAACTGCTGGGATTGTTTGTAAGAGTACTTAGTATAAAAACATAAATAAAATATTTTTGTACTTATATCTTATCTTTAGGCTTTATACGTTAAGTTCAATTTAGTGATAAGATATGTAAATTAACCGAAAAGATTTATATTGTTCTTTTTCATTGATCTCAGCAGTATTACAAAATTCTATACAGTATAATTAAAAGAATATAGGGACAGTAAATATTCTCTGTGAAACCCCAACTGGTTATGGGAGCGGTTATCTTGTGTAGCAGGTATCCTGTGGATAGATAGGTTGGGTTGTTGATTGCAGTCAGTCAGTCAAAGTCAGCTAAGATAGAGTGATGAGATCCCCCTGACTGGTCTCCACCTTGTCGCGGTGGGGGGGCTGAGTACCTCCCGGTAGGGCGCAGAGGGCGCTAGGGAAAAAGTAACACCCAGAGATTGGCGACTCTGGGTGCCCTTAGTACTGACTACCGGGGGGGAAACTAAGAGGGACCTGTGGAGGGCGCAGCGGGTCCGTCAAGCAGCGCCAGGAGGGTCTTAGGCAGCGGGGGCAGGGGGCCCCTGCTGTCTAACCATGGACTCTCCGAGAAGTCGGTCACACACGCTATGGTCGGACAAGGAGGTGAGAGGGGCGCGTCTACTGCGTCTCACTGAGGAGGTCCTTCCGGTTTTGGTCCGGGGAACGTTGGCCGCGGGCGGGGTGTCAGAGCTGTAATCCAGGTACTGGCCCCCCGCCTCTTTCTCAAAAAGCGGCGGGCGTCGTCGGAAGATTTTTAGTGGGTATTACTGTTGGCGGTCGTGTCTGCCGGTGGTGAGTCCCACACACCTCTCTCGGTCCCAA
Organism: Musotima nitidalis; assembly: GCA_949126915.1. Classification (NCBI taxonomy): domain Eukaryota; kingdom Metazoa; phylum Arthropoda; class Insecta; order Lepidoptera; family Crambidae; genus Musotima; species Musotima nitidalis. The sequence goes on from OX421421.1 coordinate 19,677,904, forward strand.
TTTGGCCGGGAGACAGTGCGTAAATGCATTTTGTTACCGACGTAAACAAAAAAAAAAGAAGAGTGATGAAATGAGTGAGAGTGGTGATATACTGGAAAGAAGCTCGTTCTGCTATATTATTGGAATTGAGTAGTTACATATTGGGTGTCCACGGAACACCAAGTGAACCTAACGCTGGTTTTCAAACTGACCCCAATTTCCTCAAACTATTTAAACATTACAGTTAAGCAGTTGTCATGAAATAGGTATAAGTAGATACAAATTAATAGAAGTAATGGAATGACGTAGGCCCCATACCACCCTCAGCCGGCCTACAGCTCACCTATAAATACTGGTAGAAGCGGCGACTTCGCCGTGAAGTATTCATTGGGACGCCCCCAACAAGGCCAAATAACAGTTTTGTCCGGTCTCCCGTCAAATTACGGAACGATCCCCGGTAATGATAATGGACGCTTGTTCCGACGTTTAATCGCTTGCATATTCGAGTGGATTATTTTATTATGGAAACAAGTAAAGTGAGTGTGTCGGTAATGTTGGTCGTAGCCGCGCGAGCTCGGTACATCGACGGCTAACCACGGCTTTACATGTACTATATATAGATAGAAGCGAATTAAAGAAGTCAGTCCTTGGATGGGTGGAAGAGGCGAAAGCCTAGTGGCAGGACCCCCTTGCCTTTAAATTCAGAGGGTTTCGGGTTCAAACCCTGGTGGCGCACCAATGACTTTTCGATGTTATGTGCGTATATATCGCTTGCTCCGTACCTCGGAACGCACGTTAAGCCGTTGGTCACGATTGTCATGAACATCTATGGCAGTCGTTACTAGGAAGTCAGTGCCTTATAACAGACTTACAGCTGGTTTAACCATAGATTGATGTTTCCCTCTGGGTTGCGGAGGTCAGGCGGCAGTCGCTCCACGTAATAATTGATATTCAGTCAAATCTGGTTGAAACAGAGCAGACCCTGGGCCCTAAGCTTAAGTCTAGGGCAACCGGGATAATGCTAGGATATGATAATGAGTCTTTGAATGGGTGATCGTTTGTGAGGCATTTTTATCACTAACTGTGGTAGGCGTCAAGCCGCGTTAGAGGCTTATTGATGCCAAATTCTAACAGCAGGTTGTCACTAAGATGTTTCCGCCAACCCGCAATCCGCGTGATGGAAGATAAACTTGGTTTGTTTGAGGTGATCCATGCTCAGTAGTGAGATGTTAAAGGGCTGATATTACATGATGACGACTTATTGATTACATATTTACATTACCTTATTGGAGATTCCGCAGAGATCCCGAATTTGATTAAAAATAGATTTCTTTGTTTTGCTATAAATGGAGCAATGTAAGCAGTGCAAGCAGATATAACAGCAAGCAGCTCACCTCTCTGCCAGTCAGCCCGCGCCCGGCACCCTGAGAACTTGGCCAGGTGGCACCCGGCACCGCACTGTGTTTTAATGTTGTGGTCACAGTTCATTTCATTACGCTCATCCAGTATTCATGGCGGCTCTGATCGCGGTGTAATTACAGTTTTAACTGGCGGCTCACTCCGAGCGACAATTCTTTTCGCCGTATTTATACCAGAAGCGTTCTGCTCTAATAACACGTGTAGACCTACAATTAGCTTGCGGTTGTTTGTCTTCACGGGGATTTTATATTTATTTTTAATTGTTTTTTATGTGTCTGTTTTTAAATTCACGCTTATCAATCTGTCTATAATATTATAAATAGAAAAGATTTGATTGTTAGGGATACTACAAAGACCCAATGAGCCCAAGCCAATCTCACCTGCAATTGGTGCACCTGCCGATCAACGGACGAGGATCTGGCGAACATAACAGTTCCCAGTTAGCAGCAGTAGGCTCGTTACTTATAACGTGGGACTAAATATATATTTGGCGAAGTGTGAGCGCATAATATGCCTTCCTTTTGGGAAAACAGGCGTGAATGTATATATGAGCCGATTGAAAAAATTCGTTCATTGATCCAAAACTACATTATGTGGAATAATAAATGCTATGTTATTTATTAAGCATTTTCAGTTAGGGATCCCTGGGAAAACTTCAATAACGTAATCCAAGCTGTAAGGTATGTAATAAAATAGATAAGTACCAACGCACAGCGAGGACGATTCACCAGTAAATAATTATATTTATATTAAGATGACCTTCATCTAATACATTCAGGTGGCTAAGGAATAGCTAGGTAATTAAATTATATATAGAACTTTCTGATTATAACTATTTTATTCTAAATTAACCTACAAATCACACCCCGTGGACTCCCAAAAACACTGGAAGACATTGAATAATTTAAATATTTTTACACGTTCTTTGTCATCAAATTAGTTTTTTTTTTTAATGTGACACGTCATATTGACTACATCCTGCCTGATGATAAGCAGTCGATGCAGTCCAATAAGGAAATGAAAGCGCTTTATAACGTGAAATAAGCACGGTATAAAAGCGCATCCACTCATGACGGCCTGCTAAAATGCCGTTTCACACCCCGCTTAAAAGACCCGGGATCATAGGAAATAGGAAACACATGAGCCGGCAACGAATTCCAGAGCTTAGTGGTCTTGCTCAGAAACGACTTCCCAAATTTCCTGGTCTGAGTGCTGATATTCTGCACAGTATGAGGATGGTTTCGAAGACCAGCACGTGTTGTTCGGGAGAGGAAAGGAGAGGGCGGGATGAGATCGAAAAGCTCCTCAGAACACTCGCCGTAGTAGTTCCGGTAAAAGACACTGAGACATCCAATGTCTCTACGCAGCTGTAGATCCTCGAGTTGTATCAAAAAAGTATGCGATGACGGTTGTAATAACACTCTTTAATTATTGCGATATTCGCTCCCCAATGTTCAATAAGTTAGCAATATTGTACTAAAATAGGGCATGTAATATTAGTAGGCTGATGCTAGGAATAACACGATGTAACGCGGCCCCCAGTAATTACTAGACACCCTTAATGACAGGGTAGGTCGCTTCCTTCCGTCTACCGACCACAGCCTAATGGTATGCCTACCTATACCTATACTTCTATTGTACTTCTATACTAATATTATAAAGATCCGAGAGATTTTCACATGCATGTTTTTTATAATTTGATATTTCTTTAAAGTAGAAAGTTATAGCTAAGTAACATAGGAATAGAAGGTTTTCTTCTTTATTGCACAAAAATAATTTTAAGTATTACATGAGGTATATAAAATAACATGTACAAAGGTGGACTTGTCTCTAGAAGAGATCTCTACCAGCCAACCCTAGCAGTTGTACGGGAAAAATGTTGTCCAAGAAAAGTGGTACTAATATTTTTTAAAAATAAAAATAAGAACAAAATATAAAGCAAATCTCTTACATGCTAATAATATATTAAAAAAATATATTCTATACTAATATCATAAAGATCCAAAAGATTTTCGTATGTATGTTTGTTCCGAATAAACTTAAAAACTACTAGAAGGCTTTTATTAAAAAATATATGGGATCCCTTCTTCTTGTTGTTTGTATTTCAGCGGTATATACATTTTATATGAGTTTTGTCCAGTGCTCAGCCACAATCCCCAAAACATTTGACTGCATACACACGTTCCAAAATAACACTTATTTTTGACGCTAACCCATTCTAGCTGCTACTGCTACCCAGCAGAAGAACTAAAATAGTTTAGATTTATGAGCTGACCAAAATCATTTATTTTAAACACCTAGGTGGAACTCAGCCTTCCAGCAAACTCGATGGAAAATTTTCACTGCAACCTATAAACGCTAGAAATTGAGGCATCACAAGCGCGTGATTTTTGAAGAGCCTCTCTGTAATCTAATGGGAGAACTTAGCCAGAGACACACACACCACAACTCAAGATAACGTGGCAGAAAGTTTCTTTTAAAACATATCATCACAGATATTATTTTATATTAAAAAAGTATCTGCCTACTACTATTTAAATCTAAAATTATACCTTTACATGTATATTTTTAAACTATCAATGCCTACGAGTATAATATGCAGCATATACTATGTCGCAGGGGGATTAGAGAAATGCGGAATTTTACGAAACAACAGACCCTGCCCTTTTTTTTTGGGATAGAAAATCATCAAATGACCTTCGCCCGCTGTGGGTGGAACGGGAGGGTGTGTCAGACTTCTACTGACCAAAAACCATCCATGTTCCTTCTTTTGAGCCTGCTACGTACCGAGGCCGCGGTAACCCTAATAACCCCGAGTCCACGATGAAGACCCTGCCCTGCACCCTATGTATCTTAGTTTTTTTGTTTTTGTATATTTCTGTGTGTGTACTAAATAAATAAAAATAAAAAAAATTGTGAAAGTATGGGAAACGTTTCTATGTATACAGCATACAATGTAACTTATTTTTACACCTAACCTAAGTGTGCTTTTGCATAATTGCTCAATAACCTAACAAACCCACTTGTTAAATTGTCACGTTACCTACAGAACTTGCCTAGCCGTAATGTAAAACGGCAAATCCTACAACCTGCCTGCGACAAATATACAATACAATAGTTCTGTGAATAAATATTGAAATGAAACATCCTTGCGGCATACCCTGTGTTTAACCGTTCAATATTAATGGGAGAAATGAACTGCTGGACGAAGGCACGGTTACCGCATTGGATCACGCCGTTCAAATATTAACGGCGCATTGACTGAGGGCGGAGCTCGCTAATACCTACACTGTTACACCAGCGCCATAGTACAAACAAATACAAACTTAATATTATAAATGCGAAAGTAACTATGTCTGTCACGCTTTCACGCCAAAAATTCTGTATCAATTGAAATGAAATTTGGTACACAGGTAGTCTAGAGCCTGAAAAAGGACATAGGCTACTTTAAAATAGAAATAATTAGTTGTATGAGATAAAAATAGAAGATAAAAGTTTGCATGAAAAGTCTTAATTTTTGACGCTAGTTGTACTGCTACCTATGTAGCTGTACAACTAAAATAGTTTAGGTTTATTAGCTGACATAAAAAATGATTTTTAAAATGACTGAAACAAGATGCGCGGTATTATCGAGTTTCACGAAAGACTATGTTATTATAATATGGTGGATATTTAGTCATTTATTTTTCGGCAATGTACTTACACAAATGTAGGTTCTATTTCGTGTGGATTTGAAGACTCCATAGAAGCCTCTGGCAAAGTCCTTACTATTTATATTGAAGTAGCACTTTGCCTTGACTTGACTGTGATTATTTTATTTGACTTAAATAAGCGAATCGATATCAAAGAATACAGCAAAATATAAATATACCTATAATGGCTTTCGGCAGATTCCCCGGTACGGATTGATGAACCTCAGAAAATTTTGCTGAAATTCGTCGAATTCGGCGTTACGGCCCCTGTGTGAACTCTGCTTTTGTTCCACTGCGGATATGCGATCGCCTTATCGTATTCTACGGACATTACTACAAATTATTTTATCAACAACGAATAATTAAATTATTAGACACATACCCAATATCTAAGATCGGACCACCATCCGGGGCAACTGGACAATACAAACGAGACTACCGTGTCATAGTGGAAAAGAATAAGTACTATATCTTCAATTATATACGCATCCAATACGTAAGTGTGTCCAAAAGTATGCGTCGTCACACGCACTTACCTGCAATATTTATCGCTGCTAAAAGTGCGCCCTAATAAAATCAACCGATATTATCATCCATTTTTGACGATTGTATTAAGAGCTTCTATTGTAGAGCGTATAGAGTTCGGTCTCTTTATTCTCTGACCTTGGTTTATGAGAAGAGGCTCGTGCTTTATATTGGAAATTAAATAAGCTGAGATTATTATTATCATAAGCTATGGTGGCTATAAGAAAGACTATTGTCGCTCTTTTGGACTCGAGTTGGTCTACTTATTTGTCTTAACTATGAAAGTTTGGTCGAGAATGGACACCGGCCATCGCACGACTCTAGACGGGGCCTCAGATCAAACGCCAAGTACGACACGTGACTTATCTCCCATTATTGTTACGCACGTCAAAGTCCTCATATCGCATGCTTAATGGAAAAGTGACTTAACTCAAAAAAGACGATTTTTGGGACACAAGAAGATCTTTTAAAGAATACACTTGTCTTACTTGTAAGCGCATTCAATTGATACTGATTTATTAATTAGAAATTCTGCTTGTGTTTCGAACGTTTGATCAACATTGATTCGATCTCAGTAAGACAGAAAGACTGTGTAAGTACGTAACTCAAATCTGATCTATTTATTAATGGGTCGATGTTCCTTTAAGTATGCAATATATTGAATTTGGTGCTGTGTGTTACATTCATATCATATAATAAATACAAACTTTAATCTCTTTCATAATTCACAATTTCATTGTAGAAAGTACATTTCGTGTAATGTGATTTGCAATAAACGATTTTACTTGAACCTTATTATTTTCTTATTTTTAAACTTTAACATACAAACATACATAAAGTCACGCCTGTTTCTTCGATATAATAGTTATATTCTTGGTCCTACGTAATAGGTGGGGAGCCTATTGCCGCTTACCGCGAACTTTTATGTTCGTCAGAGCCTCGTCTGTTGGAGGTGCATCATTTGCAGGTGAGGTTGGCTTGGGCTCCTCATATTTTGGTAGGATCCCTATACACCCTGTAAGCTTTAACGAAGGATTTATTGTTCCATACTTGGAGTTTTTAGTATGTAAGTAAAATTTTAAGTTTGCAGTTGTAATGACTAGTGTACACAAGTGTGGACAAAAAGACAGACCGAAATGTACGACCTTAACCACTAAACCTTAGAAATTAAAGAGTTGCATTTGCCAACCTCACCTTATTGCACATCAAAAACATTAACTCAGTCCCTTAAACTCCCCATTAGACCATTATTTTTGACGCCTAATGAAGTCTCTTTTGAAGTTCAGTTTATTATAGATATAAGTAGGTTTATATATCTGATATGTATCTTATATCATATTTTTGTATATGTATATGTGTAATATTATCATATTGTAGTGTGTTATTAATGCCCGCTAACTATCTCTCCCACTTCAGTTAAGGTTGACTGGAAGAGATTTCTTTTAGAAATAAGTCCACCTTTGTACATCATCTTTTTCACATAAGGCTTTTTTTTGTTATTGTTTTTTGTGCAATAAAGAATATATATATAGATCAAAATTAAATACCATTTATGTCGGAAGAAAGAGAACTGCAATCATTATAACAACTGTATCAAGCCTATTAATTATTAAATTATAAAGTATAAACTACAATATATTATGATTAAAAGCACGTTCTATCCGTATAAACCCTTTAATTTATCAACATAATTGGAATAGGAAACAATATTTAAGCTCACATACAAAATAATACTTAGTTTAATAACTATCCGGCGGAGTTCGGACGCACAGACATCTTTAACATTAATCGCAGGTATAGCTTACCTGGTAAATTCATTTCAAGTAGCTATAAATGGTTGTAATACAATTTTATTCCGTACTACAACATAGTTAGGGTCAAGAGGCTGGCAGTGGGTGAGGCTCTCCGTGAGTAATTTTAATTCGCGCACAGTGTGTGCGAGATTAAATGTCACTGTCTTGAGAAACATTGCTTTGCTTATTACTGCGAACGGCTAAGGGTGAGTTCAGATGAGAGTGGAAGATGAGCTACTGAAAATATCTTGTTTTAATTTTATAACCAACGGGATCGAAGCTTTACTGCTAAGAGAATACAGTCCACACTAGAAGTCATCTATGGAAATTATTACGAACATAATTTTTTTAGGTAACTTTAAGATCTGATTTTACCCTAACCTTAATTATTTCGAACTACACGTGCTAGTCTTAGTTATTTCTTGATACTGTTAAGACTCTGAACTAATAAAAAATGGGAGGGCAGTCCTGTGGGCCCCCAAAAATTAACATGAAACTCGTCAAAGATTGCACAAAAACAAGACATAATGTGATCAAAACTAAAGAAAGATTAACTTATCTCTATAAAAGATCTCTACCACTCTGTAAGACATCTGTACTTCTCAATATCTCATTAATTTACTACTTAGCCTACATAAAAGATTAAATATCAGTTTTGTATAAAAATACTCATACGACTACATAACAATATAAATAAAATAAATAAATAAATAAAAACATTTATTGCCAAAAAGTAGTAAAACATTGATTCACTGGTAGTCTTCAAACTAGGTAATGTAATCATCTTGAGGTAATCATTATTTTAATTATATTGTAGACATTTATAGCCATATATTTGTGTACTTAAATGACTTTTTGCGTGTGCCTGTTTTGTGCGTTTGTGTGGATTCAGTGTATTAGAGTGTGCGTGGGTGTATGATAACGTGTGTGCTAGTATGTAAGTGTGTGTGTGTGTGTGATAATGTGTGAGTGTGCATGGGTTTGGGTGTCTATAAAAGTCCACTGATAAGTAGAAGCTCTGAATTGTTGTACATACATAATTATACATACAGCTTCCGACACGATTACAAATTCGCGGCAAATCAACTAGTATTTTAGGTTGATGGTTATTATTTACTTAGTCTACAAATAAAAAATATTAATAAATTAAAATCCAGTTTACAATCCCCTTTAGGAAGGTTGTTTTTATTCGCAGCGTCCTGCCGTGTCGCGCTGGCTCGCTTCACACCTCGGCGATATATTGAGTTGTAAAGTTAATGAGGCCGGGTACAGCCGGCCGCCGCTGCGCGCTCATGCATATCATTATTTTGGCCAGAAATCATTAGAGCGAGTGTAAAACCACGGCAGAGCAATCTACGTTCCTTACTTAGGTTAATTATTGAATTTATAGGTGGTTTCGCTCTGTTACTGCCTGTATAAGAGCAATCTGTAATGTTGACATCATGACGTCCTGTAGGCCTTTGTTTAAAAACCTTAAAATATTAACTGTTGCATCCTTATATATATACGAGATTTGTGTTTTTGTTCGGTCACATCCCGAATTGTATCAAAAGAGCGTAGAAATACAAGTAGGTATCCAAATAAACTGACTCTGCCAATCATGTCTAATGCATCTTATGCGAAGAACAGCTATGTCATGTCTATTAAAGTCTACAATAGGCTCGACAATAACCTTAAGCATTGAATAAATTCAAAGTTCATTTAAAAAAATGGCTTGTTGATAAATGTATTTATTCACTGAGTGAATATTTTGAACAATAAATTTATGTTTGTTTTATTAGAATCCTCTAATTATATTTTTGCATACCAGTTACTGGTGAAATATGCGGACTGTATTAAATTTTAAGACCACTTATGTACACTCATTTCATGTGAAATAAAAAGTCTTTGTCTTTACGTGCTATTTCGATTTATATTAGCTAATAAAACGAACTTGTTAAATGTCCTAAAACATCTTTTAGGGTTCGCATTCCTAAATAAATAAATAATAATAATAAATTTCAATGACTAAGCCATGTTAGAGGCCTCATGGGCGGCTTGATAAATTCTAACAGCAGGACGCCACACACCTGCCTCCGCCAATTCGCACTGGGTCAGCGTGATGGAGTATGACCCAATACCCTCACACCTTGATAAGTGAGAGGAGGCTCGTGCTCAGTAGTGGGACGTTAATGGGCTGAGATGATGATACCCGGCATTTTGTATCCATAACACAAATTCTTCATAATAAGTATTTATCGTACAACTAAATAATTGTGAGAAAAATAAAAACTGTTCAACTCTGCTTATGCCGGTTCAAGACCGGATGACAATAAAGGGGGAATATCTAAAAATCGGTGTTTTCCACTAACACAAACAATTTTCCTCCCCAAGAGGGTTCAAATAAATGAATAAATATTTTCTGACAATTACAAAAATTATTTAGTTTCAAGATAAGTATCATTAAAAACTGGTGTTATGGAGACTAAATAACGGATAAACATATATAGATCCTTTTTTTGTAAATACATACTTAATATACATAGGAAAACAACCAGACCAGAACAAATATTCATATACATGCACACAAAGATTTGTCCTGCGTGGGAATCGAACCTTAGGAGCGGAGAGCGGGTATTCTCGCCACCACGCCGTAGTTTTCAAACCCACCTTAAAAGGAAAATGTAAGTAATATAAGTCTATATTACTCTCAATACCATGTTAATTTACGGAAACAGCAGCGGTTTGGTTGAGTCGCCACTGAAACTAAGTTAAATATGTTGCCAGTATATGTACTAGCTTTTTATTTACTGTTTATATATAATTACAAATGTCATTGCATTTTAGTTATTTGTTTGTAGTTAAGAGGGACGATCTTTTAAAAGGACTTAGCACTAAACAGAATTAGTGACTGTTGTCCAAGACACCCTCAGTAAGCGACAGAAACTTCATGAGTACCTCCTGACGATGGACCCGTGACCGCACTCCTGACCCGCTATTTTACCAACATTCATCTAATTTGTGCTGGTTTCATTTAGGGCTTACCACTGTTCCACACTTATATCTCGACTTTTCGAAATCAATTTAAATTTATTTATGTATTATTAGGTATCCATAAATTACGTCACACGAATTTTGTGATCATTTGACCCCCCCCCCCCAATTCGTGTCCATGTCACAGCTGGTCACACTTGTAAGACTCCCTTCTCCATTGTTAGCGTACAGCAAAAAATAATTACATTATAACAGCAGCAACATTTTCACAGTATCTGGATTTTGAAATGTGACGTCACAAAATATAGGATTCCTCCGACTCCCTTGTGACACCATGTCACTCTTCGTCTATCCCTTCCCCCCAAGTGTGACGTTATTTGTGGATAGCCTCTAGGTAGTTAGTTCGGTAGGTAGGTAGTAGCTAAAATAATATAATCTAATGGAGAGGTTAATGGTCAGCAGCGGACTTTGTAAGGCTGTTATAGTAATGTATTATTATAAATATTGGTAGTTGCTTTACTATTTTTTAAATAATATTAATAGTTCTAATGTAACTACAGTCAAAAAATATAAATGCGTTTCATTTATACATATAAATGAAACGCACTAATCTCGTTAATATAGTAAACAATATAAAGTTTTAAAACCTTTATTGAATTAAAATTTAAAATTTATTATTTATTTATTTTGTACACACACAAAGCAGAAAATAAAAATTTATAATAATAAAAAATTGGTGCAGCTTATTCCATGGAGTAATATCAGCTGGCCCGCGAAAGAAAAGACTTTAACGTGCATTGTTTATATTATGTTAGTAAACTAGTTCTAATGGTATAAGTAGACACAGTCGCGGCGAGTTACACTATGAGCTTTTGTTGCAAATAAAAGTTTAACATTATTGTTAAATATTACCAGTACCGTATATACGAATAATAAAGATTCATAATTTCTTATGTATTTTTTTTACAATACATTAAAATGAAGTCGAGTTCCGTTAGTAGCACCACAAGCTCATAACATCGCATGTGACGGACGTCGCCCACGCGACAAGACCACTTTTAATTCAATTTCATACACACTCCATACACACACATCATATTTATGTCACTAGTGATGCGACAGAGCGCGACATCGGTACCACAATAGACTTTGAATGATATAATTAATTTTCTAACACAATATATTAAATTAGGTTATATACTATATATATGAATAATCATGATATATAAAAACCTGTTTAAATGATAACTAGATAATGTTATATTTTTAGATATGTGTTGAATAGGGCTCCTACCAAGATCTGAGGAGCCCCAGCCAACCTGCAAGTGGTGCACCCGCCGATCAACGGACGAGGCTCTGGCGACCATAACAGTGCCCGGTAAGCGGCAATAGGCTCGCCACCTATAACATGGGACCAACAATATAATTGGCGAAGTGTGGGCGTATAATATGCCTCTGCCTACCCCTTTGGGGAAACAGGCGTGATTGTATGTATAAATCTTAGAAACATTATAATTATTTCAAGAAAAATAATTATAACTTAAACTGCTATTATCAATTAATATGTAATCTATCTATACTCATTCTCATTTAACTAATCGTTTGATTTTTGGAAACGATTTCTGCCGAAAAACTTTTACCTAATTTACTTATATTATTATGCTAATTAATTTCAGAGTTTATTTGGAAACTAACTTCGTAAGTTTCTGCAAATATTTGAAATAATCACTCTATTTGAAATAACTCGTTATCCGAATTAAACTAATGAAGATGATTAGACTCTCGGGCTATAAAATAATAATAATTTTATTCAAAGTATGGATTTTTATGTCTTCCTAACTTCATTACAGCACGGAACTGATTGAAATGAACGTGAAACGGGTTGAAAGTGGTGGCAACGTGCTAGTAACGTTATTTTAGCGTCTATAAGCTGTGATGATCACTTTCGTGAGGAAAACCAGGAAAAATAATACCTAAGAACTTTTCTTCAAATAATATTTTTTGAGAAACACATATGAACCAAGTTTCTTGGAATATTTAAACAAGATACTCATCTTAAGACATCGATACCAAAAATGGTCCATGCCTATCCGGTCAGCGAGTCTGCCCATCAATTACTTAACCTTGGTTAAGGTGCGGGTCACAAACACGACCAAACGGACACCGCGCCATGACTCATCCTTAATGAAACCTGCATGCTTACAATTGACAACTTCTTATAAGGAACCATAGGATGATGTTGGCAGTCAATCCGTGTAAAAACAGTTTTATTTCTAAATCTGGTTAAATCGGTGAGCAATACCCTATGCCCTAAGAAAAATAAAATAAAAAATAAAATAAAAAATCATTTATTGCTTCCCTTTACATAACGCGGTTAAAAAAAGTTTTTACATATTAAAATTGCAATTGCAGAATTTAATTTAATTATAATTAAAAAGGTCCAGAGAGCAAAAGGTGATGGCTCAGCTTGTGCTGTCCAGCGTATACACACTAGACGGCGCTGGTTTTCAGCCACCCCTGTTCCCTGAGATGTATTTATGGGAAATATGTGCTAGGGGGCCACGCTTAGTTTACAATTCTACTTATCAAATACATTATTTTAAAAAGGACCAGTATAAAACATGTTAATATCTCTCTCAGCTTGTGTGTGTGTTTGTGAGTGGTTGTGAGTGTATGTGTGGTGTGTGTGCCTAAGCGTAGTGCTGGGAGGATGAAGAACTTCTAATAAGGAACAAAAACCTCTATGGTAGATAATCAGTCTGTCACCATGGCGTCTAAAGAACTGAAGGTGGAGCTGTTCTGTGCCTTCGGTTAAATATTTTCTCACTAAATCTTAGTCCACAAAGTAATTAACATTCTCGTCGTACTAAAAAGTGGTTTATCTTAAATGTTACTAGGTAATATATATTTACATTAAAAAAAAAGTATCAGTTTCGGTCTTAAAACGCTGTGTGTAAAGTCTTTTTTTAATTTTATTGAGAAAATAGAAAGAAAGAAAATAATTTATTCCGTGTCACATGATACATAGGTTTACAAAAATACAAAAATAAAAATTAATATACACATGTGGCACCGAAAAGGCTTATACTCAGCATATGCCGAGGGGTCACTATGGCCCTGTTTAGTTACTGAACAACATATATTATACAGACTTATAAATGTGTTTAATTATTAAGTATGTCTTATACCAGCTTTTTTTATATGCAAGTAAAAAAAAACAGTCAAAGTGCCTTCGGAAGCGTTCGACATCAGATGCCATACAAACGGTAACTAACGGTTCTTTTTCTTCGGATGGTAAACCACATCTCCCGGTGTGAGTGGAGCTGAAAGGTGTGGCTAACTTTTACTGACTAAAAACCACCAATCTTGCTTCTTGAGCCTGCTATATCCCAGGGCATCTATACTCCTTACGAACAGTTCCGCTAAAACTCGGCTATTTAAGTTAGTAAAGTTGGCCTGCAGTACCACCAATGTGGGTTACGTAGTCCACCACCACTCAGATGGTAACGTCGATGTTTGCACAGCTTGTCCCGTAATTTTTCCTTCTTGCATTTCGTGTATAATGAACTAATTCTACTAATTTCAAAAGTAGGAACATCATTATTTATTGTTTGAATATTTCTTATGACTGCAATATTAAAGAATACAATTAAACTAAAAAAAAAGAAATCTGGAACCATTATTTAAGTTTCACATTGAAATCATAAAATTACCAAGAAGTCAATTGGCGTATTGTTCATTGGAAGCATCTAAATGACAGGCCAAAGTATTAAGTACAGGGAAAATCTCTTGAAATGCTTGTATAAAAATATTCACTGTGTGTGTTTTGTATTGTTATATTTAGTTGATAATTTAAAAGAGCATAGCCTGTGAGTTTCTTGTCAGTTCTTCTTACAGAGCGGTGGCTCGGAACTGGCACTTAGATTCACTTACACTTAATTTTATTTTTTTGCATGTAAGTGAATCTAAGCTTCGTGATTTCATTGTAGTTATATTTAGTTATTTATTTATTTATATTTTGTTTTGACGTTTTTAAGTTCTGTAATAGTTTATGAAATACAAAACTTTTCACTTTTACTTTACTTTGAAGGTCAGATAGTACAGCGCATTAGCAGAATCGTCGCCCGCGGACACTTGTGTCACCAATATGTTACACGTGTAAATGTGTACATTGTTTGTTGTGTGTTTGTATTGGATATTTTTCCGCACTTTGTACAATAATGAATAACATCGCTCTTTAGGTAGATACTTACTCGTGTATGTAAAGTCAATATTTTATTATTACTGGTACCCGCTGTGTTTACTTACTCTGTGCTGAAGGATGTAAGAAGGTTCACTTCACTAACAATTTAAAAAAAATGTTTTCAAATGATTCGTTTAAAGCACGTTAATGGTTTGCCTATTTTTATGTGGCCATCAGTAGATTAATGTCTTTTGAAGCGCAGAAAAGTTGGAGAAAGACCTGGCTCTCACTTTAAAGTCTTTTGAAGCACGGAAAAGTGAAAAAAAATTGGTTATGGTGGAGGTTGACATCCCGGATAAGTATGTGTCCGATAGTCAATAAATACGTCCGGAATTCCTCTGACTTGTACTAGTTTTCAAACTATCCTTCAGGCCCTTCAGGGCGTCCGGAGGATTTTAAAAATGTTTTGGGAGAAACGTACAGTTTTGTTGTTAAGGAAAAAAACATTTTTTAAAGATGAACGATCAAATTAAATTTAAAAGAGTGTAGCAAGATGACCTCAAATAGGAACAGATGGCGAGATATCATCTGCCCCACTAGCAACCTGGAGTGCTACACAAGAATTAGCACACATTCATTGAAGTGACGGACTGTCCAAATTAAGATAATAATAATTAATTTCTGTATAATTTCTGTTTAGGCTAGTTAAGCCTAATCACATTATTTTATGAATATAAATTAGATTGGTAATGCAGTTAATTAAAGTGTTATCTACCTAAACTAAGTAAACTTAATTAAATATGTGTGTAAGATGATCCTCAATCACCCTTGACCCCTTGAGCAATATCAAAGCGAAGCTGAGTGGTCAACCATATAGAAGGTTAGTAGCTGTTCTCTGCAACTTCATTTTCACTATACCGTGGTAGACTGTACCTGACTTTGACTATAACTAAACCACGAAAACACTACTGCATTTCTAATATTACATGACACTGGCCACTTAACTAACGAGTGAGTTTATGTCCAAAAAAAAGAAACATAATTATACATCATATTTATACAAATGGACTTCTTGGCGGGAAAGTGAAGCGTCATGTCTGCAGTTTTGTTTTATTTTCTAAAATTTGGGATATTTCTAACATTAATGTGTAATAACGGTGGATTATTTACCGTTAAGTGTTTGTGAATATACATGAGTGTTGGTAAATCAAACAAAGCAGTGCAACATCACTTTTCAAATTCTCTCAAGGAGTCCATGTCTCAGTATAGTCCCACATCTTTACTGAGGACTCAAGGGGCTTAGGGGAGGGGATCTCATTTACCATTTATCATCACTCATTTTCATTTACTATGAATTATATATTATTAATATATCACTTACTTGACACTGGCTAAATGTGCTAGACGCACGAAGCCATTATTTAAAAGAAAAAAAAATTATACAAATGCCTGAAAAATAATGAGTTACCTACGTATGTCGGATTCTAATTATAGAACTGTTGCTACACAATATTTGAGGCCTACCTACGGCTCAATGTTACGCGTGTAACAGGAATCAATATTTACAAACACACAAACACACAGTCACACACCTATTGTCCTCCACATTTAGCTATTACTTTTGTTTAAATATAATTGTAATGAGTCCGTGACTTCAGTTTAATGCGTAGCAGAGCGATGTTTATTTTTAATGAATTTCAATAAGTTCTAGTTCAAGGTCTTACACCTGAGGAACTAGACTATGTTATTTTAATTGTTAAGAAACGATGGCAAGCGACTAACTAAGCGACAGATATAGATAAAAAAGCGACGGTGAAGATGAGGACGACAGAACCTTTAGCAGAGGTGTCGGTTCGGAAAGCCTTATTTAACACCTTACTAAGCTATTGTCTACAAAACGACAGTGATAAAAAAACATTTAAAGAACTTTTTCTATCAATAAAAGTTTGCAATCTGCAGCTGCAATAAAGCAAAACCGATTTAATAGAGTTTCTTCGAATTAATCCCATATTTATTCCCCGATTTCTTATAGTTATCGAGGAAATTATTTTCAAAAAAAAGTAAAAGACATTTTAGGTTTTTTTTACTGTGCAACTGAATCTTGATAAGTTGTTCTAATATATTTATTTACTCGCTTCGTAATTTTGATAGAAATCATGAAAATGTTGGTAAAAAGTTAAAAAATTACTGTCTTGAATTATGACCAAAATTTACAACAACTCGGCGTCCCAATAGATTAAATTCTGTTGGACGTAAGTGTCCATAATCCCCACGCTGGGCAAGGCGGGCTGGTGATCGTATATTCAGCCGGCAGGTACGCAGATTGACGCTGCTGCCCATCATCTCGTAGGATTTCTCGTAGGAGTTAGGATCTTCGTCGACTCTTAAGACTCCTCGTGAGAAGAGAGGGGTCGGCACAAGGCTGGCACCATACGGCTTCGTCTATAATTATATTTAGGTTCAAATATTTTCTTCATAAAAAACAAACTTATGATGAGATACAAATTTAAGAATTTGTATTTATTTTGTTTCTCACGTATTCTAATTTATTTCTCTTTTTGATTGCTTACAACTCTGTTTTGCATTCTTAAGCTTAGAGTAACATGTGTGTGTCTTGTTGTACAATTATTTAATACATTTGAATAATATGCTATACACTAGTTATAAGTGTTGTTATGTTAGTAATATATATTGTGTAACTGTTGTTTGTTCCTAATATATATATTTTTTTAAATAACAAAAATTACCTTCGTCTTCATAGCCCGTAACTTAATATCGTGAAAATGATCGTGATAAATATGATAGGACATAAACAAAATATAATTATCGTGATTTTAGTACGATACTTAAGTATGTACTAACAGACAACCTTTTAAAAGTATGTGTATCCGTTGTTTAGTCTAGTCCCACAGTATAAACTCTATTTAGTTTGGGACTAGAAATGCTGTGTGCAATGTCAAATATTTCTCATTTATGTAATTCTATTTGAAGACAGTTGTAATCTCTCGTTGTCTCTATTTGTCCGCCGTTTTATAAACACAAACACTTATCAATTGTTTTAATAGTTTTTTCTTAACAACCCTGTGATAGCATTCAAGATAAGTATGTATAATTTAGGTACATGGAATTAGTTAAAACAAAGATAAAGTACCTAGTATTGTTTGATAACGTAATTTTACACTTTTTTTCCACGAAATAATCTGGCACATTGTCATTATATCTCTGTTTTGTATGGACATAAGAGTATTACGACGATTAAGAGATTAGCTGAATGGGAATTCACTGTTATTATCTATTAGCAAGCTTCTAGTCTGCTATTATTTATTGAAGCAACCTATTACATACCTAATATTTTTTTTCGTTTGTTCGAGTAATGCGTTTTTACTGTCTTTATAATACCTACTTACTGTCATTACCAGAAAACATAATTTAGCCTTAATCCATTTACCTGCTTATTCATTTTTTTTAGTTTACATATACACCATTATATTGTTATAAAATAACATATAACAAGGATGTAGGTAGGTTCCATGGTGTTGCTTATATCTATAGAAATTTCTTTATACTGTGAAACAAGGTGTTGTAAGTAGCTCCGTGGTGATAGGTTGGAAACGATCAAAGTAAAGCAAAGTTTACTGAAGTCAGTCCTTGGATGGGTGAGCGTTCTTTGTAGATAGCATTTAATATCAGGCGCATCATTGCTTCGGAAGGCACGGCTAACCTTGATCCCTATACCAATCGGGACTTACCAACCAGCAATCAGCTCTTGAGGTTCGATTCAAAGACAGAACAATTTTTTTTGGCCATGATCATATAGTTAGATGGATATTGAAACTAGACGAGATCCTATTCAGTGATTAAGATGAATAAAGTCCATACGAAGATTGTCACAGGTGGCATCAAGATCATGTCGGATGACGTCACGCGTCCTGCATGACTCCTGATTCCCGATAATGTTCAGATTACGGTCAACACTCGTTGTGGATTAATCGATCTTTTATGTGCCTATTCATGAGTCGAAAGTTGTTCAAAATTGTTAGGAAGGAATTCCAAGTATGATTTTTTATAAGACAAGAAAGAATATGCTATACCTACCTAAGTATTTCTTAGTGTCTTTATTTTTTCCAAAAGAGCGCCATCTAGCAAATGGTTTTAAATTATCATATCATTATATGAAATGAATGAAATGAAATGAAATGAATGAAATGAAATGAAATGAAAAATGGGTGACCGTTTGTGTGGCATTTGATATCGAGCGCTTCCGTGCTTCGGAAGGCACGTTAAGCCGTTGGTCCCGGTTATCACTAAATGTGGTAGTCGTTAAGCCATGTTAGAGGCCTAATGGGTGGCTTGATAAATTCTAACAGCAGGACGCCATACACCTGCCTCCGCCAATCCGCACTGGGTCAGCGTGGTGGAGTATGACCCAATACCCTCACCATTTATAATAATATGTGAGAGGAGGCTCGTGCTCAGTAGTGGGACGTATATGGGCTGAGATAATATACTTGAGAAGTACAAAAAGTATTTATCTCATAACAAGAACCATTCTTAGACTACTAAAACTTCCCTTATTACAAAGAATCAAATTGAGAATTTAGAAAGGTTTCTTGGCAGAAATGCTATACTGATCCTTACATACATTGGAGTATTATAAAACAGCTTTCTCTGTTCAGTCCGGACAATCTCCAAAACGGCTGGACTGATTTCCACGCGAGTTTCTTTGGCCGATAGGCTATGTTATTAAGAATAAATTTAATTGCTGAAATATACTTATAAAGTATTCCAAAAAGTTTCAAAATTATATGTTATGTAGGTAATGAAAATAGGTAAGTTTCTCTCGTATGACAAGAAATGGAATAATTTTCAAGTACCTACATAAACTAGTTGTCTAGATATAGGTAGGTAGTTGCATAAAATTAAGATTTCTGTGACACATGCTAGAAAAATATCTACTTAATGAGAAAATCTAAATATAGATTATGTTATCAGCAATAATATTCAAACTATTTACATTAGTGATCTAATTTATCGATATATGACACTCGGTGTCTTCATGAGTCATGGACTAAACATTTTTGGGGCTTATTACAAAACAATATCTGAAGTTAAACCAGATTTCACAGCATTAGGTTTAAAACTTGATTTAACTTTTGTTTTGAAATAAGCCCCTTAAATCATCATAAATCTTTATTGCATCAAGTAAACAAGTAGGTACCTAAGTAATACAATGAATACTGATACCCCGTAGGGGCACTGCAAATTGAGAGGGAACTTAAACATATTACAAAACTACGTACTTAATTATTGTATAAACTAACAAACTCACTAAAACACAAATATGAAATCAACAAAAAACAATATTGATACAGTATTATTATTATATATAACATTAACTCATAATTTATATAATAAATCACTATGGGCGTTTAGTTTATAGTTTGTCGTCAAAATATTCGTGAAGTGTGTAATTAATAACATTTCGCAATCAGTAAGTTTTTTAATTGTTTAGTAAATTGTTTTATTCATTTTTTAGGGCCGGATGATACAAGTTTTAAACAAGATGAAGGAGCTATTAATTGTTTTCTACGTTTGGATCTTACTGTGTATTTTGACGGTACCTACTTCTTCACGTTTAGTATAAAAATTTTGATATTTCTTGACAAATTTGCAGATTTCGAATATATAAATGCATGGGAATGATAGAATTTTGTGGCGTATGAAATGAGGTTTACAAGTATCGGTTTGTCGGATATTGACTAAAATTCGCAACAGTTTCTTCTGCGCAGTGAATACAGATAGCGCATCTATGCTGCCGCCCCGGAGGATGACACCATAGTTGAGCCATGCGTGCGCAAATGCATAATAAGTACTGAGAGCAGTTTTCAAATCTGTAGTTTTTCTTATTTCACGGAGTGCGTATGCAAATCTTGCCAATTTTAGACAAACTTTTTTAACATGATCTTTCCAATTTATGTGAGTGTCTATATCTATACCAAGTAATATAAATTTATTAAAGGTTTCAAGTTTTGTATTGTTGAATGAGAAGTTTATATCGATGGTGTTTTTTTGATACGGGTGAAAAGTAATTATTTTTGTTTTATTAAAATTAATATCTAAGTTATATTTATGTAGCCAATTTACTGTTTTATGTAGAATAGAGTTTATTTTATAAATTGTTATTGCACGAAGTAAGCAGGGAAATATCGTCGGCGAATAATACACATGGTTCTTATTATTGTTCGTATTATTATGGCATTTACTACTTTAGTTTCAGATCTTACCATTTGTGTTTCGCTAGTCGTGGAATTAAAATATTCTATTTCCACAATTTGTTGTCTGTTTGTTAGGTAAGATGTAAACCATTTATGAGGGATGCCGCCATTCAAACTTACATTCAAATACCAGAAAATTGGGTTCATTAGGTACCTACTAGATAATATAGAATTTATTATAATTATCAAATTCTAGATTATTAAAGATAGTAGATACATATTATGTTTCCATATAACCTACAAAACTTTTCTGTGTGCTTAAAAGGAATAAGCACTAGGTATAATATTTTCTAAGTATTGTTAAAGGCTTAAAAGTTCTACTGTGGAAATGCTATCACATTAATCCATCTTCTCTCAGTCAATTTAAATGATTGTGTTTTGATTTCTAAGATTAAATAACATAAAACATGTCCCAAAAAAGCTGTATAATTAATTAAACTTTGCGATATTTTTTTAATTGACTGTTTTAAAAGGATGCAATCGTAAATTAGACAGATTCACCATTAAGTAAATTGCTGTACATCGAATTTATTATGAAGTTATCAACAGTTAATTACGTCGGGAGTCGAACTGCGGCCCATCACACGCCGTCACATTCATTTGCATAACTAATCATCGCAATCAAACACATTTCTTGCGGACCGGTTCTCGCCAACTCATAACGGAGCTACTTGCTAGAATAATTAACCAAAACACTGTCCTTAAAGTATTATCAATTATAATTATTATTATACTTAGTAAATTTTTTGCAACAACTTAATCACTACGTTTTTCAAATCACTTCAGATTTTCAGGAATCTCTTTGACACAATATAATTTGAAATAGTAATTGAACATTTATAAAGCTCTGTTACTCGGAAACAGTGCACTAAATGCGTCGAACGATGGCCCTAAAACATTCGCCCCGTTTTTAATAGTCGAATAATGTCATTAATCACATTCTAACTCGGCATAGTGTAATCGTAGCCATCCAGCGACCAATAAAAGAACCACGGAGCTGATAAATAAAGCTCGGACGCGGCGCGCGCGCAGCCGCCGCGAGCTGCGAGCGGGGGGCGAGCGGGAGCGGGGCGGGGCCGGCCGCCGAAAGCTCGCGCCGCCATTGGCCGAGCCGCCCGCCCGCGGCCCGGGGGGCGGCGCCGCCGCGCCAGCTACAAATACCGCCGCCCGCCTCCGCGCCCGCCAGTCCACTCGCCGCAGCGACAGCGCACGCGCGTATTCCGTGATCCCAATCGTTACGACCGGTCCTCCCATAAGTGTCACAAGTGTTCGACCATGGTGAAGTTCGAAGGAGATTTTAGTATAAACGCGATACTGATGAGCGCGGGCGAGAAGCCCGCGCCGCCCTCGCCGACGCCCTCGTCGGCGGGCGAGGCCGGCCTCAGCGACGCCGAGCTGGACGTGATCGGGCCCGAGCCCGTGGACTGCTCCAAGCCCAAGGACGCCTCCGCCGACAAGAAGAACGAGAAGAACGAGAAGCCCGCCTACAGCTACAACGCGCTCATCATGATGGCCATCCGCCACAGCCCCGAGAAGCGCCTCACCCTCAACGGCATCTACGAGTACATCATGACCAACTTCCCGTACTACCGCGACAACCGCCAGGGCTGGCAGAACTCCATCCGCCACAACCTCAGCCTCAACAAGTGCTTCGTGAAGGTGCCGCGCCACTACGACGACCCCGGCAAGGGCAACTACTGGATGCTGGACGCGTCGGCCGAGGACGTGTTCATCGGCGGCACCACGGGCAAGCTGCGGCGGCGCTCGGCCCTCGGCGGCCGCGCGCGCCTGGCCTGCTTCAAGCGGCCGCCTTTCGCGCCGCCGGGGCCCTACCCGCCCGCCGCCTACTCGCAGCTGGTCGGCCTCTACTCGCAGCTGCTGTACCAGCGGTACGCGCCCGTGCAGCTGAAGGCCCCGCCGGTGGCGCCCAGTGCGGTGCATCCGGCCTTCCGCGGGGCCGACGCTCTCTACGGAGGTATGGCCTACTCGCCGGCGATGTACGGGGCCGAGCGCATGCCGGCGTCGTTCCTGAGCCAGCAGCCGTGGTTCCGAGGCTCCCCGCTGGGGCAGACCTCCCCGCTGGGGCCGACCCCCCCGCTGCCGCCCTCCCCGCCGACGCCGCACTCCCCCGCGTCAGGCGCCTCCAGCCCCGAGCTGCCGGCGCCCTCGCACCACCCGCTGTCGCCGCACATCTTCAAGCCCGTGGCCGTCCTGTCCCGACAGTGACTCCGCTCCCCGAGCTGGACCCCGTGATCTGTGATTTAGTAATTAGTGCCCGGACCAGTGGCCTCCCGGCTGTAGGCAATCTCGAGTGACCTGCACGTATGCAATACTTCGTTAGACTTGTTTATTTAATCTTTACCCCACGTTAGCATTCCGCTGTTGTACAAATTGTGTTTAAGCTATATTAAATTAAATGTATGTAAATAGTTCCAAAGTGTAAAGGTATTTATTGATGTAGAAATAATTATGAGTATGATATAGAAGATATACATATTGAAAAATAATATAAACGAAATTATATTGTTTCCTTTTAAAATCTTACTTTTTATTCACTGACCCTTATCATCCAACGAATTCTCAACATTATAACAAAATTTAAGGATAAAAATGAAGAATACTCATAGCAGCTGGTAAGTACCTAATCAAATTTATAAAATCAAGATAACCCAGTACCTAGATAGATTCTTACGTAACAATCAAAATAATAACTGTAAATTTTCCTTGAGTTATCTTTTTTAGGAAACGTTCAATACCTAATACAAAATTTGGACAATATAACTTCTATCAAGCTGTTTATCACACTGTTTGTAAAATCATATCTAGGTACAAGTTTCTACTTGTACCTAGATAGTCTTTATCAAATTATAAAGTAATTACTTAACAATTAATGTAGGTATTAATTTTTTGAAATTCCGTTTGTTGTCTTATGACTTGGTATCTAGCGGTAAATATTGAACATCAGCATTCTGAATAAACCAATGCTATTTTCCATATTCATCAGTTATAGCATTTACTGTTCATAAGAATTTCAATTAAGAAACTTTATAGTTGTTTTGTTTCGATTTAAAATATTGAAATACTTAATTTAATATTTAAGTTGCGATATTTACTGCCGTTATCTACCTTTATGATTAAATAATCTGTACTACATAGCTGCAATATTTTATTTGACACAAGTTTGCTTACTTAAAAATTAACGGCAAATAAAATAGATTTTAGTCATACACCGCATTGAAATTGCTTTTCCCGGATACTCCGCTGCAAAATCTACAATTGTCATACGGCTTAGAATAACGACAACAAAACATTCTGATTTATGTTAAAAAAAATCAATTGTCAACTCTCTCTATCAATAGTTGTATTATAATAATAGAAATACCACTTTAAACGAAGTGAATTTTAAAAGTGGATATTAAGTGTGTTAAAAAATGAAGAAAAATAAGAAGAGTTTCTGAAGTCTTTACTATCGAAAGCCTTAAAAGTGCTTAGATATAGCCAAAGTATCATCTTAAATTCAAGTTTACCTAGCTTAAAACACTCTTATGAAGGTAACTTAAAACTAACTTACCCATTCCATTGTCCTTCAGCCAGTAGAAAAAAGACTTTTTATTAAACACAATAAAGATTTTGGGGCTTATTACAAAACGAGACCTAAAGTAAATCCAGGTTTAAAACTAGTGCTGTCACTTTTATTTGATAAGATGAAGTCAATGACAACTATAGATCTCGCTTTGTAAATAAGCCCCTTAGGATTTGACAATTCCGTAAAAAGTTGATATGTAAGTTCTAAAGTTTATTTTTAATAAACAAAAAAGTTGTCCATTGTCCAATTTGTCTTTATTCAAGCTTTGCGATTAGTTATTTCAATCTTTATAGCATAGCAATAATAATAGAAATAGAAACAAGGATATACATAGTTTGGCTAGTCCTCTCAAATTGCTATGCTCTGTTAGGGCTACGTTGTATGACTATGTAATGTGACACGCAATAAACGATTTGATTTATACTATGGTCACCACAGTGAAAAGCATTTTCATTTTCTATGTCAGAGCCTTCCCTTTTTGCCAGCGGCATAGCTGAAATTGTACTATTATATTAAAAGTTCAAATGTTATAGATAAATACACAGGTTCACAAAACTAAGATTTCTTTAGTTCACAATAAATAAATATAAAGTGTAGTGAAGTTAGAAATTTAAAATGAAAAACGTTCTAAAATAAGTATGATACGTATTTTTGGAAGTGCTGAATAAATTTATTTATTTATATATAAGTAACATTTTAAACTCAAAACAAACATCGACCACCATACCAGTTGTTACAATTTTAAAAGTGTTATACTTAGTATTACAGGGCAGGGTTACAAACGAGCAAAATCCAGGCCCATTTTATTAGTTCAGTATCTACTTTAGTCGGTGGATTTTGGCATGAACCATTTCTGAATGGGTTACTGACTTCTTGGCAGGAAAGTGAAGCGTCATGTCTGCAGTTTTGTTTAATTTTCTAAGATTTGTGATATTTCTTACATTAATGTGTAATAACGGTGGATTATTAACCGTCAAGTGTTTGTGAATATACATGAGTGTTGGTAAATCAAAAAAAAAGGTGCAGCATCACTTTTAAAATTTTCTCTCAAGGAGTCCATGTGAGATCTCAGTATAGTCCCACATCTTTACTGCGAACTCAAGGGGCTTAGGGGAGGGTATCTCATTTTCCATTTATCATTTTTATCACCACTCATTCTCATTTACTATGAATTATATATTATTAATATATGACTTACTTGACACTGGCTAAATGTGCTAGACGCATGAAGCCATAATTTAAAAGAAAGAAAGAAAAGAATGGGTTACTGACGTCTATAAGTGTAACTTAAAATATAGGAATTAGAAATAGAAAACAGGTTACTACCAACCTTGCTTCGTGAACTTTCGCAAACAAAACGCGAAACTGGGAACTAATTATTTACCTGTTCCGTTTGCTATGGAGACAATGGGTCCATGGGGGCTGGAGGCAAAGCAGCTTGTCAGAGATTGAAGTGCTCGCCTTATTGATGCCTCCGGTGACAAGAAGGCTGGCAACTACTTCTGTCAGCGTATTAGCCTGTCAATCCAAAGAGGAAATGTTGCCATCAGCCGCGGTGACGTAGTGACCTCCTGGCATATGCTGTATAAGCCTTTTCAGAGCCAAATATGTATTGTTTTAAAAATGGTTGTCACGGAATAAATTATTTTCTTTATTTGTTTCTTTCGAGTATCTATCATGAATCTACAAGCGCTTCGTACACTGAGAAATATGTTTAGCTTCTGTTACACTGGTCTACAGTGCCGTAACTAGCCTTTTATGCACCCGGTGCGAGCTTTCAAAAATTCTCTGACAAGGCTCTGAAAATACAGGCCAGGTACAGTAGGGCGCGTCTACACAAAGTTCGCAATAAAACAAAATGTACCTACTAGCTACCATGCTAATAAAACTAGATACTAGTCTGGTCATTTTTGCGCCCCTCCAGGATCTGCGCCTGGGCACTGCTGGCACGGCCCTAGTTACGGCACTGCTTGTCTACAATGTAATTATACAAACTGTAAATATTTGTTATATCAACTGAGTGTTTACATTATTTCTCCAAGTTTTTACGAAACAACCAACAATTGTACTGCCTTAAAGTTTTGAAGATGCCCTTTGAACCCCTGGCCATTCGTATCGATTTCCGAGAGCCTCGCCATCACAATATAGTGATCAAACTTGATCAATGCTACCGTTTGATTGGCTTTATTCATTACAGGTAAACAAGTTTCCATTACTCAGGTAGGTACTGACGGACAGACAGACAAAAGCAACGACTGATTGATGGACAAGAGAGTTGGCTTTTATGCAGTTTACAAACAGTTGTAACAACTCGTGTTTTTTTATGAATAGCCTGTTCTTGCATTTATTTTTTATTATTCATTATTTATAGTGATAAATAGACAGTTTAGAATTAAATTCCTGCTATAATCTTGATAAAATTAAGCATTTTATCAAGATTATAACTAATAAGTATAAAAACAGATACTTATTGACAAAAATATGATAAAGTTATCTAGTAAGAGATAAATAATACATTATCTGTTATTACATATTCATATCATCTTCAAAGAAGCGTTTTGAATAGATTAAATATATACCTAAACAGCCATATACTCACATTACTGCTGTATTGTCTTTGAAATTAATCTTTAATCTTGATTTTCGGTTATTAAGTATTTATTTACTTAGAAGTACTTAGCATGCTTTTGGAATAATAAATTATTGTGCAATATCTAATTAATTTGTAACACTCCATTATCTGGTTTGAATGTGTTGTACAGATTCACTTGCACGACAGCTAAAAGTGAAATTGACGCTTTTGAAATTAATTTGACAGATTTGTATGAAGCCATAGACAAAGTTGGGATTTAACCTTGAACAGCAGATTTTGCAAGCCGCACTTAAAGATTGTCGTGTTATATACTTATCGTCATATTATACGCCCACACTTCGCCAATATATAGTGGTCCCACGTAATAGGTGGCGAGCCTATTGCCGCTTACCGGGCACTGTTATGTTCGCCAGAGCCTCGTCCGTTGATCGGCAGGTGCACCACTTGCAGGTGAGGTTGGCTTGGACTCCTTAGGTCTTGGCAGGATCCCTATACACATAAAAACGTATAAGTAGTTCTACATGGTACTAGACGCAAAAAATACTAGCTCTTTGCCCAAAATTCTTATAAGAAACTCAAGCTAGATGTACAAACAAGTATTTTTTTAGTAAAATCAGTTTATTATATTCCATGCAGGTCTATTAAATTCTATGCTCTTATAAATAAGCATTTTTCTTAATGTACCACGTCATAACGACTGCATGGTAAGCAGTCGATGCAGTCACGACGGTCTGCTAAAATGCCGTTTCACGCCCCGCTTAAAAGACCCGGGATTATAGGAAACCTTGTTTTAAATTATCTTATAATCTGTTTTGCTCGCATTGTAATTTTATTATAATAATATATTTGTTATTACAATAGGTAAGTTAAATTTTATAGCACTTTGAAGCTACAAAAGCTCAGTGGGACTTGGAGGTCACAGACGTTCACTGTAATTAAACAGAAAGCAGTTTCTGATAGGGTGACCATTTGATATCGACATTGCTCGTGCTTCAGAGAGCACGTCAAGCCATGCAAAGGTAATTTTATTTTATTTCATATTAGTTTATAAAATAAAAAAATATACATAGTACTTGAAAACGTCAAAATTAAATATAAAAAACAATCGAAATATTATTACACTGAAATCACGAAGCTTAGGTTCACTTACATACAACACAACAATTAAAAAAAAACTAAGTGTAAGTGAATCTAAGCCGATTTCAGTGTAACTATATTTCGATCGTTTCTTATATTTAGTTTTACTAGAACTAGAAAAAAACTTACAGGCTATGCTCTTTTAATTTATCAATTGCTTTGTTACAATCTTCATTTGTCTGTGAAGCTATACAATGCAATTTAATGTAACATTAACAATATTCATGTTCTAACGCATTCATATTAGAATAGCCTGTTTGAAGCGGCAGTTGAATCTTAAGCAAGTTGTTCGTTACGTACCTCCCTACGTTGTTCTCAGACAGGGGACTTTGTTTGGCTGTTTGCCGTGGAAGGCTTGAAATATTCTAACAGTGACCTGCCACCGCCAACACGTTGTCTGCGTGGTGGAGTTCTCGTACTATGTCGCGAAGTTTGCTGACTCAATAGTTTGGTATCCAACTGAATTGCTTTTAGTTCCCTTTTGTCATGCTTATACCTTCGTCAGGGTATAGATTAAAAGATGGATTAAAAATATCTTTGTAACAATTCCCGCGTTACTGTAATTTCCCGAAAAATCGAGAAACTATTCAACACAATTCTCGATTTTTCGGGTAATTACAGTAGCGCGGGAATTGTTCCAAAGATATTTTTAATCCATCACTTGCTTACAATGGATTTCCGCAAAGTAACGCCTGTATCAATAAATTATTTAGATTAAAAGAGTTGAAAAGGATCAATTCGGTTGCAAATGGCAACACACTCTAGTGGAACATTATTAATAAGAATCAATCATTAGTACAACATATGGCAGCTTCAGAAAGTAAATATTGATACAGAATTACGTACAAATATTTAGTCTTGAGGATAATATGTATCTATAAACAGCTTAGCAGGAAAAATCGTGAGAAATTTCTTTATCAATCATCACTATCTTATGTTTCAATCGATATGGTTTTGCCAGAAACGTCAGCCCGAATAGTGACAAGACACACAATTCTACTACTAGTATTTGTGTAGCCTACTGGCTGAACAGAGGAAGTATAGTTACGTGGTCAGTTTTTGCTTGCATCGCCCGCGGGGCCAAGGGCCGGGGCTACTATCCGGGGCTCCTATCCGGGGGCTCAGGGCCACAAAAACATCGCCACAATGGAAACTTGCAACGTGCTAAAATTCATCGTCAGCCCATCTATCACTGAGGCGATGTGGTCTAAATAACACGCGGCAGCGGGAGATATTTTTAACACTTTTTACTATATTTTTGACTCAATGAAGTTGATTCTAATAAATTTTTGATATTATTAATTATCTTATAATTTTTAAAGTATGTAATTAGATTTGATCTAAATTTATATTTACCCTTTAGAGGCACTTTTTTTAATGTATTATAAAACTGCTAATGTCAAGTGCATGAGAAATATATATTTGAAAAAAATAAACAGAAAAACTTGAAATCAATATAAAATATTTCTTAAATGTCACCAGATAGAAATTAAAAACTAACAAACAGACTTGGAGAATAAATTCAAAATAACTATAGGCGACATACCATATAATTTATTTGCATTAATTAAAACTATTTATATTGTTGCAAAAATCTTTGACTAGCGATATGGCGTGGTGGCGAGTAAACCCGCACTACGCTCCTGAGGTCGTTGGTTCAATTTCCACACAGGACTAAATATACTTCAACTTTTTTCAAATTATTATCAAAAGATTACAAGAACAATTAATTAAATTTAAAAACAATAAGCGTTCTAAGAATTATGTCGCTCGCTCTCATCCCTTGCCCCACCCATAGATAACAGTTACAAGTTGTTATTTAAATACAATTACACAAACAAACAGACAATCAGGCAGGGCTGTCGATACGCAGCCATCGTTAATCATCCATCATGTCTGACGTTTTCTCCAAGTTCTCAAGAAATCATTGATAGGTGTAACAGCTCTTTACAATCTCCCAAATATGCATGAAGAAATGCTAAATTAGTGACACTGACTCTCATCAGTGTAATAAAAGATTAATAATCATGCTTATATTATAAAGATTTGATTATTTATTTGTTTGTTTGTTTGCATTGAATAGGCTCCAAAACTATACGATTGATTTGGAAATTCTTTCACCAATTAAATCTACATTCTTATTGAGAAACACCACCCACTCAACCCTATTTTTAAGGGATTCCTACGTAATCTCCGACAATGTAACCCACACGGTGTAAAATAATAATTTAATTCCGACCCAAGATAACTTTCAAGCTTAAAATTATTAGCTCTATGTGTAATGAAATTCAGAAAATAGATTGAAGTCAAAAAACATATTCAAATTTGTTTCGAATAAACCTACGAAAACCTTGAGAATCACAAAAAATACATACTACATTCACGCCTGTTTCCCCGGTAGGCAGAGGCATTTTATACACCCACATTTCGTCAATTTTATAGTTGGTCCCACGTAATAGGTGGCGAGCCTATTGCCGCTTACCGGGCACTGTTATGTTCGCCAGAGCCCCGTCCGTTAATCGGCAGGTGCACCACTTGCAGGTGAGGTTGGCTTGAGCTCCTTAGGTCTTGGTAGGATCCCTGTACACAAAAAATACAGATTATTTGACGACCGATATGGCGTGGTGGCGAGTATACCCGCACTCCACTCCTGAGGTTGTGGGTTCGATTCCCACACAGGACAAATCTTTGTGTGTATATTCATATTTATATGAATATTTGTTCTGGTCTGGGTATTTTCCTATGTATATTAAGTATTTATTTACAAAAAAAAAAGTATTTATGTATGTTTATCCGTTGTTTAGTATCCATAACACAAGTTCTTAATGATACTTATCTTGAAACTAAATAATTGGTGTAAGTGTCAGAAATATTAAAAAAAAAAAAAATATATATATTCTCGTAACGTTAATACCTTGTAATCACAAACGCAACTATCTATTAATTGTTACTAGACCTTTCTTTTATTTATTTATTTAGTACACATACAGAAAAACTAAGAAACATTAGGTACAAGGACAGCTTATTCAAAAAAGAAATATATTTGTTTGATTCTTTGTTTGATTAATGCTATTAACACAGCGATTAATTCCATTTCAAAGTCAAAAGCTTCATTAATTTTGGCTCTCATGAAGGGCAAAATAAGAACTAACGCACAAAATCAACATTTGAAAAATCAAAGTTTGAAAATCTGTTGAGATTATATTCAATAATGATTTCATTCGTTTATCAGAGTCATAATTTTTCTTTGCCGTCGATGCTGTTGCTATTGGTTAAATTTTATACAATTTTACTAACATACCTCTTTATAAGTTTTTTTTTATGATTTCACATTTTTGCTTTTATAATGCTAAAAACTATATAGTCATGAAATTATTTTTTACTAGAATATTTAATAAATTTAAATTATGTAACTAACATTCAATCCATTGTTGGAACATATTATTTATCTGGTATATTTTTTTAAATAATTATTATTAAACCTATTTCTTAACAGCCTCACTTTTGCAAACACGGTGGCCCAGTGAATGTAGACGTTCAATAGATAGATTTACGTCTCCAGAGATTTCCTCCGTACCCTCGAGTGGTTCATCAGTTAACCATTAATCACGGGCAGCCAGTGACAGCCCTGGCGAATCGCGAGGTGGCCCGCCACCGCGTCAGGTGACTGGTAGACCGATCGCCCTCGTGGGACTCTTGTGCCGGACCTTGGACTATGTACGAAAGGGCGTAAGATTGAGGCTTAAGCAAGAAAAATAAATGAGATATAATTTCTTACATGTTCCGTACTGACAAGGATAAAAAAAATTTTTTTAGGACGACCTACGTACCTGTACTTCCCTCCTGACGTCGTTGGTTCAATTCCCATACAAGACAAATCTTTGTGTGCATGTAAATTTTACCTGGTCTAGGTGTTTCTTAAAATTAAAAATCATTTATTAATGTTTGGCTCAAAAGAGCTCTTATGAAGGTCAAAACTTAAAAACTAGCGCGCCCATTTACTGCGTGCGGGAGCTTGATCGTAAAAGAACGAACAAGAAAATCTTAAAGGTTAGTTTTTATGTATGTTAAGTATATATGTACAAAAATAAAATATTCAAGTAGCTATATAACGATTACTTAGTATCTGTTACCTATGTATTAGGTCTTTACATAAATATAAAATAGTCGTCGTGGCCATATTGATCTCAAAAACTCGGCGTTTGGCTAGGAATTCCAAATTTAAATTTATTTCAATTTAAAGCTATTCTAATGGTGTTCTGAATGTAAAAATAGAAAATTTTAAATATCGCATTACTTTTTAATATGACTTTCATCGTGGCACGAGCTCTGCAGAACAGCTCGAAGAATTAATGAAGGTACTGTTCAGTGAATGGTGGATCAGCGTTAGTATCATCCACTACAGCTTCCTAAGATCTGGTCCGACGATTACGGCAAATCTATATTGTTCACAACTGGAAACCATGATGGACTAGCTAGCCGTTAACCGACATTAGTTAACTGCTCTAGCCCACTGCTGCTTCGGGATAACGCTAGACCACGCATTGTACAACAGACGAGTTCGAGATTTACCAGAATGTGTCCCTCCGAACCATCGTGCGAGCTCCACGTTACGTGAGGAACGCGACGATTGCGAGGGATCTGAAATCAGAGAGCATTGAAGCCTTCGTGGGACGCCTAGCGGGACCTATGTTCGCGCGGGCGGATGCGTCAAGTCGCGAATCACTTCGTGGCTTGGCGCCGCTGCACGCGCGACCACCGGATGCTAAGGCATATGCCCGAAGCCTGATCCCTCGAACGAAGTAGGATTAACCAGACCACGAGCCAAGGATATATCACATGCTAGCTGATCGCCCTAGAGCCAACTGCCTCGGGGCTTGACCCCCCTGCGGCTCACGTGGATAACTACGATACAACAGACGGTGGCGAAACTAGAGGAGCTGGAATTGGAAAGTCTCCGTAACCCACCATACTCCCCGGACCTTATTTTTTTTTGTCTTACGTCGGTAACAAAATGTATTTACGCACTGCCTTCCGGCCAAAGGAGGACCGAAAGGGGGTGTGAGACTCACCACCGGCAGACGCGACTGCCAGCAGTAATACCCACTAAAAATGTTATGACGACGCCCGCCGCTTGTTAAAAAAAGGCGGGGGCCAGTACCTGGGTTTCAGCGTCTGACACCCTGACTGACTAAAAGTCAGCCCTTCCGCTCCACCTGGAGCTGGTTATTTGATGATTTTCTATCAGAAAAAAAACTAAAAGTAAAGTATGTAGAAGACACTTTTTCGTTTGTACGTTCAATATTGTATATAAATTAATTTTTTCATTAGTATTTAATTTTATTTATAGACCATTTGCGTGGTAATTCCTCATTAATAGTAACGTAATCGAGTAATTAACCTGTGTATAGTTACATAATTTATGTGCTCGGCGCTTATCGGTAATGCGTCGCATTCCTGCGCGTACGCAAACATTTTGGTGCATTCGCGGTCCGTTTGTAATTGTTTTGACAATTAATGACACTTTATGTGGCGCCAATATCGAACCTTCGACGACGTCATGGAGTCACACAGTCATGGGAACTCTTAGTTCTGCGGATATATTAGCGCACACAGTGCTTAAGCGCCTTTAATTTTCCGAAAATATGACCTGAATCATCATCCTATCCTAGCATTATCCCAGTTTCCCTAGACTAGGGCTTAGGGCCCAGTGTCTGGGAAAATATGATGAATTTATGACCGAAATATATCATTGCAATAAGTCTAATCATATGAAAGCATGGGGTGCTTTTCATTACATTTTTATTTATATCTATTAATTTTCTTATTATTACTTCATTATTATTATGTTATGGTATACTACTAAGACCTAAAGAGCCCTAGCCAACCTCACCTGCAAGTGGTGCACCTGCCGATCAACGGACGAGGCTCTGGCGAACATAACAGTGTCTGGTAAGCGGCAATAGGCTCGCCACCTATTACCTACGTGGGACCAACTATATAATTGGCCAAGTGTGGGCGCATAATATGCCTCTGCCTACCCCTTCGGGGAATCAGGCGTGAATGTACCTTTATATATGTGTATGTATTTTTATTTTAGAATCAACTAAACAGAAGAGTATTGAGTTACATGACTTTGCTATGAATTTGAATTAAATCAATCATTATATACATTAATAATAAATGTATGTAAAATTTACTTTATTGTATACACTACAAAAAAGGAACATTACTGCAATGGATAAATTATATATTTTTTTCTGCTTTTGCAATTTTTATTAAAGCGTAGTTGAAAACGCGTCTATAAGATTAAACTATATTAATCTATATTACGAATCTTGAATTCAAAGATTCCGTTAATACATTCTCACGCTCATAAGGGTCACGCTAATAAAAGTTAATGCTTTTCTGTGAAAATCTTGTAATGGCCTCATTGCCGACCAATATGAAATAATTACAATACAAATGTTCCAAATATTTAATGATTTGAAATATTATTATGGTTGTTGTCGAAACAATGATCAATTTGTTTTTACAAATTTCTCGAAATATAATCTCGATCTACGTAGTAATTAGTTTGGTAATTAATGTGCAAGTAGTGTAATAGGCATTGTCATTATATATTTTGACAACATATATACGTGTTATACATAGCACCTACCACCATATAGGGTGTATATGGTTCCTACCACGATCTGAGGACCCGAAGCCAACCTCACCTGCAAATGGTGCACCTGCCGATCAACGGACTCGGCTCTGGCGGTCATAAAACTTCCCGGTAAGCGGCAATAGACTCGCCACTTATTACGTGGGACCAACAGTGTAACTGGCGAAGTGTGGGCGTATAATATGCCTCTGCCTACCCCTTCAAGGGAACAGACATGATATTATGTATGTATGTATGTATGACTGCTCGCATTTTTGTTCACCTGATCCACGGGATCTTTAAAAACTTGATTATTTCCTTCTTAAAGGTCCCTTTTATTGTTACAACATAATTCATGCAAATTAGGTTAATGGTGTTCTTGATGAAGTGAGTTTGTTTCTGATGCATTTTTTAATGGGTTGGATTATTTTTATTTTTAATGAAATTTTGTTTGGACTTTTTGTGCTTTTAATTTCGAAAAAAGCGTACTTTATGGTAGACCATGCAAGCAATGGCGGGCACCAGATACATAGTTTGATAATGATGCGAAGGTGTTTGGTCCGTCTGTTGTGCTGTTTCATACCTAAGACGTTTGTGCATTTGGGGTACCTGACCTTTATCATTTTATATCGAAATATAACATAGTCTTTAAGGTTAGTGAACACATAAGCTAGGAATATATGTGACTCGTTTCCAAGAAAATAAATCCTCACCAAAAGAAAGTGAAAATGCAGTATCTACTTTATTATGTAGTTATTTATGGTGTAAAGATATTATTATTTATTTTTCTCTTTATTAATATTAGATATTGTTATCACGTAATTACGAATTACTTTAAAGTTATTGAAAGCTGCGATAAAAGCCTCACTTTGTGCAGATGAAGTTAGCAAAAGAAATGTATTGTATTGGTGGGCAAAATAATTATAAAAGTTGTTAATTTTATCATTTATATCGTTAAATTAGTATTAGTATAGTTTTCTACGTGTGTCCTTTGCGTGTGTAATAATAATAAATAATAATATGTTCTGAGGAACTGTTTAAAATAACGCCAATGGCATCTTTGCATTATCGCACACCACCTCAACGACAGGGAGAAGTCCAACTTCGCACCTAAGGAAAGACAGGTGCGCGGATGATACTTTTTTAAGGAAATTTTCTGTCTCGTATTCTTAATATGTAAAATGGGTTTTTCTATGAGATTATATAACGGGTCTTTAAAAAAGGCCGTAAAACAATATAGAGTAATGCGCTAGCCTAGTGTTGTAAACAATAATATAGTATTCAATTGGCAGTAGCTGTAGGCCATTTTTGTTTATTATTATTAGTACCGCATGTTTAGTTATTATTTTTTGATCCTTATAATTTAAGTTTTAGAAATATTTTGTAAATAATTTATAAGATGTACGTTCCGCACTGCACCCAAAATGGCCCAGCTGAAAACCAACGCTAGAACACTGGACTAGCATATGCTGAGTTGGGTCATTTTGGTGCATCATATAAACATT
This sequence comes from Musotima nitidalis, assembly GCA_949126915.1. NCBI lineage: Eukaryota > Metazoa > Arthropoda > Insecta > Lepidoptera > Crambidae > Musotima > Musotima nitidalis. Next base: position 19,714,210 of record OX421421.1, read on the forward strand.
TATTAATTGATTTTAGTTTTAATATTTAATTGTATGGTGCACCAATAAATATTTTTATTATTATTATTTTCTAACAGATAGGCTGTATACCTCAGTGCCCTGCCAAATCCACGTTCCTATCGCAATCCTAATTAGACACCTGTCACATTAGAGTACATTGTGGACTTCTTGGCGGGAAAGTGAAGCGTCATGTCTGCAGTTTTGTTTTATTTTCTAAAATTTGTGATATTTCTAACATTAATGTGTAATAACGGTGGATTATTAACCGTCAAGTGTTTGTGAATATACATGAGTGTTGGTAAATCTAACAAAACAGTGCAACATCACTTTTCAAATTTTCTCTCAAGGAGTCCATGTGAGATCTCAGTATAGTCCCACATCTTTACTGAGGACTCAAGGGGCTTAGGGGAGGGTATTTCATCTTCGATTTATCATCTTGATCACCACTCATTCTCATTTACTATAAATTATATATAATTAATATATCACTTACTTGACACTGGCTAAATGTGCTAGACGCACGAAGCCATTATTTAAATGGAAGAAGAAGAGTACATTGTGACGCCCTTTCGGAATCTCGCTCCAAATCGATTGTTAGTCAACAACTAGCCCTAATTGCGAATTAATAGCTATTTCTATGAAGTAAATAGTTTGTTTTGATTAGTTGGTCGCGGCCATGCCGGCAGTCACGTCCGCAGCTTAATGGCTTCTATCTGTTTCTATAATTGCTTATTAATTACACCGCAGTTTCAGGTAGTATCTAATTGAGCGGGTTTTCCTGGTACACTAGGGCACAAAAAGAAATATATCAATAAGATACCTACATAGAACCTAACGGTTTGGTTATGGATCAGGTCGCATTTACCAACTCTTCAATATTATTATAAAAGTAAAAAGTTCTTTATTTCATAAACTATTTTACATAGCACTTAAAAACGTCAAAATAAAATAAAAATTACATATTACTACAAAGAAACCACGAAGCTTAGATTCACTCAAAAAAATAAAAAGTGTGTGCCAGTTCCGAGCCACCGCTCTATGAGAAGAACTGACCAGAAACTTACAGGCTTCAAGCACATTCATAACTAGCGATTTAGTGTTGTATGGTGTTCTGCTGTAAAAATGGTTTAAGACACATTTTCGGCGCCTCCTATTAGGCTTAACGATTACCCCATAAAGAGGTGATCGATGTTCCAGCACTGAAGCGTTTGAAAACAAAAGTCACACAAGAGACCAAGGATAAAAGTACTGACTCTGTAAACTTTGGTGCTAAAATAGACTCTCACCTCAGCCCATAAACGTCCCACTACTGAGCACGAGCCTCCTCTTACATACCAATGTGCGAGGGTATTGGGTCATACTCCACCACGCTGACCCAGTGCGGATTGGCGGAGGCAGGTGTATGGCGCCCTGCTGTTAGAATTTATCAAGCCACCCATTAGGCCTCTAACATGGCTTAACGACTACCACATTTAGTGATAACCGGGACCAACGGCTTAACGTGCCTTCCGAAGCACGGAAGCGCTTGATATCAAATGCCACACAAACGGTCATCCATCCAAGGACTGACCTCTGTAAATTCTGCTGTACTTCGGTGATCGTTTCCGACCACCGAGCACCGCAGAGCTCTTCAAATAGACAGAAATAAATAGAGAAATAGACTCTATACGTCTTGAAATAATTCATAATGGCTGTGTCCTTTTTTTCTCCTTTTTTTACTTTCTTAACGTAACAGTTTTGTACTATTTTAAGTGACATACGCCCAGTAATTTCTCAGAGAGATCTCTGTCGGAGTGTGAGAACAATTTGATTTATCTATTTTCCTTATTGGAAAATCACACTGCACCTTACCGTTAGTTACATTCTAAATTTAATTCTAATCTATTTATAGATGCAACAAACAATTTTATAAATGTCTGATGATAAAATAGAACGTTGCAAGTGAATAGTTATAACATTCACTAAATATAGTAAATGTAACGACCTAAGTAATTTAAGGCATAGTTAGTTAATAACTGTGTTACTTAAATATAGTGGCATTAATTTGTATCACGTGGGCTTTAATAGAAACATTTCTCTATTTATATTCCATTCCGATTAAATAACGTAATAAAATAATAAACATTTCCTAGAAATAAATATTTGGAATTTAAATCAGACCTAATTTTCGTAATGATGACTTTTTAATGAATTTCTACATATTTTCCCAGTATTTAATGCAGTACCTAATGACTTTTATTCAATCAAAGCATTCCTGACTGACCCATACATAAACTTTCCGGAACAATACAGATATAGAAGCGTTCGTAGCTCCGTAAAAAGAGTTGATAGAGATCAATCCTTGGAAGGGTAGCTAAAAACAATTAATGTCAAAGGTTTCCGTGCTTCAGAAGGCACATTATGCTGTTGGTCTTAGTTATCACTATATTAGGTAGCCGCTAATCCAAGGTAGAGGCCGTATTAGGAGGATAAATATAGTAAGTAGAGGTGTATAGGGCTTCTACCTAGATCCGAGGAGCCCAATCCAACCTCATCTGCAAGTGGTGCACCTGCTGATTAACGGACGAGGCTCTGGCGAACATATAAGTTCTCGGTAAGCGGCAATAGGCTCGCCGCCTATTACGTGGGACCAAAAAATATTATTGGCGAATTGTGGGCGTATTTATATGCCTCTGCCTATCCGTTCGGGGAAACAGAAGTGATTGTATGTATGTATATAATAAGTTCTACTAGCAATACACCTGCCTCCGCCAATCCGCACTAGAATATGACGTTGAGAGGCTGGGATGATGGTGACGAGAGATGGGAAACCCATGCACTGGAACCAACTTGCAAAGCAGGATGGTCATGCAAAGGAATGGCCAGTAATATTACGTTTTTTAGGCTTCGTTGCTGACACTTTGCACTATATAAGGATGATGCCTTAGACGAAAGGAATCGTGAGTTGGGCTCCCAGTGGGCGAAGCCTGGATTCTTATATCTTGAACATCTCCATCAACGCTTCTAGCCCCAAACTAAGCGGAATTTATACTATGGGTAGGTACTAAGCAACTGTTACATTTATTGTGGATGAGAAAACACCCAGATCAAGACAAATATTCAAGTAATAATATTGATAGCGGAATTAAATTGAAAATTTCATCACAAAGTTGGAGATATAGATTCAAAGAATTTTATAAAGGCACAACTAAACGTCAAGTACTTGTTGAACGTAATAAAGCGAGTTGTCGGCTACAAATCGCGTCGTGTCGCGCCGTGTCGGACATTGGGACGCGGCCGTCTCAAGCCGCCGTGTTTATAAGGATGTGTTCACTTGACCAATTGTTGGCTGGCACTCCTGTACCATTTCCTTCGTCTAGCGATGGCAGCGGCTCTCAAACTTGCGGCTAATTTGGTAAACATTAGCATCAAATAGCTATGCGCCAAAAGTAAGTCTCATAATAAAAATATTACGATAAACATGAACTCTAAAGTGTGTATACGTAAAGGCTAGTGGTTTACTGTACCTTTATGTATATAAAACTGGCAACAAACCTTAAACCAAAAAAGTCTTTTAAAAAAATCGACTTAAAAACAAATGGTTTAGCCATTACAATAAACAAATCTATGCTTGCTTTCGACCGAGTACCTACAGATAAATACCAGTAAAAACTTTGCATCTGAGCTAGTATCATACCTTTATGTATTACAGGTACATTTTCTTGGTTTTTGATTCTTCTCTGCTGAAGCACCTTATTTTTTTGTTTTACGTCGGTAACAAAATGCATTTACGCACTGCCTTCCAGCCAAAGGGGGACCGAAAGGGGGGTGTGGGACTCACCACTGGCAGACACGACTGCCAGCAGTAATACCCACTTAAAATCTTCCGACGTCGCTCGCCGCTTGTTGAGAAAGAGGCGGGGACTGGCCCCCGCCTCTTTCTGGGATGCAGCTTCTGACACCCCGCCTGCGGTCAACGTCCCCCGGACCAAAACCGGGAGGACCTCCTCAGAGAGGCGCAGTGGACGCACCCCTCCTACCTCCCCGTGCGACCATAGCGTGTGTGGCCCACTTCCCGGAGGGTCCATATTGAGACAGCAGGGGCCCCCTGCCCCCACTGCCTAGACCCACCTGGCGCTGCTGAGCGGGCCCTCCAGGCCCGCCCGCTACGCCCTCCACAGGTCCCTCTTAGTTTCTCCCCCGGTAGTCAGTACTAAGGGCACCCAGAGTCGTCGGTCTCTGGGTGTTACCTTTTTCCGGCCTCCGGGAGAGGTACTCAGCCCCCCCACCACGCCTGTTTGGGGGGGCTGCTGAAGCACCTGCCCGCAGTGAAGTCCGCCGTTAGCTGTAAGTTGACGTAAGAGCTTTAAGACCAAATTTAAATAAAAACATCTTACTTTGACAAATCTCAATATGTTTTTTTAAAATTACCATGCTTAGGACCAGCAAGTTTGAGAATAACTGCCTGTTCATATTACGGAATGTGTCAACAATTGTGTTCCGCGTCACGAGGGGGTGTGTGAAGGGGCACGGAGGCGGGAGGGTGGGAGGGGGAGAGGGCTATTAGTCCCGATTGTACGTCGCAATCGAGTTACATCACGTCTAGGGCTAGCGGCCAAGTAGGATGTCTTTGTTTATTTCCATACAAAGACATCCTACTTTGATGTAATTTGTTTAATCTTATTTCAGTCTATTTAATAAATAAATATTCTCTTACAATCACACCAATTATTTGGTTTCAAGATAAATATCATTAAGAACTTGTGTTATGGATACCAAATAACGGATAAACATACTTACATACTTTTTTTTTTTTTAAATAAATACTTAAGATACATAGGAGAACACCCAGACCAGAACAAATATTCATGTTCATGCACACAAAGATTTGTCCTGTGTGGGAATCGAACCCACGACCTCTCGAGTGAAGTGCAGGTATACTGACCTCCACGCCATATCGGTCGTCAATTTATGTATGACTTTACATGCATACCTCGAGATGTATAAGATATATCAAAATGAATATATCGCACGCTGAGAATGAAAGTGAGCCATTTCAAAATTTCAAATTTTTGGATAGAGACGAAAATTTTTGGTCTCATTAACGATATTCTTTTTGTTCTTCAATTAAGATTTTATTATGTCAACATTAAGATTAATAAATGGTTTGTATAACATTATTGGACTTTTCTACCTTAAATATAACTTTTTTTGTGTAATTTTATATATTTAACTCATTTCACCAAAATTTTGAAATCAGTTACTTTCGTTCTCAGCGTGCGAGTATGATGTTAAAACCCAAATGAACAATTATCTCATATCCCAGATATACCTTAACGACTAATATCTGACGAACACAAAGCATTACTAATTGTGATTATTTTCATAAGTAAGTGATGGATTAAAATTATCATGTAGACAATTCCCGCGCAAATATAATTTCTGAAAAATCAAGAAACTATGCAACACGACACGTGTTTCGCCTTTACACTGGGCATATTCAGGTAAGATAGGAGCCCCAGAACAACGATGTCTTCACGACTAACGCTGAAACGAGAGAAACTCTCGTATAAGGGCGAAACACGCGTCATGTTGAATTGTTTCTAGATTTTTCGGGAAATTACGATTACAATGGATTTCCCCAAAGTACCGCCTGAATTCATAAATTATTTTTTTTATAATTTACTGTAATGCTTATAAAACATTATCATTATTTCAGCCATATGAAGTCCACTTCTGCACATAGGCCTGCCTTGATCAGATCGTCGATCCATTGTGTGGGATTATCCTCTACAACGTTTACTGGTTCAATACGTGGTTAAAAGACTTCTATATGGCTATTTATTTTAAGTTCTGAGCTGTAATGCTCCCAAACTAATTTAGGAACTTTAGATATCCAAGGATCTTATTAAATTTATATATATTTGATTTCTTTTAAATTATTTTACCAGATTCATGTAGCTGATGCCAATCCAGCACGGTAACCCTAGTTTGCCGCCCATGCAAGTCCAGATCTAAACGCTTACCTTGCAGCCCAGTTAATCGCCATATTGTTTGACCCACAATGATGTATTCAATTGGCTCGACGTACCCAGGCCACACTGTACCTACCAGATCTATTATTGTATTCAAGATCATTGTAAATATAAAGTTAATGAAGATCTAAAGTTAAAATGCAATAGTTCTATAGACTTTGAGTATGAACTGAACTCCTCTCCCATTTATTTTTCTGAGGGAATTTGATCAATATGTGCAAAGGGCTAGGGTGGGGGGGGGGGTACCTCCCACAATTCAACTACTTTCAAGGTCTGTGCTAAAAGTGAACTTTGCTAAAAATGGGGTATATGGGCTTGAGATTGTGGTTGGTGGTTATTTTCGAGTCTCATATATAAATAATGAAAAAATATTTTTTGACAATTACACAAATTATTTTAGTTTTAGAGTAATCATTTCAGCTTTATAAAAGTATACATACCTACATACATACATAATGTCACGCCTCTTTCCCTTAGGGGTAGGCAGAGATCACATCCTTCCACTTGCTATCTTGGCACACACTTTTAGCTTCATTCACACTCATTAACCTCCTCATACACGCCCTTTAGTATAAGCCTCCCATATGTTAGAGCCTCGTGTAGCCTAGTCAATAATTCTTTATTTTATAAACTATTACATACTTGATAACTTCGTAATAAAAAACAGTGTCAAAAGTGGCGAAGATCAGCCCAACGCAAGACTACATCGACTGCCTAATATGAAGCAGGATAATTATCATAATTATGATGAGTCAGATTAAAGAAACAAAAACAAAAAATTTAACGTTTCCGCCTTAAAATAACAACAATTAAACGTCATTCAAGACCTGAAATCACCTGTAACTGAGTTGAAAAGAAAACTTTATTAATATGAAGTGACAATTTAAAAGATCTTTCCGAATTAGATAGGGGTAAGAGGCTCAAGAGCGGTCACCATCTCAAGCTGTCGCCGACCGTCCTTGATTTATCGAGCCTCATCTATCCCGCACATACAAATGAACATGTCAAGCGTGTGTTGTCACACAAACATGTGTTAGATGCCATTATTGTCCGCCGTATGATATATCATCGACCGCCATTGCCGTGTAGGAGTATTGTGAGTCGGCTATTATACAGGTGAGCGGATTAGGTGTTTGATGTTCAATATTTTTTCCAAAAGAATGAAATGCATGTTATTTGGAACTTTAAATAACTTAATCACAAAATAAACTTCTTTAGAAATGTTTTACCGTGTTCTTTTAAATTGCTAGTTTAATGAATGAATAAATGAACACTTTATTGTACACTACATATAAAAAAAGTATTCAAATCACATAAACAAATATATGGTACAATGGGCGGCCTTATTATGTGATGTTTTCTATGAGATCATGAAACTATCTGCATGCATTAAAGACACCACAGTTTAACTTAGTAATAGAAATAAAATATCAAGCAACATTAATTGTATGCATGTCTTTCGCAACTGTAGGTATATCTCATTTCCATAGTATAAATGTAATGTATGTTTTATTAATTTACACAAAAAAAGCGACAAAGAAATAAAAAAATATATTTTTTTTATTACAATACCCCATTACGCCATTTTTTTTAATAACACAGCCCTTAGACACAATTAAGTCGGCATGTTTGGACCAAATACATATTACACACCATTGGACCGTTGTCTTCGCCAAAGTTATAATCAAAACACAGTTTTATAAAAACACAAAGCTTATCAGCAGAATAAGGCCGTGTGAGTCGCGCGGTGCCTTCGAAAGGCTTCGATTGAGCTATCCGACACAGCTTCAAACACACCGCGCCTCTAAAGCCCTTTGACTGTCGACATCACGCGTTTTTACCTCGCCCTTAACCCATAATGGCTTACCTTCACCCTTACAACAAACCATATAAAGTCTAAAGTCTTCTCCAAAAGCACAATCTTGATTTTTCTATAGATTTGTAAAGCGTTATCCATTTAACCCTATGTGAAGCATTGTTGTTGGAAATTTGTCAGATGTGTGACAGTCCTATTCTGTTTTTGTGTAGTATCAGACGCGCTAATGTGTCGACGGGACAATGCTATGTAATTGGTATTGTTATCTATTGTTGCTGTATGTTTTACGCGTCTCAGATTGAGCCTTCAGATAGAACTGTGCTGGGAGGTTTTTTGGCTTGGAATTTGTTTTGAGGCATTCTTATTTCATAAACTTTTGCTGTTTTGTATACTGAATACTTTATTGCGTTCCAACAATGTGTTTTACAAGATGGTAGTTTTACAAAAGTATCAATTGTGGACCTGTCGGGCACGGCATAGTGTAGGTGAGAGGAGGAAGGACGCTGTTTAATTACTAGTTAGTCTAGGTAATCTAATTGTTCATTAAATAATTCATAAATATTTGCTCATTTTTGACTACGAGTAGTTATTAGTTGTTATTCTCATTAAATTTCATAGTACTTATGTTAAGATTGTGTTGGGTTTAGAGTTATTGGTGGGTAATGAAAGCCTTATTACATTAGATGATTTAAGCAAAGTAGGCACAACACAGTTTTGCTTTAGAATTATATATATATACATATATATTTTTTCCTTTTATATAATGGCTCGTGCGGTTTGCACATTTAGCCAGTGTCAAGTAAGAGATATATTAATAACATATAAATTATAGAAAATGAGAAAGAGTGGTGATATAGATGGTAAATGGTAAATAAGATGCCTTTCCCCTAAGCCCCTTGAGTCCTCAGTAAAGATGTGGGACTATACTGAGATCTCACATGGACTCCTTGAGAGAATTTTAAAAGTGATGTTGCACTGTTTTGTTTAATTTACCAACACTCATGTACGTTCACAAACACTTAACGGTTAATAATCCACCGTTATTACACATTCATGTTCGAAATATCACAAATTTCAGAAAATAAAACAAAACTGCAGACATGACGCTTTTTCTTTCCCGCCAAGAAGCTATATGTATTTTAAAATTATTTATTTATAGTTATTTCTTTTGCAAATAACAAATGCTAAGGCCAATAGATAAACCAATTGCATGACCTTCTCATAATCATCACCTCAGACCATTAACGTCCCACAACTGGCGGAGCGCTGAGCGCTTTCGTGCTGTGTTACAAACGGTCACCCACCCAACACTGGCCTTTGTGACCTCTGCTTAACTTCGATGATATCAGTCCACTTTTTTTTCTGAAATAATTGCTTTGTACGCACATATAGCTAGTGTCAAGTTAAAGACATATTAATAACATGTAATTCATAGGAAATGAGAATGAGTCTTGAGAAAGATGATAAATGAGATGCCCTCGCTCTAATCCCATTGAGTCCTAGATCTTGTAAAATAAAACAAACTGCAGATATGACGCTTTACTTTCCCGCCAAGAAGACCAGAGATTATGATTCGTTGCAATTAGGAAGATGACATAACATTATTTAAATGTCTTCCCGGGTTGTATATTAATAAATTAAGAAATAAAGCTCTTACAATTACACCAGTTATTTAGTTCCAAGATAAGTATCATTAAGAACTTGTAAATAAATAAATAAATACTAATGACGGATAAACATACTTTTTGTACTTAACTTACTATACATAGAAAACACCCTTACCAGTACCTACAATATATTAAAGTTCGTGCACATAAGAATTTGTCCTATGTGGGAATCGAACCAACGACCCCAGGAGCGTATACTGACCTCGAAGCAATATCGATCGTCAAAATATGATCAATATATATTGGATGGCATGTATGTAATGTTTAAAAAATTCTAACAGCAGGACGCCATACCCCTGCCTCCGACTATGCGCAATGGGTCAGCGTGGTGGAGTATGACCTAATACCCTCACACCTTGATATGTGAGAGGAGGCCCGTGCTCAGTAGTGGGACTTAAACGGGCTGAGATGATGATGATGAAGATGTATGTAATCAGCACAATATCTTACGCCATTGAACTATGGCAACTTTAACTAAAGAAGGCGTTAACCCGACAATGGTAAAAGTACGTCCACCGTTCCTATAACATATTGAGTTAACCCTTCCCGCGGTGATCCTACCAGACGCAACCACTAAACCGGAAAACGCAAATTATACAACAAAGACCTAACACATCTGCGCTCGCAACTCTTTGAGGAACACCGACTTTTCTTTGGGATTTTATACCTTATGCCGTTGGAAGAAGGAGGCCTTGTAAGCCGCGTTAAGCAGATTTATTGATATAAGATATGTGGAATAAGTGCAGGGGATGCAACGGTGCAGACAAATCCGCGTTGAGTGTCTTAGGGTGACCATGCAGCGTCCTCAAATTAAAACTGCCCAATAACTAAAAATCAGAGAGGTCTGAAACCATATTCTAAATTCTCAGAAATATCTTATCCTAGCATTATCCCGGTTGCCCTAGACTTAAGCTTAGGGCCCAGGGTCTGCTCACTGGATTTGACTGAATTTCAGTTATTATGTGAAGCGACTGCCGTCTGACCTTTGCAACCCAGAGGGAAACATCATTCTATGGTTAAACCAGCTGTCAGTCTGTTAGAAGGCACTGACTTCCTAATAACGACTGCCAAAGATGTTTATGACAGCCGGGACCAACGGCTTAACGTGCTTTCCGAGGCACGGAGCAAGCGATATTTACGCATATAACTTCGTAAAGTCATTGATGCGCCACCAGGGTTTGAACCTGAGACCCTCTGATATTAAAGGCAAGGAGACTCGCCACTGGGCTATCGCCGCTTTTCAAAATAATTCATCTTCTTCCCGAAGTAGGTACTCAAATCTAGGAGCGCCAATTTACTTGGGCGGGAGATTGCTATGGTTGGCAAGAAACTCGCCGTAGGTTGGAGTGTTGGTAACCGTAACCAATAAAGTAATGCTATTTCTTTGGTCCATAATTGGCGTTGGCTTCCATCAAAGACAAAACTTTTTGTTCTATATTGGCTTATTAATCATAACTAATAGGAAATTGAGATACATTTGTTAATTAGGGGATCGTCACAATAATATCGATATAGCTTTTGATTCTAAATTAAACAAATATAATAAATATATATAAATAAATAAATATTACTGACACTTACACCAATTATTTAGTTCCAAGATAAGTATCATTAAGAACTTGTGTTATGGATACTAAATAACGGATAAACATACATAAATACATTTTTTTTTGTAAATATATACTTAATATACATAGGAAAACACCCAGACCAGAACATAAATTCATATTTATACACACAAATATTTGTCCTGTGTGGGAATCGAACCCACGACCTCAGGAGTGGAATGCGGGTATACTCGCCACCACGCCATATCGATCGTCTAAATATATCTGACATAATAAGTAAATATAAGGAGAGCCTAAAGATTTCCCCTTACCTATCATTTGAAAACTTAAAACTTTTTAAACTTCCCTTATTCAGCTCCCATTATTGACAGTATCGAATTAATCGTATCCAGGTCACAGATATAAAAGAAATAGCTGTATAATATAAAATGCATGTGATTCGCGTGTCCGAACCCCCAAAAATCTAAATACAAATGGTGATATTTGCTGCATCTATTATTTATTTTAGATTTATTATAAAATTAGCAACGAAGAACATTTGCCAAGAAAATCATGGCGATATTACTTAACTAAGCTAAAAACTATCTTATTCTACACTAATATCCTCTATCATATGTTTTTTTATCGTCCATTTATCCCACTCGCAAAATAAATCGATAAGCACACTACCCTGGTGTTGCAAAATGAATGAGCCTGAAAGAGCCGGGCCGATCTTCACGGGTTATTAAACCTACATGGAGAATCGTTCAAACCACAAAAAAAAACTTTTTCAAACTCATACTTTCATAGTCCCAAAGTCTTTGTCAAAGGATTATATTTAAAAAAGATATCGCATTCAACGCGTCGTGTTTTAGAAAATAATTTCTGTGTTAAAATGCTTTTTCACTTATACTTTTCTAGTATCAGTTTCCGCTTTTTGGTTCGGGCCTAAAGTAGGTAAATTGTTTTTGATACTTAATCGGATTTTGTTGAGAGGTTTTTTATTCCAACTCTTTGACGTTTCATCGATTTGTAGTTGAGGATTACAATAGATGCGTTGAATGTTAAGATACTTGATAGATTTTTATTCTCGCTTCATTTTTTAGTGCTTTGTATTATGCCAAAATAATTAAAAGATATTTTGTGAAGTATAATATTTCTTTACAGAATAGCTTAACCGTCGTTAACATAATGTAACATTAAAAAATCTCATGTCCTAGCATTATCCCGGTTGCCCTAGACTTCAGCTTCGGCACAAGGTATGCTCACTAGATTGACCAGATTTGGCTGGATTTCAAGTATTACACGGAGGGACTGCCGTCTGACCGCAACCCAGGGTAAACATAGTTATACGGTTAAACCAGCTGTCAGGATGTAAGAAGGCACTGACTGCTTGATAACAACTTCCATAGATATTCATGACAGCCAACGGCTTAACGTGCTTTCCGAGGCACGGAGTAAGCGATAATTACGCACGTAACTTCGAAAAGCCAGAGGTTTTGAACCCGAGACCCTCTGAATTTGAAGGCTGTGGGTATCGCCATTGAGCTTTCGTCGCTCATATATTATATTTTTAAAACTAGTGATAAAATATGCAATAGCGATAACTCATTTTGGTGCGCAAACAATTACCAAAGTAAAGCAGAGTTTCGATAGGTCAGTCCTTGGAAGGGTGATCATTTGTGTGGCATTTTATATCCAACGAGTATACCAAAACAACGTACAAACCTAAAACAATACAATTGTAGGTAGATAATAGATATTAAGATGCGTAAAAAGGTAAATGTATTCATTAACATAAATAGAGGTTTCTCCAAATTTATTAAACAATGTAGTAAACAGATACTTTCATACATAAATTTACTTTATTTACAAGATCTTGCTCGCGACTTGTTTTACACACTGTGTATAAATAATTAAGTTAAAAGAGCACTCATTTTACTAACTTCTGTTATGGATACTAAACAATGGATAAACATACTTAAATAACTTTTTTTTTCTTGTAAATACATACGTAATATACAAAGGAAAACACCCTAGTAATTTAGTATCCATAACACAAGTTCTTAATGATACTTATCTTGGAACTACATAATTGGTGTGATTGTAAGAGAATATTTATTTATTTATTACTTAGTACTACAGAAGATAATAAATACATTATGTAAGTATATTACATATTTTCTTCTATTATTATATGTCATATTAGAGATGTATAGTTTATCGAGTTAAAATAAAAATATCTTAAAATATTGTTTACATACAAGGTAATTTAATGTTTTAAATCTAATGCAATATTATTTATTTTGAAATACGCTAAAATGTCACTATCCTTGGTCGACTTGGAAGACTTGGTCGTGTGGTATAACGGGACTAGAATGTGCCACCCCATCTGATCTCACGGGTATTCGTAAGAGTCGACGAAGAGAAATCCTACCGGATGATGGGCAGCAGCGTCATCTTGCGTACTGGCTGGAACTGCGTTCACCAACCCGCCTGCCCAGCGTGCTGATTAAAGAAGTAACCTATTGGGAAGGCTAATATTCAGCAGTAGGTAGACTTCAATACTTCATACTTTATTGCGTTCCAACAATGTGTTACAGGATGGTAGTTTAGGTACAAAAGTATCAATTGTGGACCCTGTCGGGCACATCATAGTGTAGGAGAGAGGAGGAAGGACGCTGTTTAATTAATTGTTAGTTAAATCTATTTGTTTATTAAATAATTCATAAATATTTGCTCATTTTTGACTACGAGTTATTAGTTGTTATTCTTCATAAGGCTGAAGTCGCTAATCAATCAATCAAATCAATCAAATACTTTTTATTTCATAAACTATTACATAGTACTTGAAAACGTCAAAATTATAAAACAAAAACAAATAAAATATAATTATACTAAAATCACGAAGCTTAGATTCACTTGCAACCAAACAATTTAAAAAAACAAAAAATATTTCAGTGTAAGTGAATCTAAGTGCCAGTTCCAAGCCACCGCTCTGTAAGAAGAACTGGCAAGAAACTCACAGGCTATGCTCTTTTAAATTATCGATTGGTTAGTTACAATCTTCATTTGTCTGTGACGCTATACAATGCAACATAATACAACATTAACAATATTCATGTTTTAAGTCATTCATATTAGAAAAGCCTGTATGAAACGGCAGCATTTTTATCAGCCATATAGTCTTTGATAGAATAGTATCCCTTTAAAGACAGCTTGCGTTTTATTGTTAATTTAAATTTATTTAGGCTTAATTGCTGTATGTTGCTTGGGATTTTATTATAGAATCGCACACATTGACCTTTAAAAGATTTGTTAATGAATGAATGAAATAACATGATGAATGATTAATTATAGAACAAATACCATCATGGGCCTCCTCAATATTCACATCGATCGGTCCTAAGGCGCTCTCTATTGGGAAGGCTTATTAGCAGTGGACGTCATCAAGCTAAGACGATGATAAAAATGTTGTAAGGGCTCATCTTTCTTCTTTGCCACATCATTTTGTTTTCCTTTCAGTACAATGTTTATATTTTGACGCACATTTAGACGTTAGGAGCGTGATATCGAGCTTATGTATTAAGACCTTCATACTAAGCGGTATTACCTTAAAACTACTAGAAAATGGCCACCGATCCGGAACGAGGGACGCCTGCACTTCACTTCTAAAGTCCTGAGTTTAATTACCTTGCAAAATATTTATATGGAAGAATATTTGGCACACCCAGACGTGTTACATTATATTACAAGCTCTTATATTTGTACAAAAAGTAGGTTAATGCGTTATATAGTATACTAGCTGTTGCCCGTGACTTCGTCCGCGTGGAATAGTATCTTTGGGTAGCATTTACAACCCCCTTTTCGCAATAAAAAGTAGCCTATATCCTTACTCAGGGTCTAGACTATCTGTATACCAAATTTCATTTAAATCCGTTCAGTAGTTTTGGCGTGAAAGAGTAACAGACAGACAGATAGACAGACAGAGTTACTTTCGCATTTATAATATTAGTAAGGATTCTCACATAACAAGGTCTGCTTAGTTTGGGACTAAAAGCGATGTGTGAGATGTCCATAGATATATTATTATTATTAAAAAGGAAAGTCTATTATAGAAACAAATCTCATGTTCCATTTTATAATACATGCAAAGATTAATGAGTGAACTGGTAGTTGCGGTAAACAGTTAGAAAATAGTAGACAATGACGAACTGTTTGTAAGTATACGTCACGCTCGGGAACGAACGCGTCGCCGCTGAGACACGCTTTCACATTACTTCACTCACTGATTCAGCATGATTTATTGAAAAAAAAGTTTTGCATAGGTATATGTACAGTAGTAATGTATATAGAGGGGGGGGGGGGGTTAAAAAGGTTAACGTTAAAGTTTAACCTGGTTTAAAACTAGTGCTATCACTGTCTTCATTGTATCAAATAAAAGTTGAAGTTGAAGAATAAATAAAACTTTAGATCTTAATTTGTAATAATCCCTTTTCTTATTTATTAGATTAGAATTTTCAAAATTTTAAAATAATATTAAAGATATTTGTTTACCAGATATAGTGAAACCGGGCTAACAGCTTAACGTTACTCTCGAAGCACGGAAGCGATCGATATTACATAACACAAAAACGGTCACCCATCCAAAAGAAATCTGCTTAACTTCGGGGATCAAGGACAACCGTGGAGCTACGAGGGAAAGGTTTTATAGAAAAATAGTTTGCACGTAGTTTGCGCTTACTTAATCGTATACAGGGTTACAGGTTAAGTCGACCTATTCCCGTTAAGGGCGTGTAGTTTACATCGTTTCTGACTGATTTGCTTATGAAACACCCTATCCTAAATCTAACCGTTTTCGAGATATTTTTATTTAACTGCTTTTTATAAAAAATACCCGATTTCCGGCTATCAGCTAAGATATTTTCAAATGTATAAGTCTTATTGTTATAATTGTTGGTTTTTTACATGTAAAATAAGATGGTTCGAGACCTCAATAACCAATATTTTACATGAAATGAATAAATTAGTCGTTGTGGACAATAAACACTTGAAGAAAAATATAAAATTTTAGAATGTGAATTTTCTTAAAAGAATATCTTAATAAAAATTTACGGCTCCTGTTTTGCAGATGCGCTTTAAAATATCTACGTTTCATTAGTTATCCAACAAGGTATAACAATCTAGGATTTTATTAAAAATTTGTAGAAAAATCTTAGTTCATATGCTAAAGGGGAGACAAAAAAAAGCTAAATAAAACAATACATGAGTACAAGACACTAAATTTATTAAATTTTCAACAAAACATGTCTAAATAAGTGTGCGTGTGTTTTAGGTTGCCAGGTGCAAAAGTCTTTTAGAATGGTAGCCGGATCACTGCCGGTGATTCTTTGCACCCCCTGCCCCGCCGTTACCAAGAAAGCTACCGTAATCTCGAATAGCGGGGCCGCCGGGGACTGGGGGCCGTTTGTGTGTATGTGCCATTCTATTAGGGGTATTTGCCCGTAATCACCACGCTGGGCAGACGGGTTGGTGATCGCAGTTCCAGCCAGTACGCAGGATGGCGCTGCTGCCCATCATCCGGTCCTATTTCTCTCCGTCGACTCTTACGACTCCCCATGAGATGAAAGGGGGTGACGCTATTCTCGCTATTCGGGGGGGCCGGCGCCACACGGCAAATTCTAGGCCGACAATTTAAATGGGGAATATTACGAAAATTTTCTTCGAGGAGACCTAAGTAATCTATTAGATGATTTGCCTCTCAATCTGATTCGAGACATGTGGTTCCAGCATAATGGCTGCCCTGCACACTTCAGGCGAAGTGTCAGAGAATGGCTGGATACAAATTATCCAAACAAATAGATTGGACGAGGTGGGCCTTTACCCTGGCCAGCCAGAAGTCCGGATCTAATCCCCATGGATTTTTATGTGTGGGGGCACATGAAGAGTCTGGTTTACAGTGAGCTTCACCCAATTACATCAGTTGAAGTGTTGAGAGATCGAAAAATAAATGCGGCTAATTAAATTAAAAAAAATTTAACTACTGGTGTAGTAAAAAGTGGACGTCGCAAAAGAATGAGAAGAATTGTGTTTAAAACAGAAGCGGACATGTTGAACATAAAATTTAGACATGTTTTGTTGAAAATTTAATAAATTTAGTGTCTTGTACTCATCTATTGTTTTGTTTAGCTTTTTTTGTCTCCCCTTTAGCATATGAAACTAAGATTTTTCTACAAACTTTAGATAAAATCCTAGATTGTTATACCTTGTTGGATAACTAATGAAACGTAGATATTTTAAAGCGCATCTGCAAAACAGGAGCCGTAATTTTTTTTTAAGATATCCTTTTAAGAAAATTCACATTCTAAAATTTTATATTTTTCTTCAAGTGTTTATTGTCCACAACGACTAATTTATTCATTTCATGTAAAATATTGGTTATTGAGGTCTCGAACCATCTTATTTTACATGTAAAAAACCAACAATTATAACAATAAGACTTATACATTTGAAAATATCTTAGCTGATAGCCGGAAATCGGGTATTTTTTATAAAAAGCAGTTAAATAAAAATATCTCGAAAACGGTTAGATTTAGGATAGGGTGTTTCATAAGCAAATCAGTCAGAAACGATGTAAACTACACGCCCTTAACGGGAATAGGTCGACTTAACCTGTAACCCTGTATAAGCAATATCGAATCAAAAATATCGAAATGTAGCAACCACTTTATTCCGTTTGGTTAAGAAATTACTTAACAATTAATTATATAAACATAATAATGGCCTTATCTGTCTGAGTGTGAGCGCGGTCTCGGCCTCACCGCCGAGATACCAAAGATTCATCATTGTTGAGCTTAATAGGTCTTAAAATGCTTGTTCCATATCTCGCGGACAGAGAGTTATCTGACGGCCACGATGACGGCCCGATGTTTGTGTATCGATTAATTAATAAATCGAGTTCGAATCGATCGAGATATAAAATCGATACACGCTGCCTCTCTAATTGAGTCAAGCCGCCACGAGAGATGCCGGGACAACTAGGCGGTTTCTTCTACTCACAGAGTTGAACTATCGTTGGAAATTAGTGTTTATTCCATTGGAATAACATGTAGATGTAAGATTTGGAGTGGTAATTATGTTGTTTTCATTATAGTAAAGAAAAAAATGAAGACCGAACACTAAATGCCGAGCATTTACCTGTCATATTATTAAAAAATAAATCGTCTCGCGGCGGCGCACGGGAATCGATATTTTTGATTAATGACGGTTAAATTCGATTATGTTGTTGACGATCTACGCCACTTTGATGGATCATTGTTGTTTTTTGCGTGAACTAATAAATAAAAGGTAACACTATATCGCCCGCATGGGTCCAATGGGCCCACGTTACACTGCAGCCTTGGGATAGTTACAAAGAGTAACTTTAGCAAATTTCAGCCAATTTTTCCTTTGTGTTCACCCGTTCGCACCTGTTGCCTGTTCTCACAGCGGCTTCTAAGACATATCGGCGTGTTTGACATTCAAAACCAAGCAGTAACGCGATACAGATCGCACAATGGAGTTTATCCACAAATCCCTGTTGGCTGAGAGTGCTAAAAGAAATGTCAAGGGTGAATTGGGATCAAAAGATTAGGCAGGCGGTCCGCCCGCGCACTTTGGAAAAAACTCGCAAAAACGTGAGACTTCGTCAGTTTTTTGCGAAGAATCCATTTGGTATTGGAAGGTACTTTGTTGGTTAAATGGGGGTGTTTTTAGAATTTATTACATAATAGATTATTATCATTCAAATAGGTCCTCTGTTTGCTAATCGTGTTTAATTTTATCAGCATTTTTTGCTACAAAGAAACCCATTAATGTTTCTAAACTACTGCAGGATTATGTTGCAGATATATTTACGACACTACATATATTTAGGTTAGTATATAAGATAACGTAAGTGTAATATTTAATGAACATTAGAACCCATAACATCTTTTATTTGTCACTCCCGGGTCCCGCCAGTACATGGCGACCCTGCCAGTGCACAAGCTACGGTAATTTTAAATAAAATTGGAGTAAAATGAGTCTCATTTTAAATGAGACTAATACAATAAAAATAGAAAGTAGTGCTGCATTGCATTAGTAGTTGCTGTGCCACAAAGAAAATGTTCCTGGCTGCCGAGGTGGTGAGTGATGCCGCCAGATGGAGGCTATTTAAGTATGCTGGACGCAGGGAGAGTTGGTGTCGATGAGCGCAGGATGCTGGAGCCGGGAGTGAGCCATGTTAATTGTGAATTCGTAGACCAACTGCGAAGCCTCAGATGAGTAAGCCTCAGATGAGAACTGCAACGAAGCCTCCAGTAAACCTATACGCCAAATACTGTAAGCCTATACTGCCCGCTTGGCCCGAGTGGCTATCCTGGGCCCTAAGCTGATTTGAATAAAACTTACGAATCGTTTCAGGTTACCATCTTCTTCAGTTTCGCATTTCAGCTTAGGGTTGCCAAGATCATATTTTTAATATAAAATTTTTTATTTACCTATTGTATCTGTTTATTTGTCTCTGTCACGTTGGTTTGTGAGAGAAAGCCTATTCCCAGTAGTGTGGGTGTGAACGGATTGGATAACAATGTTTTCCTATAGATAAGTATGTATGGTGCCGCGTGGTACCGGCCTAGAATAGGGCCACCCCCTCTCATCTCACGAGGAGTTGTAAGAGTCGACGAAGAGAAATCCTACCGGATGATGGGCAGCAGCGTCATCCTGGGCTTGAACTGCGATCACCGACCCGCCTGCCCAGCGTGGTGCATATGGGCAAATACCCTCAATAGAATGTAATTTATTGGGGAGGCCAATATTCAGCAATGAAGTCATAAGGCTGACATGATGAAGTATGTATGTACAAAACAAATAAAGTATGTATGTATGTCTATTCGTTATTTAGTATTCATTACACAAGTCCTAAATGATACTTATCTTGGAACTAAATAATTGTTGTAATTGTCAGTAAATATTTATTAAAGAAGGTTCACATAGGAAAGTATATAAGTACTCATGTATTTTCTAATACCTATAATACAGGTTTGTTTAGTTTAGGGTTAGGTGGCGCTGTATTTAATGTCCAAGGGTTTATATAGCAGCTATGAAATACATATATACAACCACGCCTGTTTCCCCAGAGCGGTAGGCAGAGGCACATTATACGCCCACACCTCGCCAATTATATTGTTGGTCCCACGTAATCGGTGGCGAGCGTATTGCCGCTAACCGGGAAATTTTATGTTTACCAAAGCCTGGTCCGTTAATCGGCAGGTGCACCACTCACAGGTGTGGCTGGCATCGGCTCCTAATATGTTGATAGGATCCCTAACTTATGAAATAGCTAACTTCTTATGAGTAAAAGCGTGTAAAAACGAACTGTAAGCCACGTGAGTAAACCCGCCAATAAAAGCTATATTATTACTATAGTATAAACCGAAAACTTCCTCCTAAGAGTGTCAACCTTATTTCCAGATTAATTCCCGAAGGTGTTAACGCAACCCGAACCTCATCACATCGGCAAAACCCGTTCAAAGACCTCTAAATCAGTATCATTTGTTCAAAAACCATTACTGCATTACACCGTAAAATTTTAATCAGCGAGGACTTTGACCAAGCAATGTATTTTACACCGAGGTTTTTTGAGTTTCATGGTTCAAGTATCAAAGTTACAAAGCGTGTATTGAGAGTTAAGTGGGCCTAATCGACCCTGAAGCGGTGTAAGATCGCCTTGTGGTTTGTAAAGCTAATTCATTTGCAGTTTTAATAAATTAATAAGCCGAGGAAAAGGTACTTAGTTCAATTTAAATCGTACCTAAGCTCAAACGGGTATTGTTACAAATTCAAATTTATTTATTTAAGCTGGGCTTCATTCTGTCACACTAGTAAACGTGTGAGTGAGCCTGCTTGGAATAGAAGTTGGCAAGAAACTCGGCGAGGTTCTGTCTCCCACCAAGACATTTCCATAACAATTATCATCATCAATTTAATTTGACATATTATTCTGTTGTCGACTTGGATTTTTAAGTTATTTTATTTTATTTTTTATGATATAATTAATATGATTCTTTTATTTCTAATTCTGACACTTGAAGTCAAATTGTGTTTTTCTTTTTATTGTTTTTTTTTATGGACTATAATTAATTTATTCGATTTTGGACATTAAGGTTATTATTATTTCATTTATAATTTTTTGACATATTTGTGTACTTTTTTTTATGTTTTAAAGCATGTTAACGTTTGGACACTATCTGTAAGTTGACATGTACTTGTGAATAAATGAATAAATAAATCAGCATCTCGGCTCATCTAACCAAACCGTGAGAGGGATTCAGATATACCTTCTCCGCCACGCAGACCCAGTGCGGATTGACAGAGGCAGGCTCGGCGTCCTGCTCTTAGAATTTCTAATAAGACTTAACGACTACCACATTTAGTAATCACCAGCACCAACATCTTAACGTGCCTTCTGAAGCACTCCATATTAACTGCCACACGAACGGTCACCCATCCAAGGATTGACATCTGTGAAATCTGCTTTACTTCGGTTATATGTATGTCCACAACCCTGATACACTTGTGACTCCACACTTTCAAGATTTTTTAATGATATTAATTTATTCAAAGCTGTAAAAATTAAGGTTGCCTCTTCAAAAATGTGGCAATGAGGATGAAAAACCGGTGACTTGTATACTTTTAACTTCGGACTATAAGTGTAACCCAGAACTAGACGCTCCCCAGGCATTTTTAAACTAGAAACATACATACATTCACGCCTGTTTCCCCGAAGGGGTAGGCAGAGGCATATTATACGCCCACACTTCGCCAATTATATAGTTGGTCCCACGTAATAGGTGACGAGCCTGTTGCCGCTTATCGGGCACTGTTTTTTTCGCCAGAGCCTCGTCCGTTGATCGGCAGGTGCACCACTTGCAGGTGAGGATGGCTTGGGCTCCTTAGGTCTTGGTAAGATCACTATACATCCTATACAAACTAGGAAACTCCGGGTAAACACGGATGAATGGCAACCTTAACATATAAAAGGCTATAAAAAATTTCAGGTAGCTGTGACCATATCTGTTTTGAAAGCTGGATCTGCTTCTAAAGCAAATTAATTAATTTCATATTAAAAGAAGATTTCATATTAATTCATACTAAAAAGTTACAAATTAGGTACACCAAAATACGAGAAAGCAAAATGTGAATTCATTTGAAGTACTTACGAAAATCATCTCGCCTCAAACCTCAACACTTATCATTTTATCAAATGTCAAAATAGATTAGCAGTGTTTATCAAATAATGCGCTTCAAGGAAATGCCGGGAGTGTCCAAATAATAAGCGTTAACACTTTATTTGTGTTATCTATTTAAACAATGTTTTTGGAAAATACCAACATAATCTTTATAACTGTTGTTGGGATTATCACTGGCTGATTAAAAATAAACATTTATTTGTTGTCAAAGAAATGCAAACAGAACTTCTTTTAAATGCGACTTCTTTGTTCTGGTATTATGAGATAACCATCTTTTACCTATTTGCGCGCGCGGCCCACGCAAAAACTAAAGAACTAAACTTAAAAAAGTCCGGATTCAAACAACTCTAATCTCTCCTAACTCTTCCCAGGTAAGCTTCTCATCTCAACACACAAACACAATAACTGACAATCATCTAAACGTAATCATATGTAATGGAACTTAAACCGTAACTGAACACAGTAAAGTGCTTTTTGAAAGATAAAATCTCAAATCGAGTTTGGTCAACGAAAATGTTTCTAATAATTAGTTATCATCGATCATCTCAACTTAGTCACATTAATAAAGATATTAAATGCCTTCTTTGGATCGTTATCGTTGGAAATTCAATTCTGTGGGCAATGAATTTGAGTACTAATTGTATTGGGTCGGTTAGGTGGGCGGTGAGATCAAAGGCGGCGGCATCCGTTGGACATTACGGCAAGACCAATCATGTGACAGCCCCGGCCGACCCGGGGACAGACGGGAGAAAAAACTCATCGTCCAAATGTTTTGGCCATTTTTTTGGAGATGTGTCGCGATACGGCGACGCGGCTAGCATTGCAGCTCCTCATCAGGCCGCGTCTCATGCTGCGACGGGCTTTCATAACTTGTACGTCACTGGGCCTTGATAAGGAAACGTGAGTCGGTGGAAAACGCCGTCGATTGTACAATTGAGGCGTTGTTTTTTGTCAGTCGTAAGGGCTTCACACACAGCAGCATACATCTCATTACATCTTTACATAGAAATCGTCAAAAAACCACACACGACAGCTATAATGTATCCTGGGATGTAATGTACATTAATATACATTATAGCTGCTGTGTGTGAAGCCCTGTAGGCAGACAGATACGTATAAGTAATTCACCTGATTTTGTATTTTGGTTTTATTTCACTGAGCGACGAGGCTAGCGACACTTTTACCTGATTGTAAACGTCACAGCTTCAAAGCGAGGGGTTTGTATTTTGTTTAAATAACATTATTAACCAAAAGTACAATAAATACAAAAATATTTGTTAGTAAACATTTTGTCAATATCTTAATAAAAATCATTGCTTAGGAGATAATAATATGGCTTTACCCTGAAACTAAATGAAAATCTCCAGAAACACCAGCACTGCTGTACCAGAAGACGCAACAGCATTACACCAAAGTGATGCCTATTAGATTTATCAACCTTTGCTAGGTCTTTTTTCAATCTTGCAAGTAAACGGTTCCTGTTCAAAGGTTGTCATTCCAAAACTTTTCTGCTACAATGTCTGCGTCAGTTCTTCGTGATTTTATTCGCTAGTAATGTTTGGTTATATCTAATTAAACAGCAGTAATTTTATCGGCTGGCAAGTGACAAACAATAGGCATAGAACCTCCATCGATCGTAAAGGCAGCTCATTATAAGTTTTACTGTGTGTTTTAATACATATATTATAGTATTTAAATAATGGCTTCGTGATGTTAGCACATTTAGCCAGTGTCAAGTAAAATATATATTAATAATATATAATTCATAGTAAATGGAAATGAGTGGTGATAAAGATGATAAATGAGATGCCCTCCCCCTAGACCCCTTGAGTCCTCAGTAAAGATGTGGGGCAATACTGAGATCTCACATGGACTTTTTGAGAGAATTTAAAAAGTGATGTTGCACTGTTTTGTTTCATTTAGCAACACTCATGTACGTTCACAAACACTTAACGGTTAATAATCCACCGTTATTACATATTAATGTTCGAAATATCACAAATTTTAGAAAATAAAACAAAATTGCAGACATTATTATGCTTCATTCTCCCGCCAATAAGTCGACATCTATTCTTTGTTTTTTTTCTAATATGCCTGTTGTGATGTTTTGTGTGACTTTCATTTGAGTCTTGTGGAATATAATCAATAATATATTCTTCTTATTTCTATGAATCACGCAAAAATCTCGCTAACGATAAGAAGGTAAATTCATGTTGAGTCATTTTTGTTTGTGTTCTTTAAAATTAATCTATGAAATATTTTTATCTCGACGTGATAATTCTGAGTTTAATTCACTTAGGCCTAGCTAGTAATATTATACATATGTACATACAACCAAGCCTGTTTCCCCGAAGGGGTAGGCAGAGGCATATTATACGCCCACAATTCGCCAAATACATTATTGGTCCCACGTAATCTGTGGCGAGTCTAATGCCGCTTACCGGGGCCTGTAACTTTAGCCAGAGCCTCCTCTTTTGATCAGTAGGTGCACCACTTGCATGTGAGGTTAGATCTGGTAGGTACCCTATACGCCCTCTATTCGTTTTTATAATATTATAAATACAAATTAATTTGAGGATAGCTAGATAGCTATATCTATCTATAGCTGGGATAGATATCCCACCCATACTAGCACTTCAGCTTGGTACTAAAAAAAAACAAATTCATTTATTCAAGTTTGGCTCAAAAGAGCTCTTATGAACTTATGAAGAAAATCGTCAAGGTTAGTTTTTTCTCCCGCCAGTTACAAGAAAATGTACTAAGTAGTAAAACAATTTGACAAATCTACAAAAACCTGTGTTCTGCAGTCACAAGATTTAAAATAAACGAAGAAACTAACTTTTTTTTTAAGTTATACGAGCATGAGTAACTTCTTTGAGTAACAGTCTGTGTAGGTACTAGTTATAACTCTTCTATTGTCTTTAATTTTTTACTCTTTTGTAGAATATTCTAAAAATTGGCAGTGGACAGGACAAAGCACAATTAGCACGTAAAACTGACAGCCGTTGAGGCAGGGAAGTTTTGGAATGGAAATCCTATTAGAGGAAACGTAACATGAGACGTCCACCTGCAAGACTGAAGGATGACTGGATAAAGATAGACGATCACTTTGGATGCAGAAGTTTATGGGAGAGGTCTAGGTCTAGAATAAAATCTTCCCCATATATAGATAATTACCTGGACTAACATATAGATTACATTTAACCGAGGAATAATAACTGATGCCCTAAAAAAAGTACGGTACAATAATTAAAAAAAAAGCCTTTTTGTAATACAAAAGTAAGCGGCAATAGGCTCGCCACCTATTATGTGGGACCAACTATATAATTGGCGAAATGTGGGCGTATAATATGCCTCTGCCTACCCCTTCGGGGAAACAGGCGTGAATGTATGTATGACAGTAATTAAAAAATATTTTTTTGTTGTAAACAAATTCAACGTTATAATTTACAAACACAATAATGTCAATGTTTTTGTTTGCCCGCTCCAAGATTTATCGACAAATTAATTCCGAATCGTCTCTAAAAAGTGTATCAATTTCAGTGACAGACGATGAAGCCTTCAATAGGGCCAATTATTTCTGTCAGGGGTCCGCCGGGCCGAGCTGTCAATGTCATTAAAATTTGTCGGTTGTACTGATTGGTCTCATTTATTTATTACTAACTGTTTTGTATGTAGAAGCTAAATTAGCGGAGATGAGTTTTGATATGCGAGAGATTTTATTTATGAAATAATGTAAAACAGATCTTTTTATCGATATCGATACCGAAGTACGGGCTTTGTTTCGTTTTTGTATTGTAAAGACAACAAAACTTAAAGAGCACTAATGAAGCTCCTGACCGCTGTAAATGGTTGCGTTCACGGATTAGATAAATTATGTGTTGCGTTAGTCTTTAAATTGACGTTCACGAGAGCTTTATTGAGCCAAACTTAAATATACCTCTAACATATTAACACATACTTGTAGAACCTGTATCTCTTAAACCTTGATTTGAGAGAGGAGATCCCTGCTAAGTAGTGATGCATGTGTGTATCAATAGTAGATAATACCTACCTAATCTACGACAAAACGTACTCTCTGTTTTTTATAGTTACTAGTCATATCCAGGTGTCAATTAAAAATACTAACACATGCTGAACTAGATCCCTTTTAGTGCAGCTGGGTTGTCTTTGCGTTTTTTATTACTTATTTATAGTTTAAAGGTTTTTTTGCTTCTTATCATCTTTTTCTGAATTTGAATTTAAAAAGAAATAGGTACCCGTTCATCTGATGAGACGTTTGAAAAAAAACATGTTAGGTTTTAACAACTTATTTTGTATATGTAGGCACTTATGTGGCGGTAAGTCCCCTCTTTGAGGAGTGGCTAGAGAGGCGCCACGGCGCGCTCACCTATCGCCTGACGCAGGTCCTAACCGGGCATGGCTGCTTCGGTAGGTTCCTGCACAGAATCAGGCGGGAGGAAACGTCCGGGTGTCACCATTGTGAGGATCGGCCGGAGGATACTGTGGAGCACACCATCGCGGTCTGCCCTGCTTGGGCAGAGCTCCGATATGTCCTTGTAGCGGCGATCGGCGGCGGCGATCTCTCGTGTTCGGCCTTGGTGGAGGCCATGGTCCGGAGCGAGAGAGAATGGGGGGCTGTCGCCTCCTTTTGCGAAGCAGTCATGCTAGCAAAGGAGGCGACAGAGCGAGAGAGGGAGAATATCACTCGTCTCGGTCCCAGCCACCGCGGTGGACGCCTAGACGTCGGGAGCCGCGAGACGACTCTCGGCCACCGTAGGCGCTGGCTTGTGGGCGGCGAATAATGGGTAACTCGCCGCTTCCATAGACGACAAGCCGCGTCGATGGCGCGTTCGTGTTCCACGCGCGCCTCAAAGAGATGTCAGCACACCGAGGGGCCCCATAGGGGCCAAGCCTGCCGGGGTTGCGGGATTGTTCGAAAGGGTTACCGCGGCCTTGGTGTTACAGGCTCAAGAAGGAACACGGATGGTTTTTAGTCAGTAGAAGTCTGACATACCCTCCCGCTCCACCCACAGCGGGAGAAGGTCATTTGATGATTTTCCATCCCAAAAAAAAAAAAAAGGCACTTATAGTATAATAAATTTCTTTGAATATATATTAGAGTCACAGCAAAGCAAAGATTCCTGTATTATGTAAAAATAGAGCTGTTGTAGACATAGCAATATTTAGTAAAGCAATAATTTCGGTTTGAATAGTGTTAACCTGTTGGAACTAGACTAAGTTTCAGTACCTAGTGTAGTTGTGGATTACTGAACTGTAATGCAGTTTACAAAAACGACATCATACGCTTTATTTACATATATCAAAATCTGCTAAAATATTCTCTTATTTATATTAGTTGTACAATGACATGTTGAATGATATTGACTATGAATAACTTGAGAAATTTAATATTGAGTTTTTCTGGTCCTGTAGGTACATTTATCCTAAATGCTTTCATTAAAAGAAAGTTTGCGATAAGCTTGTTAAATAATTGTTTTTTCGTCATCGGCCACTTGTTGCGGTTGTATAACGAATGGTTTAGTGCTGACATCGCGGCTCCGACTTCGATGATCGATTGACACTAGTTCACGAGGTGCACAACATTGAGTTTTTAAATCTGTGTTACTTCAAATCTGATTGTGCCCAGGACATTTATTTGAATTAGCATCAGAAAATTTTGTCAATACAAAAAAAACATGCCTTCAATGGAAATTGTGAAAGTATGTTGCTGCAATCCAAAATAAAGTACGCGTTGTAATTGTAATAGATTTGTATATTATAAGTCGATCTATTTTTCTTTCAGTAGGTAGGGGTAGGCCAATAAAATCTAGGTGGCACTAGCAATATTTCAGAAATACAATTGATATCAGAAATACTTTTACAAAAATATGATCATTCAATGATACTTTTTCTGGATACGTTATCTGGAAGAAATCGCTTTTAGCGATAAGACCGCCTAGATTGGCTTTTTCATTGTGTTGCAATATTCATTGTAATCTTTAGTTTGTAAGTTATTTGGTTAATAAAGAGTATATCTATCTATCTTTTTTTTTCAGAACTTGTGATAAGCTTCGGTTAATTATTTACTTATAACAAAAAAAATTGAAATAAATGTCATGTCATTACTTTAATATTAAGTGCTTGTTAATACCAACTTGATATTTCACAATTATATGTAAGTAGTAATGTCAAGTAAGCTTGAAAAAAGTCGTTTTCCTACTTAAAAAGCGCTTTTGTGAGCTCCTTCCGACCTTTAATTAAAGTGTAATTAATTGTAATTAACACGTCAACTAGATACCTATTGAAGCAATTTTAATGTTAATGAAGTAATACCATTGTGTTGGCGACCCCTGCCGCGGCACTCTTCAAAAGCCCGATCTGTCAGCATTTTGACATCGTTTGAGATCCACCGACTAAATAATAACTAAATTATTAGACCATACATCACTACAAGCCTTATTCTACTTCCGATAAGGTTGTATTCGATTATTCGCTAAGTGTTATAGTTACTGTCGAATCGAGCTCGCGTGCTCTATCGAATGCTTTTGTAAGCATGGGAAGTTCGTGTCATTAAATAGCTTTATTTGATTGAATAGCGATGTTCAGGAGTTATTCAACTAATTCTGCTGTATAGCCCAATGGTGACACCAATATACTCTCAAATTATAGGGTCTCGGGTTCTAACCTAAGACTTTCAAAGTTATTTGCGTCATTATAGCTAGCTTCGTGCCTCGGAAAGCACGTTAAGCCGTTGGTCCCGGGCTCATGAACATCTATAGCAGTCGTTATTATAAAGTCAGAGCCTTCTAATATCCTGACAGCTGGTTTAAGATTGCGGCGGTCAGACGGCAGCCGCTTCATGTAATAACTGAAATTCAGGCAAATTCAGTTTAACCAGTGAGCAGAACCCTAGGCCCTATGCTCAAGGGTAATTAAGTTTTTTCGTAAATCGTGAATTTTGGTTTTCCTTTCATTAACTTTAGTTTATTGCAAAATTTTATAAGACATTGTCTTAACTTAATGGAGTGTCTGATAGTATATAACTTTTTTATTATTATTTTGCAAAAAGTAATTAAAGAAATGTGAAGCCGACATGACTTTACCTATTGTTTGCATGGTTTTTATAAGACATCAGTTACTTTAACTATTAAAGTGATATAAATGACAGGACATGATTATTGCATTAAACAGAGCTTTCGTGACACTGTCCAGTAATTAGCAGGAAGTTTATTAAGTTTGTGGCACTTGGTAATTTGAATGACAATTAACGCAAGCGTGGGGATGCGCGTGCGCACACATAACTCGCGCCACTAGCCTGACGCCACTCATTAACATTTATAATTTAAACTATGTATGAAATCATAATATTTAAGCCATTTGATGGTGTAGATTGCAGAGGCCTGGAGGAAAGTGAAATTAAATATGCTGTATTCATTTCGAGGTCCGGAGAGCACTTAATGATGTGAGAATATCTTAATTCTAACAAGCTTATTTACAACGGACTTTAGTACAGTTTCAGTGGGGACAGTGGGGGGGTTTAGTGGGGATCGACGACCGATTTAGCGTGGAGGTCAGTATACCTGCACTTCACTCCAGAGGTCGTGGGTTTGATTCCCACACAGGGCAAATCTTTGTGTGCATGAACATGAATATTTGTTCTGGTCTGGGTGTTTTCCTATGTATATTAAGTATGTATTTACAAAAAAAAAAGTTTTTAAGTATGTTTATCCGTTCTTTAGTATCCATAACACAAGTTCTTAGTGATACTTATCTTGGAACTGAAGAATTGGTGTGATTGTAAGAGAATATTTATTTATTTATATTTAGTATAGTGCTCGAAACGAGTAATTTTTTTTCCAATAGGTAAAATAAAATAATTTTATATTTATTTGACTTCATAAAGCTCTTATGCACGCCATTTAAAAACGATCGCGCTCATGAGCTTGAGAATGGAAGAACTGAAAATAACGTCAAGTTGATACTCCCGCCATAGAAGGAAAGTATAGTAAATATATTTTGCATTTCCCCCACTTGGCGCCTGCCCCCCTATATTGCTCATACGGCTGGGGGGCTCATGGGGGCAGAGAACATGAGGCTTAAGTAATGTAGCCTATACTATGTTATATAACGTTATCGAGTCCCTTCACCACCAACTGATTAATTAAACAAAAACCGTTGAAGTCGCGCTGTGATAAACTTATGAGCGTGACATTAAATTACTAAGGAGCAACAACTTAATGTACATAATATTTAGTTATAACAACGATTCTGATAGAGGCATCGTCTCCGAGGCGAGGTGGGTGAGATGGGGCGAGATTACCCCCTCCGGCGAGAGCGACGGTCGTAAACATTTGGCGCCTATTGCTTCATTCAATAAGCTTTTGTCGTAGTAGAAACAAATAAGTACGTGAACTCCAAACGGTTAACGCTCGTAGTTCTGCTTTGCTAGGTGTCAGGAAACGGTCAGCTAATCATAATCATAATTATAACTCTTTATTGTTTCATTTGGTGTACAATTAGGTCTTAAAAATAATATTTTTTCCTCAAATTAACCCCGCAAGGGTATCACAATTTAAAATAGAAACACATTTCTTCCTTATATTGTATAAAGAAATTAAATACATTATAGATTAAACAACCATAAAAATCAATCAAATACATACATTATGTTTTTACTAATTAAATTAAATGTTTTTAACTGTTCAATTATATGTTTAAGAATGTAGGTATTCGTTCAGCAAGAAGAGTTTACTTAGGTTAGTCCTTACATGGGTGACTGTTTCTGTTGCTGTTTCGTGAGATTCCATGTTTTGGAAGGCAAGTTAAGCAATTGATCCCGGTTACTGTATGTGGTAATAGTGACCTAGCTATATTGTGCAGCTTCTCGACTTCTGCCCAAGCGCACTGGGTCCGTATGGAGAAATGACTCAATATATACCTTGGTTGTGTGAAGGGCCCGGTGCTTAAGAAGTAGGACGGTAATTTGTTGACATGAGATCAACTCGAGCCCAGAGCGAAGGATAATATAGCCTAAAGCTAGAGCCGGGCTGGGCTACGAGGGCGCTGGAGTACGGAATACCACATACCTACGGCGGCGAGCCACGTCTAATGCACCATTAGCAGCGATAAGTTGCGTCAGTGTGTGCGTGCGTTGACGCATACGTTTGGGCCCGGCAACATACTAACCGTATTCGGTGCGTATGTATAAAAATATCTTACTTATTTCCTTATACTATGCTTTGTTTGTGCCACAGCCGCACGCCGGGCGCACGCGACCATGAGACTGACATGAATTTAATAGTTACTCAAAATTTTAACTTTTTTTGAGACGACCTTTGATCCTTGCTGTGACGACTGATATGGCGCGTGGGTTGGTGGACTTGCTCTCTGCTCTTAAGGTCGTGAGTTCGATTCACACACTGCACTATTATTTATGTGCATAATAATGGATATCTGTCTTGATCTGAGTATTTTTATGTTAGTTAAATAATCATGTAATTATTATAAAGCAAAATATAAGAGGCTTCAGGGAAACATAAAAATTCGCGGTAGGCGGCAATAGCCTCGCCACCTATTATGTGGGTCCAATAAAATAAATTAGCGAAGTGTGGGCGTATAATATTATACCTACCCTTGCGGGGAAACAGCTGCGTAAAATTTAAGAACATTTTTTATTTCTCTAGTGCCCATCGTATAAGCTCTACCTAATGTGGTGTTAGACGGTCAAGACTAAAAATGTTACTACGGGCATAAGGGGCATCAGTTAGAGTGAAAAGTAAGGTTAAGTTCCCAACTTAAAAAAAAGTAAAATGTAAAGAAGGCTCGAATTGGACTCAAGCGCACATTTTGGTTTTGATTTGTCAAATCCCTGGGCGTCTTTCTAAGTATTTTTTTTCAAAAAATTATCATAAAAACTAATTAAATAACAAAAGCGAATTGTGACCGCGAACTGGCAAACGTAGTAAAGGACGGCCTTCCACCCGATGGTTCGATGATCTGTGAAAGACGGCGGAGAGCCAGTGGATGCAGGCGGCACAGGATCGATCAACGTGGAAAGCAATTGGAGAGGCCTATGTTCAGCAGTGGACTTAAACTAGCTGAAATGCTGAAAACCATAGGAGTAATGTGATAAAACGATTGCAACATTGAACTTGAAATTCACAATACATATTTATTGTTGAACCTCTTCTGAAGGTCTTTGAACCAGCCATAAGTGGTTCAAAGCAAATTGCCAGACTTTAATAACATAATGCCGGTACACTTTATCAATGTGCCATGCAAACACAGACTAACGCAAAATAAAACTGTGAGTGCACGAGGCAGAGGGCGCTAAATAAGCGAGTATCAAGATGCATCGGTTGGGGCGCGTGCCGGCGAGACAGGGGTGCACAACCTGCCATTTATATAAAAACGCTGACTTTTGTTTTTGCTGAGGAGTATCTGAAAATTATTTTGCTGCACATTATTATTTCATAACACCGTTTGTAATGTTCTGACTTGTAACTCTACATCTAACAATAATTTACCTTCTTTAACATATTCGAAATATAATTTAACTTTGAAAAGATCTATTTAATTATATACAAGAAATAAGTATTTAATGATAGGTTCTTGGCATTTTGTCACATAGATACATACTACTGACATTACCCTTTTACAACGATGACCCAAGGAAAGTATATTTGAAAGTTTAATCATTTATCGCCTAGTTTTATGAATACTGTGTGTTTTATTGTTCTAGTGTCCGAGTCTTACACTATTTAGATAGCCTTTGTACCTTCTGGTCTGCAGAAAGAAATTTCTATTAGAAATAAGCAAGACCAATTTACCTTATTCAGTAATTATTTGTGTCATGTATTTTTACATGTATAAATAAATCGTTAAAGAAATAATTCCTACCAGATTTATAGATACAAAATAAAATTTGAATAAATAATTTTTATTTGTAGAAATGTCGTTGTAAAACTTTTTCTCCAGTTAAGGTCCTCCTTGAAAATGGTTACAGAAGCATAGTGATACGACTAGCCGTTCTACTAAACATCAGATGTAACTATCTGTCTGCTTAATACCATAATGGAATAAAAGTTATTATGACACAAGTCCTCCATTGTAATAAAGATCCAGAAAATTATATTGCATCAAAGGATTAAATATTGCGAACCCCTGGCGGGAGCGGCTCAATTGGCCAGATTATCCAATAAGTCAATAAGTTGCTTTCTCCGCACTCCGCAGCTGCGGCCGTGATCTCATCGCCAGGACAGATAGCCCCTCTCATCTTGTGATGTTGATCATGCTAACTGTATTACGATATTTATAGCACCATACACTTGAAGACGGTTAATTAAGTATCTATTCGTTTCAGCCCATTAACGTCTCACTACTGAGCAAGAGCCTCCTCTCACATACCGAGGTGCGAGGGTATCGGGTCATACTCCACCACGCTGACCCAGTGCGGATTGACGAAGGCAGGTGTATGGCGTCCTGCTGTTAGAATTTATCAAGCCGCCCATTAGGCCTCTAACATGGCTTAACGACTACCACATTTAGTGATAACCGGGACCAACGGCTTAACGTGCCTTCCGAAGCACGGAACGAAGTATCCGAAGTATCTATTAGGCATAGACAAAATATGAATAATTTCTTGGGGTAATATAGTTTTAGCATAGTTCGCTTTTAACACTGAGGTCTCTTGGCGAAACGGTGGCCATATAGTGAGAGGTGACTTTTCGCTCATGTTGACACAAACGAGATCCCCTTCCTTCAACAAGAAACGCTGTTTGGATGTTCATCCAACTACAACTGATGCTTCAAATATACCTTTGATTATAAATACCTATTTACCTATATTAAGTATATTATATTAAGTATATTATATTAAGTATAGTATATTAAGTAACCTAGGAGAATTTAATCCACCAACAACAACATGAATCCTGTATTTTGTGGAATAAAATACACATATTCAAACATTCACGCCTGTTTTCCCGGAGGGGTGGGCAGAGGCAAATTCTACACCCACACTTCGCCAATTATATAGTTGGTCCCACGTAATAGGTGGCGAGCCTATTGCCGCTTACCGGGCACTGTTATGTTCGCCAGAGCTACGTCCGTTGATATGCAGGTGCACCACTTGCAGATGAGGTTGGCTTGGGCTCCTTAGGTCTTGGTAGGATCCCTATACACCCCAATAAAATATATTTATGTATATAAGTCTTAAGCTAGTTTGTTTATTTTTGATAACAGGAGAGCAATATTATGTAAAAATAAGGTTATAACCAAGCCTAGATTAGCAATAGTAATTACATGTGTTGGTATTACGAGTACTAGTCGCAAGGTTGTGTACATATATTAAACAATTTTTTTTTTAAATAAAGAGAGTAAGTTATTTGTATACATTTTACACCTAGGACACAACTAGATACTGGATGAGTAATAAAATAAAAACATAAAAAAAAGAAAAATAATTTACTTACACATAATTGTGATCAAAGAAACACTTCAAAACTTATGACAGCACGAACGATCCGGACTTGTCATCAGCCTCTTCTCCACAAACACGTCAATGTCCATCTCTGAAGTCAGCACCTTCCTTGGCAGGCATGTTTTGGCAGACCTGTGCTTATTCACTTCCTTGGCCGCTAAAGTATTCTTAGCACAGGGTCTTTCCTGCAGATCTATATGATAATACGGAGTGAAGCTTGACTTCTTACAATTGCGATGATATACAGACTCGTTTCCGAAACGATACCGAACGGTATCGTTGCAGTACTTGTGTCTGCATAGCAGTCCACTACAACCAGTGATATATGTCGGTGTCATCGGACAGCCTTTAGCTATCATGTCACTAATACCTTCGTTGTACACAATTTTCCTCTCACCTTCTCCCATGTTGCAAGAGACAGATATCTGTTCTCTGATCTTGCAGAATTTCTTGCTAGACTTCTGTTTGACCGGTTCGCAGTAATCATCGTTAATATCAGTATCTCTGACAGCCTCCTGGCGGATTCCTGCTGGCACGTGTCCTGAGGCGAGTCCACAATTGCCGTGCCGACACGCTTCTGTGCATAGTTCTGAATTCCTAGAATTTGGAAGGTGAGTGTTTGATGGGTACGTATTAGGAATATAGCAGTAAGTACCGGGTTTTGAATCCTTTATTGCTATGTATTCGTCAGAAGCTATCGGTGTTGCACAGATTGGGGTGCATACTCCGCAGCAGACGTCGTTCAGCCGCGGTGTCATGGTGTGCCGATCAGAAAATGTCATTATATTATCCCTAAAAGCTGTGGTATTACAATCTTTCGTACCACAATGAGAAACTTCTACTGATTTGCATGCATTCATTTTATCATCCAGGAGACTTGCACTAGACCTTTTTGCACAGGATGATGTTTGGACATAGGGACACCAACGCAGTGGTTGGGGCCTGCTCTCAGCACTGAAAGGTCTGTCTTCCTTTTGTTTTTGACAAGTCGTGAGCTGACTACTTAAATTACTGACCTTTTTTGTTACATAAAATGAATCATTATTAACCAGACTTTTAAAGCTTTTCTGGCGCTTTGCGGAATATCTTACTTTGGAGCCTTCGATAACCATTTGATCTTCGTCCTGGCTACTGCATATGAGTGGCCTCATAGTCCGTTATATTTCAAGTTCAATGTGTTTTACGATTTCCCCAAATAATTCAAAATAATTTGAGGTCATGATATGATTAAATATTTTTACGAGCACGTCAAATTTTACGTTACCATCTTGATTCCGTCTTGATTGTCATATCGTGATATCACAATGACACGCATCAGATAAAAGGGAAGACAGATTATAAATGAAAGTAGGTAACGAGTAAACAGAATTTAATGCGTCCAAATAATGTCATCATGATCTTGGAACAGCTGACGCTACGGAAACACCTAGTTGATCGCGAACCACTTCAATTCAGATCCTCTTGAGTCGTGACAAATAACTGATTGTGTATCATAATTTCTTACCATCTCATTTATGCGACGGAATACAGAAAAGTGACCCCTGTTGCTATAGAGTTAAATATGCAGTTGGCTGTAGAGATTTTTGTGTTAGAAACGACCAGACAAATGAAGCTAGAGCTTCTTCGCCCCGTTGTTGTGATAGCAAGAGGGGTCGTAGGGGGAAGCCAGGTTCAATTGAGCAGGTCTTAAGTCACGGCGGGCCAAGACGGCAGATGCAGGCAATTGGCCGAGTCAAAGATCAGAGGAAGTGGCAGAGCTCAGCTGCGGCGACGCGTGCCAGCCGCGGCCACGCCAGCCCCGCATTAATTGGACGCTACTTGAACTGATAAGATCCGAGATGCTTACACAATACACATTTCTTTAAGTGTTTAATTGCTTTTTATATTATGTATGTATTTACAAAAATAAGGCTTTAAGTATATTTATCCGTTCTTTAGTATCCATAACACAAGTTCTTAGTGATGGTTACTCTTGGAACTAAGTAATTGGTGTCTCTTACAATGAATATTTATTTATTTGTAAGTGGTCAATTAGTAAATTTTCCAATTTACACTAAACTTACTTTCCTAAATTGATATGCGGTCGCTAAGGTAAAAAATCAAGTCTCTTTTTAATTTGCTCAAATACATAGGCTTCGTCAATTGTTAAAAACGTTGATCGATGTCGAACTACCTGCATCCACCGGTTTCTTGCCGTCTGGACCAGATCTTCGTTCCCGGTTTTTTTTTGTTGTTGATTTTATCTAGTAAAGTATGGTAACGTTAAAAGTGTCGTTTGTTTTAAAATAATATAGACGTCTTAGTATGTTTCAACAGACGAATAGCACGTTCACCTGATGGCAAGGGACACGCCTGCCCATATTTATCACGGTGCCATTTAATATCGAAGTTGAAATACTTTTTTAAGTTGATTTTACTAAAGCTCTTATGAACCGTAAGCTGAAAACTAACGCACCTATTCAAAACGGGCAGGACCTTGAGTTGTAAAGAATTGGGTGAAATAATTCAGCAAGAAAATAGGTGTACAAACGTAAACTTATTTTTATCAGAAAACTATTCCAGCCAACACTAGCAATTGTCTCTGGGATTTGTGTGTCAGATATATAGATGCAGCTTATATAAACTAAACCAAAATAAGTAAATAGAATCACAAATACATTCCATATAAGAGTATAAGCTCTGTCCAAAAAGCGACAGGGAGAGATTTTTATATCTGAGGATAATTTATTCCTCAAGGATATGAGAAAAATTGAGTGTTATTCGTAGTAGGAAAAACAAGGTTTGTAGTGATACAGGGAACGTTTAGGACGAAACTTAATAAAGATAATGCCGGGACGCACATATATGACACTTCAATTGTTCGTACTGTGAAAGCGACGACGTTGCAGAAGCGAAATATTGAACCACCCTAACTGCAATGGTGTCGACCAATAATTACTATACTAAAACTGTTAATTGCAACAAGCAACTGTACATAGTGACATAACTGAAATAAAATGGGCAATAAAACATGAGTTAACACACGGTGGGCTCCATCGCACCACCGCGATAAACGTATCGCCGTTATAAAACTTTTTATCGCCCATAAAAATAAGGGAATGTGTTTATTTCCGATAGGACAGTTTCTGTATCAATTACGGACAATGTCGTAAAGTGACGATTATCAATGACAAACCTTTTATATGCTGTGAAACAATTCTTTTATTTTGTCCAAGGTTTAATGGGCAAAGGTCTGGGACCAACGCATCATCAATAACTCAGTTAAAATTATTAACGAATTATGATTTTTTATTAAGTGTAATTCAGATCTGTTGGAAAGTGTATACCTTCCCCTGTAACTTTCGTCCCAAAAGCTTTAAAATATGTTAACCTCTATATAAAACTGCACTGGCACGAAAAAGCGTAATTAAATTAGCGCCTAAAATGTTGAATAAACTTCCTGAACCTTTAAAACACTATACTATTAACAAATTTTAATTGTTAATTGACAAATGTTACTATGCAGCGAGTGACTACTTTAATGATTACAAATATTGACGAAATATTGCAATTAATATATTTAGCTATAGTACAATCAATACATTTGAGAATTTTTTTTCATTTGAAATATTTGCATGCCATATGAAGCAGGCAGCACATGGCAAAACTATATGTATGTAAAAAATCTCTATATAACTCATATTACCCAAATAAAATGATTGGATTGATTGAGTCTAGTAACTTAAACTGTTCCACAAAATAAGGTGAGAAGAATTTAGACCATGCTCCACCGCGCGGACCGAGTTTTATTTCGTGGAGACAGGTGTGTAGTGTTTTGCTGTTAGGACTATCAATCCGCCCAAAAGAACCCCTCACTTGGTCCACTACGTTTAGTGGTAACTGGAATCTGAAGCATAGTATGAACAAATAATACTATGCCAAAACCTTAACGTTAACCTTTTTTTTTTTCTTTTTTTTTTATTATCGTCTGTAAAAAAATGCTGCTTACGCACTGTCTCCCGGCCAAAAGGGGGAGACCGGGAGGGGGTGTGGGGCTCACTGCGGCCGACGAGACCACCGCAGTCCTACTCACTAAAAAACTTCAGACGACGCCCACCGCTGTTGAAAAGGGGCGAGGCACCAGTGCCCGGGTTTGTAGCTTCTGGTACCCCGCCCGCGGCCAACGCCCCCCGGATCAGAACCGGGGAGACCTCCTCAGGAAGGCGCAATTTGCAGCGCCCCCCCTACCTCTATGTGCGGCCATGGCGTAACTGGCCGACTTCGGGGGGGGTCTATGGCGAGACGGAAGGGGCCCCCTGCCCCCACCGCCTAAGACCCCCCGGGCGCTGCCTGACGGTGCGCCAACGGCGTAGCCGGAGAGACAGCGGATCCCGCTCCCTCTCCCGCTCCGCGGCCTCCTTCTGCGACATCACCACTTCGCAGAAGGAGGCCATCGCCTCCCACGCCGTCTCTCTGTCGACCATCTTTTGCATGATGGTCGGCAGCGAGAGAGCCACTCCACCCAGGGCCACGGCTAACGTCGCCCGAAACCTTAACGTTAACCTTACCTTAACCTTACAGAGCGGTGGCTCGGAACTGGCACTTAGATTCACATACACTTAAATATTTTTTATTTTTTTAATTGTTTGGTTGCAAGTGAATCTTAAGCTTCGTGATTTTAGTTTAATTATATTTTAATTGTTTTTTTTATTTTCTTATAATTTTGACGTTTTCAAGTACTATGTAATAGTTTATGAAATAAAAAGATTTTTGATTGGATTTGATTTAACTTAAAATAGCGAAATTTGAAGCGCTCGTAGCTCTGCGGAGTTCGGTGATCGGAAACGATCACCATTGTACAGCAGAGTTTACAGAGGTCAGTCCATGGATGGGTGACCGTTTGAGTGGCATTTGATATCGAGCACTTCCGTGCTTCGGAAGGCACGTTAAGCCGTTGGTCCCGGTTATCACTAAATGTGGTAGTCGTTAAGCCATGTTAGAGGTCTCATGGGCGGCTTGAAAAATTCTAACAGCAGGACGCCATACACCTGCCTCCGCCAATCCGCACTGGGTCAGCGTGGTGGAGTATGACCCAATACCCTCGCACCTTGATATGTGTGAGGAGGCTCGTGCTCAGTAGTGGGACGTTAATGGGCTGTGATGATGAACTTAAAATAGTGCCACTCCTTCTCATCTCACAGGGAGTTGTTAAAGTCAACAAAGTAAAATCCTACCGGATGATGGGCAGCAGCGTCATCCTGCGTATCAACTTGAACTGCTTTCACCAACCCGGTAACAAGCGTGGTGACTATGGGCAAATACCCCCAAAAGAACGAAATAAATTTGGGAGGACAACGTTCAGCAGTGGACTTTTTATGGCTGAAATTATGAAAATCTTAATGTGGCTTTCGCAGCAAACGGAAAAATATTCGAAAATTCACACCAACTGTTATTACCCATTTAGATACTGCAATATGTTTAACTTGCATGATCATTTTTGACAAGTGATGGATTAAAAATATCTTTGTAACGATTCCCGAAAATTTGAGAAACTATTCAACACGACACGTGTTTCGCCATTACACTGGGCATCTTCAGGTAAGATACGAGCCTCAGATAAACGATGTCTTCACGACCAACGCTGAAACGAGAGTATTCTCGCTGGTACTAATTTCATTTGAATTGATTTTTTTTTAAATCATTTATTCATTTTAAAAAAAAATTGAAGGGTTTCTCGATATTTCGGGAAATTATAGTAGCGCGGGAATTGTTACAAAAATATTTTTAATCAATCACTTGCATTGTAAGCAATTTCCGAAAAGTAACGAATGAATCAATAAATTATAAAATTTTTGACCACCTCGTCTTGGGCGGATGGTACTAGTTATTATAAAAAATATATTTCTTCATCCCTTCTCTGTAGACATGAATTAGGTATATCGAGATATAACATTGTAGAAAATCACTCTACCATATTCGGATATTAAGTGACATATTAATAATTACTATTGGTCAAAACACCGATGTGTTTTAAACAGCGACATTTTTAGAATGACTAACAAATATTTATTTGAACCATTTAATGGCTCTTTTAAACTAACATAATAACTGTTACTCATCGCAGATAATTATTATAACTCGAGATCACCTTTAAAGATACCAAAACATATAAAAATAAAATAAAATTTTGTTGCTAATTAAATAATAAAAACACGCTGCTCTATTTCAGACTGGCTTCGTTTAATAACCAAACATACTTCATGTCGTTTTATTTCTTTAAAAATCTATGTAATAAGTATAAAAGAACGATCGTAAAACGTAAAATTATAACGAAAATATTACTCGCAAAATTTATAGGCAAACAAACGTGTAGTTTTATTTTTTGATAAGCGACAGATAAACGTTAAGTTTTATTACGAAAACATAATAAAAATTTTGACTTTACAAAGCTCCCTCGCGTCTTTGGGCCTTTAAAAACAGTGGGAAAGCCAACCAGCCCACTGGTCGCGTATTGACATTAAAAACGTTATGGCGCCCATCAATTTTGAAATGTCAGTGTGGTTTTAGAGCACAGTTTTAAGTTTTGACGTTTATGGGTTTCGAGCAGGCACCATGAGCTTGAGACCGGGGCTAGTGTCTGCCGAGCTGGTCTCGTTACGAAATATTTCGATTAGTACTTGTTGAAGTAATATATTTTTATGAATATCTACATACATATATACATAATCTCACGCCCATCCGAATATATCTCATTTTAGGGTGCTTGAAATCATGATACAGCTGTTATATATATCTTTAGAAGCAAGGGCTACTTTTACCACAGACATATCTAGATGGTGATTCAAATATCGCTGGCCCCGGGCAATATAGCGGTAAACGCCGGTTACGCCCTTTTTAATGTTATTTGATTTTTGGCTTCTCTGAGTATCAATCTATCTCTCTTATTTTTTTTAATTCTTTTCAATTAATATTTCTTTAAAATACATGACAATAACAGCTTTATTGCATGGATAATTCTCTTACGCCTAAAAATTTATTACTGCGTTACTCTATGAAAGATAACACAAAAAACCGGTGAACATCTTTACAATTCATTTCTAAACAACGAGTAACAGTGTTGAATTTTACCGCGTTTTTGGATATAATCGTATTATATCAATAAACTGTAAACATTTAATACGAAGTAATCACAAGAGATTTAATTCCGTACAAGCTATTACGCCTTTCTTCCCGGAAATTTATCGTATCCCCAGCGCCGTATTGTCATGTTACGCTGAACGCCATTCCTTTCACTCCTACGCATAAATGAGTACCGCATGCTTTCTAGCATCATATTTAGGGAAACTATTGATACAAATACATTTTATTCTGTTTTTAAATTTCGTTCTTTCAGTGTTTTCTTTTCTATTATTTATTAGTTTATTGTTCGAACTACTTCATAGTCTCAGTCGAACCGGAGCTCTTATAACTACATTATGTAACTTAAATTGTTATTCTCTTTTTGACTGCTGCAACACAGGCCTGCGAGCCTAGTGCAGAAGTCATAGTTTACAAATATCCTTGTCACATTTATTTTTTTGCTAATAAAGATTATTATTATTATAAATAATAACTCAACTCGGCGGGCCATTTGTTTGCCATTGTTTTAGATGCCAGAAATCTTCCCTGTAACAGTGATTATAAAAAACAAAAGAAGCCTCCATTTCGAAGAGTGTAGAAGACGTAAGCCTCATTGGAAATCAAAGCCCAACTTTACAATGTCCTTCTATTTACAATCACACTTATTGCAATTTTTTTCTAGTATTTCATGCGAGTCTACTATATTCGAAAATGTTGATCTTGTAGCTTCTCCAACTTTAGTATTTGACACACCTCGTCACCAGAAACGCAGATTTAAAGACGATCGTGGCACTCAGTCTATAGAATATTACAATGTGTGTAAAGCGACAGAACTTACAACACTAAGTGTCACAACGATGCCACAAGCAACATCGGTACTACAAGTACCAGAAACTTGCAAAACTACACCCCAAGAAGTAAACAACACCGGAAACCGTACGCGAAGATTTCACAATAGACCAAAATATTTTATACACAAGACCGGTCAATAATGATGACCATTCAAATATTTTAATTTTACAATGTGAAAAAACTGCCGTCGAATCTTTTGATTGCAACCAACCTACAACTATAGAAAGTGTTCCTTCCGTATCTTATGTACTATCAACCACCAAACACCGAACTAGAAAAAACGGAGACACGAAGAAAATTGGGAAAAAGTAAAATAAAAAAAACAAAAAAAATTAGGCAAGGTAGTAATACGAAAAAAAAGTTTGATTCTAAAACGATGAAGGACGCCTGCAAACGTAATAAAAAATGCTATAAACAGAATTCTGAAGTCTCTATGCAGGCTATATTCGAAAAATATTACGACATGTGAATACTAAAGATATTTATAAAATGCAGATACCTAGTTAGAACAAAAAACAGGACACAAGCTATTAGCAATTTTTGCAAGATTAATGGAACAAAATCAATTGACGTTGGCAAAAAATCGTAAATACCCTTAGCATTAGCGAAATAACAGTTTATACAGCAATAGAGAAAGGGAAATCTGAAGAGGTCACAGATAACAGGGGTCAGCATGACAATATACCACGGAAAATGAGTGTTTCAACCGAGCAAAGTGTTATTGCACATATAAAACAATTTCCAGGTCAACGAAAAACTGCTTTCTTTCTTGCGATCGGTAGGTCGGTCCTAAATTTTATTGAAACTGAGAGCCAACGTGGAATTAAGAATTTAATATTTTATTCTGATGGCTGTGCTGAGCAGAATAAAAATAGAATTATCTTTGCTCTGTATTTATATTTTACCAAAAACTGTGGAGTTGAGACAATTTATAGGTACATACTTTGGAACTGGTCATAGTAATGACCTTCTTATCAAATTTCTTCTTCTCTTATCGAACGCGCAAAAAAGAACCACACGATTTATACTCCTGATCAAATGTATGTCGTAATCATGAATGCCAAGATCAATGGTGAAAAATTTCACCTTATGAAACTGGAACAACATAATTTCTTCGATTTAAAGCAGATAATGGACAAAAGACACTGGTTGCGGGCAGACCAAACTAATGAAAAAGTTATGT
This sequence comes from Musotima nitidalis, assembly GCA_949126915.1. Taxonomy (NCBI): domain Eukaryota; kingdom Metazoa; phylum Arthropoda; class Insecta; order Lepidoptera; family Crambidae; genus Musotima; species Musotima nitidalis. Next base: position 19,758,141 of record OX421421.1, read on the forward strand.
GGACAAAGATTCACGAAATAGAGATTTCTCAAGCGCATCCAGGTGTAATTTATTTAAAATATAACTTTGACGATGAATATATTTTTTTAAATACTGCATCAAATACCAAACCAAGACAAGAAGAAGAATTCAAGAGGAAGACCCAAAGAGACAACAGTGAATGATGTTTCAGGAGATGAACTAAAGAATCAGTACAAAGAGCCAATCGCCTTCCCAAAACCACTGTACGATGATCTGATGAGTCTCTGCAAAACTGAAGCAATCCCGAAACATTATCATACATTTTACAACAATTTGTATTGTATTGGGAACTCTGAAGAAGACATCGATACTGAAAGCGATGATTCAAATTAAAGTAGCATAATATATTTTTATTTAAAGGTTTTGACCATTTTATTTTTGTTTCCAAAATAAAATAAAATAATGTGATCTTATTCAAATTAAAGTACAACTGTATTGTTTTTGTGTGGTTTTTCAAAGAGTAATATTTAATTTAAAAAATATGTGATTAGAAAGGTTTTTTTGACACAAAGTCATTATCATTTCAGAATTAATTAAATTTAACTAAACATTTCAGAATTAATTAATATTATCATTTCAGAATTAATTAAACAAAAATTTAGTAGTTAAACACTTAAAAAATATATTAATTTCATATAATACTGTACAAAATAATTATAAATTTAAAAAAACACATTATAAAGTCAGTCCGTTACAATGGCTACATAAAAATATCATTCATTGATAGGATTCTTGTTAAAAAAGCGTTAGGTGGATGATACAGCTAAGCTTTGGCTATAAAACTACCCTGAAGAAGGTGGTAATCGGCTAGTACGCTCGAGATCTAAAGCGGAAAATACGTCGTATTATATTCTTACAGTTCTGAATTACAGTGGTCGGTGTGTTTATAAAGTCATTAATGACGTTGCAATTGAAACAAGATCGTCTATAATTTGTATTATACATTTTTTCCATTATTTCATTAAATATTTATACCATTATAATTATTTTTCAAAGGTTACATTGCTAAAAAAATTAGCTTTCATTTGAAATATTTAACGCCCGTTTTGGATCACTGCACGCTGCACTAGAAACAAATTAGCTTCTTTTATTTCTCATGTAAAAAACGATTTTTGATATAACCGCTTTATTGCCCGGAGCCAGCGATATGTCAAATGCTAAGAGGTTGCTAGCCTTTCGCCTACAAGTACACTAGACGAGAATATATTATATGAATCATCATCATCATTTCAGCCATCTGAAGTCCACCGCTGAACATAGGCCTCCCCAATTGCTTTCCACGTAGATCGATCCTTTACCGACTGCATCCACCGGCTCCCCGCCGCCCTGACCAGATCATCAGTACATCGCGTGGGGGACCGCCCTCTACAACGCTTGCTGATTAGTGGTCGGCATTCAAGAACCTTAACGCCCCATCGGTCGTCGGTTCTTCGAGCTATGTGCCCCGCCCACTGCCACTTCAGCCTGCAAACGCGCTTCGCTATGTCGGTCACTCTAGTTCTCCTACGGATTTCCTCATTTCTGATTCGATCACATAGGGACACTCCGAGCATAGCTCTCTCCATTGCACGCTGAGCGACTTTGAGCTTTCTTATGAGGCCCATAGTCAGAGATGATTATATGAATAGTAACCTCAAAACCAACAGATGTTAGTAATTATAAACGGTATATTTCTTATCCTTTTATTAAGGAAAGCACATCAAGACTTTAATAAGAACGAAGCATTAATGAAATGTTTTTACAAGAACGAGAAATACGAATCATGCATTGTTAGTACAGTGTAAACGGCTACTGTACCTATACATTAGGAGACATACATACATATAATCATGCCTGTTTCCCCGAAAGGGTAATCTCATCATACACGCCCGTCGGCTTAGGGACTTTTTGACCTGCTCTTCCTTCAAATCCTTCTGGATTTGGTCATGGAAAATCTTATGAGGTCTTCCCATTCAACTATTATATAGTTTGGCAATGTAATAAGATGAAATAAACTGTCATATTGCTTATAGTTCGAATTTAATAGTATTCAAGACAGTCACCAGTTTTTTGACCTCATTTTCATAAAATAACGTTACAAAATCTTGAAAGTATGGAGTCACATGTCTCTTGGAGTTGTGGACATGACCATCGTACACGCAATGGTAAATCCACGATTGAGCTCATATCGCTACAAATTGTAAAACAAATCAAGCATTGATTTTGAAACTACTCGTGTGAAAGCATTACACACCACACAGTAAACTCAAACCATTTATTGATATTCCTAATCCCAAAAACCGTCAATTAAGAAAGTAAATCTAAAACAAAGCTGGTTGTAAATAACCGTGGGCAATAAATTCCACCGGAGGGCCGCTTCACCTGTTGATGCGAGTATTATTAAAAAGATAAATGTTTTATGGCTTTATATATCATTCGTTCCGTTTTAACGATTGTTTTATCTTATTCACTTTGTTTGGCGCGTAATGTAGTAGTGTGGCGCTTTGCTGCACTTCCATTTTACGCTTACTTATTTCTAAGTTATGTAGTTGTGACCGCGGTTTCAACCGCGTTATTTTGAGAAATAAAGTCGGTTTACTGACGATAGTTGAACGTGACAACGTCTTAAGAAAATACTGATGGAATAGTAGTAGCATTTTTCAAAAGAAAATTTTAATTTCATTTTTTTAATTAAGCAGCACTTGTCCACGCAGACTCAAGTAGGAGAGAGACTGCCGAACGCAAAGGCCGATTGTGCTTCTTTGTCGCTCGTTCTGCGCTCTCGCTTGCACTTCAAGCCTTACATGGAACGCCTCAGAGCGAGGTAACGCCGCATGAGTCATGTTTTGTCGTGCGTGCAGCCGGCTCTATCGAATTATGAGACGTCGTCACGTCCAAAACACCAGCCGTGTGGTTTCCGGCTCAAGAATAGATCCAACCCAAAGCTAGGGTGTTGTAAAAGGCAACTAATGGCTACCCATTCAGCTAAGGCTCTCGCCTTCCAATGCAAGCCACCTAGCCTTCCGCTCCCAGGGGTTCCCCGGGGTGCAGTTGCCTCCCCAGGTGCCGACCGTTTCAGATGTCGTCTTCACGGTAGAAATACTAAAGGCTATTACAGGGAGAGGTTTAGTCGGTTCAAGTCCGACATAACCACACACACCGGGTGTGTGGTATGCGAGGGCATTATCTCCCTCCTCCCACCGTGGGGGTAGTTCCAAGTAGGGTTGTTGTTGGTTTTCTGGAACGTAAAAAAAAAAAAAAGTCCAAAACACTTATATGCTATCAACCGTTTAAGCAACCTTTGACATACCCTAAAGCTTTCCGGTACTTGTAACTTGAAACTATTTAATTCTATAGTGTAATAGAACAACCATACCAAAATATGGAGTAAATAATGTATGGGGATCCTAGAAAGGCCTAAGGAGCCCAAGCCAGCCGCACCTGCCCATCAACGAGAGAGGCTCTGGCAATCACAAATGTTCCCAACAAGCGGCAATAGGCTCGCCACCTATTACGTGGGACCAACATTACAACTGGCGAAGTGTGGGCTTTTAATGAAACTAGGAAAAGGCGTGATTGTATGTATGTAATATGTTGTAAGTCATATTTACTACACTGCGATGTAAGTAAGAGTATCGTTTGTTCAGCTATTTCTCTAGTTACAGCTCTGTATAAACTAAAACACATTTCGTTAAAACAATACTTTCTGCCCGCGGGCCGCAGCAAGTATGTATTTATTGAGATAAAGGTTGTATTTTACATTCAGTATGTATACAAACATTCTTTAGAATCAGTTCTTGAAAGTTTACCAAATAATTAAACACGTAGATAATAAATATTGAAATATAATTATTATTCTGACAATGACACCAGTTATTTAGTTCCAAGATAAGTATCATTAAGAACTTGTGTTATGGATACTAAATAACGGATCTCTCTACAGTCGGTCTCTCATGTCTGAGGAGCGTGGATAGCATCGGAGTAACATCTGGAGCGGATGATCTGCTTCCAGCGCGTGTTTCACGACCGCGTAGAATTTGGAGGACGATGAGTCTTTCACTTGATCGTTCCATCTGGTTGGTGCACGACCACGGGATCATTTGCCTTCTGTGTTTCCAACGACAATCAGTTTTTCCAGGCTTTCATCGTCTCTGCGCGCTATGTGGCCAAAGTACGAATATACGTTGTTGGCATATGGTCGACAAGCGGGTTTTTATTCTGATTTGACTCAAGATGGAGACATTGGTGCGAAATAAACATACATAAATACTTTTTTTGTAAATAAATACTTAATATACATAAAATACCACGAACAAGGAATTGTCCTGGGTGGGAATCGAAGCTACGACCTTAGGAGCGGAGTGCGGTTATACCTGCCACCACGCCATATCGGTCGTCGAAAGCGTGGTGTCATATGATCTTAATCCCTCTTACCTAAGTTTGTGACATATTTTGTTAAGTTCAGGTTCAGAATGTCCAAATCCCAAGATGTCCAATGTTCTAAAAATCTTTAAGGAGCCCAGTAGGTTAAGGTTTTTTTTTTTATAACCATGTGAAAACTATTCAGTTTTTATATTTTTATTTCTCGTAATATTTTAGAAATAGACGTGTTTTCTTCCGTTGGACATTTTGGGAATTGGACATTCTGAACCTGATCGTTTTGTTTTACTTACGTAATATTTTATTTATTGTTAAATTTAATAAAGCTACCACTTTTGTGAGAAGTGCAACGTAAACACATATATAAAAGTATTTATACAAATTTAACGGCTACTATTTAATATGCATCTTTTCACAATGATAGCGAGCCAACTTGCCCGTGTACGAGAAAGTTCAACCCTCTCGAAGAAACACTCGATACTATCTGTACTAACAAACACGTTACAATTGTTAACGAGTGGGTATTTTCACAACAAAGAAATGAGAGCTTACACAGTTATTCATTCCGACGAATCAGTTCTTATTTTTAGATAGATACTGTCGAATTTAGCCTGTTTTTATGTTGTTATTAGTTTGTTTTTATAACAGGCTTCCCGCTGAGAAGTACGCTGGTCTTTTGTGCCTCAGACATTGTGCTGGCCCACCCCTCCCATGGTAGCCTAATGGTTACAACACTCGTTACATATTGTTCACACAAAACTAATAATTTGCTTTTTACTGTGACTTTATTAACAAGTTAATTTAGTGCTTTCTTCCCTACTTTTAATGTCAATTTAATGTTATTTTTATTAATCTATCCACATTCATTAACTAATTAAGGCGACTATGACAGCAGTTTTTTTTTAATTTGACCATGATTTCTATACTTTAATTGTACACAATACAATAAAAATTTGCATATTTCTAAAATTTCACCTACTTAGGTGTACAATTTACATTTCAATCTTCAAATACTAACCAAAACAATATAATAGCACGCGGTTTACTAATAATACATACATCATGCCTGTTTCCCCGAAGAGGAAGGCAGAGGCAAATTACGAGTATACGCCCACACTTCGCCAAATGTAAAGATGGTCCCACGTAATAGGTGGCGAGCCTATTGCCGCTTATCTGAAACTTTTATGTTCGCCATAGCCACGTCCGTTGATCGGCAGATGCACCACATGCAGGTGAAGTTGGCTTGGGCTCCTTAGGTAGGATTCCCATACACCAAAATAATATCCGACTACCTACAGGTCACCATCATAATTAAGTTTAACTTTGTCGCCGTAATGTTTTAGTAATAAATAAAATGAAAGACAGTGGGGCTCATTACAAAACAAGATCTAAAGATAAACCAGGTTTAAAACTAGTGCTGTCACTTTTATTTGATAAGATGAAGACAGTGACCGCACTAATTTTAAACCTGGTTTAACTTTGAAAATGAAAAAATGTTTATTGCATATACAAAGTATGTTTTTCTATACAGAGTTTGGATTCTCTTTTTAAGTGAGTAGATCACTTGTGACAGGAGAGTCCGCTCTCCTATAACAATAAGTGGTTACTTAATGCATAGCGACACAAACAAATAAAATAAAATGATGACATAAATATGTAATAAAAACTTAATAATTAAGAAAACTAGCAAATAAATGAAGTTAAATCTAAGCATTATAAAGGTTTTGAATTTAAACTAACATTTAGATATTTTCCTATTGTAAAACTTCTTTGTGTGTTAGTTGTGTGTTGTGTGTGTGTGTTGTGTGTTTGTGTAACTTTAGATTTGGATTGTAATAAGCCTCAGTATGTTTAATTGTAGGCAGCATTTTAACCGCAGGTGACCTTAATAACCTCAAGTTAAATAACACAAAATATAGTAATACCTATTATAGGTATTCATTCATATATTTCAACAACATATGTGTTGTTGAACTTGTTGTTTAGACTTAACAACAGATGTTTATGTGCTCTATGTAAGTAATTACTTTGTTCGTTGTTAATTTATTGTTTTGCTGTTTGTTATCCATCCTCAATAAATAAATAAAAATAAATGTTTCAGAACAATGGTGATAGTGCAGTACAGGAAAACTTCACTACGACTTTTTATGAATTCTACTTTTAATTTTACTTACAATTGCTTACGAAGAGCTGGCTTAATGTCGTGAGGGTATATTTGTTGTATAATTGTTATTTATTTATGTCATATAATATATATAATTTTATGCAGTAAGATGCCAACATAAACTCTTTCAAGTTTTACCGGGCATCAGTGTTGTCGACCTTATTGCAATACCAATACTAGCCAGTGAGTATACAACTGTTGCAATAAGTTTAGTAGAAACCTAACAATAATAAGTGATTTATTAAAAATTTCAAAATAAACGAAATCAAGAAAGAAAAGACAAAGTACAATACGAAACAATGATCATTATGAATGAATGTAACTTATCCGTAAGTTCGTCTTATCAATTCTATTAATAAAAAAGTTAGTAATAAACATTCAGGACGCATATCAAACCGAAAGCAAAAAGCGGGACCGTTTTTTTTAATGACACTTCATTATGACTATGTATAACTATCCTTCCTGTAAGCATTCGATACAGCCTGATGATAGCGCTGCATATCGTGAAAAAATCACGGTAACAAGCGCACTCATTTATAAGTCCCGTTTCACGCCCCGCTTAAAATACCCGGGACTATTTCACGACCAGCTTCAGTAGTCCTAGCAGATAATTGCAAAGCCAATGGGTCTTATAGAGGCACATTCGTTGAGTGCTGATAGTCTGCACATATTCAATATGTCACGCTATGACGTGAATAAAAGTAATAGCTGATAATTTATATATTCTTTAAGTAGACGTGTTTAATAAAATAATTGAATTAATGGAGCTGTAAATGGTTTTGCGTCATTCGTTTATTGGTGGCACACGATTGTTTACCAATGTTGTCACGACTAGCCCGTGTTTGTGAATACTGTTCTTCAACATCTACCAACGATTGCGTGGAGGTCAGTTTTCCTGCACTGCGCTCCAGTGGTTCAAGGTTCGATTCCCATACAGGACATATTTGCAACTAGGGCGAGAGTTACAACTTTGTACTGCCTGGAGAATAAAACTTAACTAGTTTCTGTCCTAAGCACAGGTACCTAGTCGTTTTCAAGTTTTTAAGTAGTTAGTAGTTTTTAAGTTGGCGTTCATAAGAAATTTGTGGAGCGAAATTTGAATGAGCAATTATTTTTTTCGAGCCAAAGTCAGCAAGGTTCTCTCTTCTGTTCTGTGAAGATCATTGAACGCTCTTCTTGACTCCATAAAAAGATACCATTCTTATATACTCCAACTTTTTCATACATTGGTATCTCTACCCACCTACTTGCTGAGCAGTTAGAGAAGCGTAAGCCTAGTGGCGAAGACCAAAACACTTTAATCTCACACACCACCGCAGATGTGCAAGGATTTTTGCGAGGTGTGCTTGTGAAAACCAATGACATCGTTGCGGTAAAGCCAGTCTACCAGCTGATATCTACGGCAGTCGTTATTAGGAATGCAGGGCCAATATGATATGAGAATATAACTATAACTTACCACGTCCAAGCAAATACACTCCTTTTGTGGCTAAAGGGTCTAAAAGTAATTTGGGTCATTATGCTACTTTAAACCGACTTCAGTTTGGGTATAATGATCTAGTCAAAAAATTAGACATTGATATTTTCTCTGATGGCTTGCCGAGATTTCGGAAAGCCATCATTGACTCCTTTAATAATAGAATATGAGGTCAATCGGTCATGTCATACGAGTATAGCTTTGGTGTTTTTTTAAGTAAAATTGTTTGTATGTATCTTCTTATTTTTGTGTCAATGCATGCCGTGGTGACTTGTAAGTAAAACAGCACTTAGCTTTTAAGTATTAACTGTATTTGTTATGTTCATTTTTGGTGTATGTTTTGTTAGTCGCCCTAAATGTAATAAATAAATAAATAAATATTCTAACAGCTGGTTTGACGATGTTTCCCTCTGAATTGCAGAGGTCAAACAGCAGTTCTCTATGTACTATCTAAGTAATATGATTAGACCAGTAAACAGACCCTGGGCACTCAGTTGAAGTCGAGGCCTGAACCGGAATAAATGCTAGGATGATGGCATCCTACTCAGCAAATTGTAGACGTACGTAAACACCGTTGCGGTCTCAAATATCGGTCTACGTAATAAAACCGCCGCGGACCCGCCCACGGCCGCGGCCCTTAAAAACAATAAGTTTTTGCCGCGGGCAGGTGCCGGCTTTATTAGAATGTTATAATATTAATGTTTTATTTTGGCAAGCAGAGATGTCGGTCCTGTCATGAGAAAATGTTGGTTCGGAAGTCCTAAGCGATCAGCGTGTGGATATAATAATGGTATAATTTTTTGTTAAATGTTTAAAATAATTAATTAAACCTTTAAAAAGACACGACAAATCATAAGTACAGTCTACAACTAAATGTTACAGGCTTATTACACCATGTCATGATCAAGTGACCTTGGAAGATGTAATCCAATCTGAATTTGGTAGCCGATAAATTAAGGGAAATTATTCTTGTGGTATAATCAGAATTCCTTTGTTGGTATAGTCAACACCAATGTGTTGCAGTTTATCTATCAGCATCATTTTAAGATTTAATTAAAGAAGACCCTGATTATGCAATCAAATGTAACAACAAACTCGTTCAATTGTGAGTAAAAAAGCTAATTTTTATGACCGTTTAATTTCATAATACAAACAACATCAGTGATTTGCTAGTTGGCAAGTTAAAGCATTTGTTTAAAACTATATATAAGTTCTGAAGCTTGTAGGGAAGTTAGATATCCGCTAACTTCTATCGCTTGGCCCCTGCAGAAGCGTGACCCTCCGAAGTCGACGGGGGTCCGTCAGGCCCCGCTCATCAATTACCTAGGCCTGCCCGTCAACAGGTGCCTGATCAACGCGTCTTCTATTCAAACCGGGTAATATGTTACTGTACGGCGGAAGCTCAAATGTTGCTCAAACATACCTACTCCCACACTAATGAGATGAATGCCAATGTTTGTTCCTCCTTTTATTCTCTTTTGCATTACTTCAAGCGGTGTTTACTATTATGTGACGTAAATACAACAGTTTACTATGTAATATTATGGGCAATTGTTTTGATTCGGAGCAACGACTGTCTACATTGAGTGGCACAATTGTCAGTCGCTCCAGTGATTATGAGCAGGCAACACTACTCCTTCCTTCACAAGAACAGTCTTGCAACTCTTGCAGGCCACGACGTGTACGTTACATACCATTTACAATACATACTATATACAGTATTATTTCGTTTCAGTGTAATAATATTTCGATTGTTTTTTTTATATTGATATTTAATTATGAATTTTTCAATTACTATGTATAATAGTTTATGAAATAAATAGTTTTTGACTTTTGACTTTACTAGACATAGGAAATTAGCTTTATACTGGGACCTCGCATTTGGATCACCTGTCCACTTAACATTAGGTACGATGATATAATTTTCTTACCCGGAAAACACTCTCACTCGTTAAAATAAAAGTATAAAATTAGAAAGACAAAAGAAATGTGACAGTAGCAATTAATGACCAAAATTAAAGTTTCCATAATTCCGATTATCATTCGGAATCGCGGCCCGCATAATGAGCGCGCTAATAAACACGTTTGCGTCGGAGAGCCCCCGGCACGCCCATTGCGCCCAAATGTGCCCACTGCCCACAACCATAGTTGAAACCAATAAGTAGCCCAACTTGGGCCCTAAAATCGCGATAGTAGCCTAAAAGTAGGCCTGCCGCTTTTTTTCTTAAATAAGACAAGTCAGTATGACTATGTAGTAGTGTCCACTGCCTGATGGAAAGCAGTCGATGCATTTAAAAAAAATGAGGGAGCTCTACACCGTAGAGTGAGGACGGTAACAAGCCAACCCACGACGGAAAAAATGCTGTTTCACGTCCTGCTTAAAAGACTCGACTATAGGACTACTTACACTCATGCTGTGTATGTCGATAGATAACTATAAATGTCGTGGCAACTTGTAATGGAAACTGCACTATTATTTGAGCCATTAACTTTTGTGTTTGATCCTTGTCTTTGTGTGTGTTTTGTAAGTTGTCCTAATTATAAATAAATAACAACAATTATGAAAAAGCGTGACATAAAATACATGGCGATTGCTGAACGGATACTTAAATATTGAAACCCATACAAAATGCTACATAGAGCATTTTGTATGGGTATTAATCTGGTAATGGGGATCTTAAGACATAATTTGAAAAAAGCCGAGATGAGTTTCTTGAGGCTTCTTCTCAACCCGTTGCCTTTTGGAAGCCTCGTTAGAGTCACCGACAGACTGACTGACTGACGGACAATCCCCTCCCTCCTTTAAAATCACGACAGACTGACTGACAGATACCCCCGATAAGAGTCACCGACAGACTGACAAATCTTGAGAAAACCACAACAGACAGATAAACTGACAAATTCTGACAAAGAACCCATTTGCTTTTACTCCTTTATTATGGTACCGCTCATATTTCTTTCATTGTTGTTAAAAAAATACATATATGGAATTTCCATTTTGTGTAAATGTTTGACGAATCTAAATGATCATGTTGATCTTAAAGACAATAAAGTATATATATTTTTTTTTTTACTCCCATGGAGACCTAATAACTGACACATACGGTGTTCGGTGCTCATGGTATTATGTTAACATAACATACTTATTTATTTCTACTATGACCATACCACTGCCGATGTTATCTCACATATTAATATTAACTCCAAACTGCGGCGTGACCATTTAAATAAATTTCTTGTATGCATTTGTTACAAGTTTGTGCATTGTTTTCGTGGCAGTTATTTTATTTTGATGTAACGCTTGTAGGCGTAGTGAGCTTAGATATACTCGTTACACGGTTTGAACAAATTGCTGCCGAAGGGAATTTAGTTATTGTTAATGTTTTATTTTAATAACTAGCTTCTTGTATTATAAATAATAAATTAAAACTAATATACCTACTCAAAATACCTAAAAACTAGATAGAAGACAAACATGACATTTGTTTTTTCTCGTATTTCTTGATTATACCTAGGTACCATATCTCTTTCATTGTTAGCAAGTGATGGATTAAAAATATCTTTGTAACAATTCCCGCGCTACTATAATTTCCCGAAAAATCGAGAAACTATTCAACACATTGTGTTAAAAAATCGAGAAAAGTATCTACCTACCTAACTTATTAAAAACTTCAAAATAAGAAATAAAATATACTTTATTTAGATAAAGTAGAGTCCAATTTTTACAAACAAAATTGAAATTCGACATATTTTTTAACAACAATGAAAGAATAATTTAGTTCTATAATAGGTAGCAAAAAAAAAAAGCAATTGGGGAGGCCTATGTTCAGCAGTGAACTTTAGATGGCTGAAATGATGATAGGTAGGTTCTATAGGTAATAATAGAACCTACCTATTATAGAACTAAATTATTCTTTCATTGTTGTTAAAAAATATGTCGAATTTCAATTTTGTTTGTAAAAATTTGACTCTACTTTATCTAAATAAAGTATATTTTATTTCTTATTTTGAAGTTTTTAATAAGTTAGGTAGATACTTTCTAGATTAATATTTTAACTGATTGTTTTGTTAATTTTAAGGCTTATGTGAGTATGAATATTTGAAATTTTACATCCCTACTGAAATCTGAGTTATATTACATTTTCACGTTAAACTGTTACCAATTTCAATTAAAAATAGATAAAATTTTCCACTAATTATAAGGAAAGATAGCATTTGATCACTCTCGTGATAAGAACTATCGGAACGCAAGTGATGCTCTTGGTCCCTTGGGTTATCTCTGGAAGTAGTAAGCCAAGTAAGACCCATTGACAAAAATGACTGGTTACATGTAATTTAATATACCTACCTCTCATATTGGATTGTTTGATGAGGGTCTTGACCAGCGGGACAGTAATTGGCTGAGATGGTGACAGTTATTCCAGTGAAATACATAACACATTTTTACCTGCTTACAGTCAAAAAGCAAAAATTTCACTGCTTCTCAAATACTTCATAATTAATCAACTATTTTTAATGGCGTCAAAAGAGTCAGTAACTAAATAAAGGCCAGAGGTTAGTGAGTCACGATGATTTATGCGCACGCGCATCGAGATCACGCGGCGTGTCTTCGTTAGTGCGCATGGGCTCGGCTCGCCATTCGCGGGCCTAAAACTTGGCTGGACTGAAGTATATTCTTCAACTTCTAAATTCAGAATTTTTTTATTTAATAAACTATTATATACCTAGTACTTGAAAATGTCTAAATAACATATAAAACAATCTAAATATGACTACACTGAAATCACGAACCTTAGATCACGAAACTTACATGCAACAAAATAGAAAATTAAGTAAAAGTGAATCTAAGTGCCGTAAGTGAATTCAAAAACTGAAAGCACTTATCGTGTGTTTGAAGTTATCAGTAAAAATTTTACGTCTATTGACTTTAAACTTTATACTTCTTGTATTTTTTTCCTAAACTTCAGGTTTAGGACTGTCCTAAACCTCACTTTCAGAACCACCACGCCACAATTAGTGCTTACATGTCTTTACACATGACGTTTTTTTCAGGCCTAATGCTCTGAACGAGGTTATTTTCAATATTGTAATACGTTCGGTGCTGAACGTGTAATAGCAAAACGCGCGCCGGATAAGAACGTGACGTCCCCGGGTTCTTAGGAGCGCGGCGCAGCGGTCTCGGCGCAGGCGCAGCGTGGGGCGGCGCGGACGCATTCCGCGCTACAAATTGAGATGTCATCCATTATTTACCTGCCTGCGTAGACGATTCTCTTGGATCAAAGGTTGGGAGTAATCACTTTAACTTCACTTAAATTAACATTAAATTTAATACACTTAAGTAATGTTAAACTTTTCGATAACTTAGTTAAGTCAATAAGAATACAAATAATAAAGAAGTAATAAGGAAAACTCACGATTGTGTGCGGCACACTCTTGTAAAGACCGTATTCGAACATCGAGGTATAGTGAAACACATACAAAACTAGAACTATTACAACTGACAACACTTATGTACTCTGGGCTCTTTTTGGGTTGCATTGATGAACATATTAGAGCTACAGTATGGCAATTTAGAACAAACTTACCAAATTGCAGTGGTTCTGTCATAGGATATTGAGGCCAAGAATCTAAAATCTTGTGTTATCTATTTATAACAAAGTATTAGTGCTAACTTTAAAAACCTCTAAGTAATAATAAACTGTATTAACTATTAGCAATTATGTTTGTTCCATTCCAAATTTTGCATAATTTCTATATTACTTAAGACTTATTACTTAATGCAATGCACATGTAAAGCTATGAAGTTTTATTCACCACAATATTCACCTGCTGTTTTCACAACCGAGTAGAATTCAGCAGTTTGAACAATTTCACTATCTATCCAGAATCATCATGAAAACCATCTAGAGAATATTGAATATTATTGTTCATTTTTCTGCAACATTATTAGTTTTTATAATTACAAAAGAATACACAAAAAGTTCGTGCCTCAATAGAACTAGGTTGTCGGAAACTGTCATCGAAATAAAGTCCAGACTGTGAAGAGCACAGAGCCTCATTGAATGGATGACTAAATGGAACAGCCTAAGATGATGATGACACATTAACATTTAAGAATCGAAGGAGACTGTAGAATATTTGTTACAGAACAGCTCGTAACGGGTGAAATCTGTTACCAAATCAGAAACAGTGACAACCTCTTTCAGTCATTACACGTCACATTTGTAAAACAAAACGCAACCGGCAATAAATCACAGACTTTTATAATTGTTTACGTCGAGTTTGTCGTAAACAATGGCACGTTCTACATCTGTAAAGTGCCACAACAGAGCCCTCTCTCTTGCACGCTGGCTGCAATAAAGTTTTGTTTTGGTTGGGTCTACGAGACCACTTGCAGCTACTACCCGTTCTAAACGACCCTTCAAAAACGAACTTTCAAATGCACGGGAATAAAGTTGAAGTTTAATAGTTAAAAACGAAGTTGTCTTTGCCAAATTTTATGGCAGTCGTATATTAAGAAGTTTCTAAAGTTTTATGGTGCTCCTGAATGGCCACCAAAATACAAAAGCTGTTTCAGACAATGGATAGCTTAATTTGTTTTGGTTAAGTTGAATTCGTGGCATTGTCTCAGTGTTTGTTGCGCTGATCTAGGCGTTGTCCGGCCGACGACGGGGGTCGCAGTTAGTGCGCCTTTCACACACAATAGTGCATTTGCATTCTACTCAACACACATTTCTGAAATTATTGCTTGCACCGTCATACCTATACAATTTTTTCTGTTCTAACTTTTACAAAAAAAAACCTGGTTTTGTTACGATGTTGAAAAATCTGTAATCCAACCTATCTTTTACAATAATAAAACAAAAATAACAATAAGTTTTTTATTTTATTTTGGCAGCATACATAATAAGGTATGTAATACTACTATTCAAATTAGTGATTTTAGTTAGATTGGCTAGTTTAGAGGATTACTAATTACATCACTATAACTGTTAGTTTTGGCTTTTTTTTTATTAAGTGCGATATTTACTCTTAATTCACGTGAATATGCATTTATGGTGGTGGAACCTACAACGTGTAGGACGTTGTAGGTTCCACCTTTTTCCTTGTGTAAGTTTTAAATAATATGTTGTACTTGATTTTACACCTGTTTAAGAAAATAAAACACTGCTTCGGTGACTTTTGCTGCATTGCCGCAAAAACCAAACGTTCTTAATTAAACGGAATAAACTTAATACAACACCATAAAGTATTTATGTATTCTGATTTTATTTCGTGTGTTGCCACTCCCAATATAAAAGTCAACTTAACCACAAAGTTCCAAAAACACTAATTTATTTTTGACGATTTACAGTCAATAAAACTACCGGCGATAATCGTGAATCGAATCTTGCCCCGATAGGCAGGAATTTTGTATCAAATCGTTAAACCTTTAGCTGGACTTTAATAACTTATAAATGAGAATCGGCCAACTTGTTCGTTTTGAGCATAAAGATCAATCAATTCTTCTTTGAAACAATCTCTAAAAGGGGCAATTCTCATAAAGATGATTTTATACATACATACATTCACGCCTGTTTCCCCGAAGGGGTAGGCAGAGGCATTTTATACGCCCACTAATTATATAGTTGGCCCCACGTAATAGTTGACCAGCCTATTGCCGCTTCCCGGGCACTGTTCGCCAGAGCTTCGTCCGTTGATCGGCAGGTGCACCACTTGCAGGTGAGGTTGGCTTTGGCTCCTTACTTAGGTCTTGGTAGGATCCCTATACATTATAGTATTATATGATTTTATAATAGTAAAGAAACCACTTGCCCCCTATTCTATCTTATCATTATCACGCACAGGCACTAACATGTTACTTTAAAACACACGGTACGTTGGTAACTAATATTTTTTGACATATAATGTTTAAGTTATGTGAGTGACTAAACTATGAAATACTTACAAACTTACTGTTTATTTATTTACTAATGGCACGCTCTCGTTTCGCTTTGGTAGCTATTTGTGGAATAATTTATAATTTGGGTTCCGTTATTGGAGTTTTCGTAGGGGTCCCTAATTTTTCTAGTGATAAATACAATAATGTAGCATTGTAATGGTGAATTACTTTTTAAAATCTCTCTAAATACTCATTTCTCTTTATAATTTGAGCATAAAGTACTAGACTTATATTATTTTACTTAAATTAAGTTATAAGTTTTATAGCAAAAATTTATGTGATCACTATATTTTTAAATAAATATGATAAATTTTGAAGTTTTTCAGCCTGCAGTTTAGTGCCCAGTTCAAAAGAAATTAATTTTTAACTAATAATTTTAAACTTTATTCCACTTGTCTGCCAGAATTGGCGTTCAAAACGTTTCGTTTGTGCAAACAGTGGGTACTTAATGTCACTCCGCGTATTATTAACGTTCGCCTCAAATCTAACTGTCATCGCGTTGGTGACGGAAACCTGATAGTGTCAATGTTTTCCGTTTTATTTCCCCTAATTAAAACATTTTTAATTGATTTTATCAATAAGGCTTCGCTTTATTCATTTTACGATTCCCCATAAATGTCAGCTTTGTGGCCTTCGTGTACAGACATGTAGAGGAGACAACAGTTTGAACCTCACATTTAATGTTATATTCATTGATCTGATTTTACCGTTTGTCGTGAAATGGGCATGTGAGGAGAAGATTCATAAATATTATATAGCCTGGTTTAGGAGAGCACGTCTGAAGATATAGACTAAGTACACGATCGAGGAGGTGTGAATGGATGATGAATGACAGACACGAATGAAAGAAAAAAACTGCGCTGGCCCTAGCTAAACAAGGAACTGGGCAGAGAATGATGATCTGAACGTATGCATTATCAGGTTGTGGCATAATTATTTTATTCAAGCAAAAAGTTCAGCGCCATTTTCTTTTACGTTAACAAAACACGTATGTCGTGTGTTGGTGCGCTTTGTACCGTGTTTATTCCACTATAAGAAACGCCTTTACTGTTTTGGACTGCATCGACTGTTTACCATCAGAGCCGATGTAGTCATTATGTCGTGCCACATTAAAATAAAATAAATACACGTTTTACAATTAAAATCTGTAACCTTTTCTCGACGAGCATAGCCTGTGAGTTTCTTGTCAGTTCTTCTCACAGAACGGGGGCTCGGAACTGGCACTTAGATTTACACCTAATTTTTATTTATTTGCATGTAAGTGAATCTAAGCTTCGTGATTTCAGGGTTAATATTTAATTATTTTATTTATGTATATTTTGTTTTGACGTTTTCAAGTGCTATGTAATAGTTTATGAAACAAAGAACTTTTTATTTTACTTAACTTTACTAAATTCAAATAAACAGCCAAACACAGAATGCTCAATCAAAACAACGACAAGCAATGAGATGATAGAATGGGGACACAAAACGTCATTGTCACCAATAATCAATCAAGTAAACAAGGAACTTTCCCATTCCGAGAAGACGACTTGACGTGTTCGTCCGCCATTTTGACATCTCGTTGCGTTTTGTTTAAACATCCCACAATAGCGAACATTAGGCTGTATTGTAGCCACTGTGTGGACAATATGCACCTTTTAATCCGAGTAATGATGGACTTACATACAGGCTGTAGTTTTAATTCGTATTTATATTTTTATTATTTAAAGGTAAAATTTTTCAATATCCATATAAAAATGGACACTTCAATATGCTAAGAAAAATAATACTGCTCCTGTTTATAATAAATAAGTTTTTTTTAAATAGCACGGAATAATTGCATATTTAAAAAAAACTCTAGTTTTTTTTTGCCATGTATTTGGTTTAAACTTTTTATAAAAATTTAATCGTGTAAATAGCGTGTACGTTCAGAAATAAATTATCAGATTCAGAATAATTTTATTATCTACACTTACTGTCGAAAGCCTCAGTATAATTAAAATAAAGATTAGCCGTATGTTTAATCGTATTTCGCACTTTCACTTTGCTGTATTGTTTTGTCATCTTTTTTTAAAAAAGTAAAATTAACTTCAGACTTTTTTTTATATATAAGTTTACCAAGTTGTCGAACTATAATTTTTTAATTAAAACTAGAACACTCTGTATTATCATTGCAGTAAGGAAACGCAGCAAGTCCGCCTGACCGCGCAGTAGCCCGCGGAGGCGAGCGAACTAAGACAACGGCGCCCCCTGCCGTCGTTTCAGCGAAACGCGGCGGGACGCGGACCGAACGTACTTTACGGAGAAAATACGCAACTAAACACTTGTACACTACGTACGTTACGTTATTTATTTGTTTAGTACACAGTCACACATTGGCAGGCTGTTCTAAGTAGGTGCGCTTGTTACACGGTACGGAGCTTACTTTCTTTTCTGGATATAAATAAATATTTTCTTACAATTGCACTAATTATTTAGTTCCAAGTTAAGTATCATTAAGAACTTGTGTTATGGATACTAAATAATGGATAAACATACAAAAATATATTTTTTTATTGGTAAATACATACTTAATATACATAGGAAAGCACCCAGACCAAAACAAATATTCATGTTCATGCATACAAAGATTTGTCCTGCGTGGGAATCGAAACCACAACCTTAAGAGCGAAGAGCGGGTATTCTCGCCATTACGCCATTTCGGTCGTCAAATATCGGATAAAATCGACTTCTTTTCATCAGGCAGGATGTAGTCACCAAGAAATCACCGGCAGTTGGCGGATTCAGGTAGCACAAGATCAAGGTGAAAAGCTGTTCTGGCCTATGTTTAGCATTAAACATCAAATGGCTGATATGATGACAGAACACACAGAGATACAAGACAAAACTTTCAAAAATAGTATAGGTGCAGGGTTTATTTCGTAATATATCTTTCTATGTCATTGCATACGTAGGTATATCATAATCATAATTCTTTATTGTTTCATTTGGTGTACAATTAGGTCTTAAAAATAACATATTGTCCTCAAATGAACCCTGCAAAGGTATCACAATTTAAAATAGGAACACATTTCTTCCTTATAATATAAATCGAAATTAAAAACATTAAAAATTAAACAACCATAAAAACTAATCAACTATGCATACATTCATTTTATGCTATTTGTGTTTTTACTAATTATATTAAGTGTATTTAACTATTCAATTATATATTTATTAGATTATATGTTTATGAATGTAAAATTGTGAACTGTAACGCATACATTCAGAATATGGCAAAGAAAACGTGCTAAAGAATTAGCCTCCTGATCGAGAACGTAATATTTATAGGATATTTCTATCTTTCTTTCATTCATTATTGAAAAGTAAAAAAAAACTGCAAATTAAAAAAAAAAATACATTATTCAAGTTTGGCTCAATAGAGCTCTTATGAATGTCATACTTATAAACTAACGCGCCCATTCACTGCGGGCGGGAGCTTGATCGTAAAAAAACGGGCAGAAAATCGTCAAGGTTGGTTTTTTCTCCCGCCAGTTACAATTAAAATACATAATATTAAAACAATTGTGTTCTGCAGTCACAAGATTTGAAAAAAAAAAGAAAAGGAAGACAAACCTCTTTTCAGCAATATTAACATAATTACGGATAAACATAGTAGACATAAGCAGACGCGTTACGCTCAACCTTATTTTAGGGAGCGCAACGACCCGACGCATGACGCTACCACCGCGAAAACATATAGGTAAGTGAGCGTGATATAAAACAGAAGCGGACATATTGAACATAAAATTTAGACATATTTTGTTGAAATTTTAATAAATTTAGTGTCTTGTACTCATGTATTGTTTTATTTAGCTTTTTTTTGTCTCCCTTTTAGCATATGAAACTAAGATTTTTCTACAATGTTTTTGATAAAACCCTAGATTGTTATACCTTGTTGGATAACTAATGAAACGTAGATATTTTAAAGCGCATTTGCAAAACAGGTGCCGTAATTTTTTTTTAAGATATCCTTTTAAGAAAAATATACATTCTAAAATTTTTTATTTTTCTTCAAGTGTTTATTGTCCACTACGACTAATTTATTCATTTTATGTAAAATATTGGTTATTGAGCTCTCGAAGCATCTTATTTTACATGTAAAAAGCAAACAATTGTAACAATAAGACTTACACATTTGAAAATATCTTAGCTGATAGCCGGAAATCGGGTATTTTTTATAAAAAGCAGTTAAATTAAAATATCTCGAAAACGGTTAGATTTAGGATAGGGTGTTACATAGGCAAATCAGTCAGAAACAATGTAAACTACACGCCCTCAACGGGAATAGGTCGACTTAACCTGTAACCCTGTATATAGAAAATACGTTTCTATGTCTTTTTGCACCCCTTATTCGATTAAATTGAAAAGTGAATCAAATATTTACCAGATTGATACTCAATGAAATACTATTTGACATTTTTATAATATCAGTATTCACGTGAAATCCGTGTAGTAATTTTTAAAGAATAGGAATATAGCAATCGCTTAAATTCAAGACATATAACAGTCATATATGAAGATAAATATATGAAACTTTCAAACTCGATAATGTCAACGTGCAAGAAATATAGGTTTACATATACTAAGTTTCCTTTAATGGGACATGTCAAAAAATCGTCACCTATGATCTTAGCTGCTTTAGCAACTATAAAAAAACGAATAATCAATAAACTTAATCACGATAAAATAAAAACCAAAAGACAGACGTAGTAAAGAGAAAGTAGAGAAACAGGTATAAACTTTGTTTTAAATTAAATAAAAAGCGATCAAATTAAATTTAGTGATAGTTATGTTCGACCGGGTAACACCAGGCATCCGAATTAACGTACGTACTGCCAATAACGATATCTCAATCGAGAGGCAATTAACTGCTTACTAAACATTTCGTTAATGGAATTCCCGGAGCATAAACACCTTGATTTATATACAGCAGAACATATTAGATCTATTAATTTGCATAATCTGTTCATAATTATGTTATTAAGGTATTAATTTAGAAAGTGGATTGGATGATTGGGAATCTTTACATTGATTATTGAATCGTAAAACGGAAACAAACATGTATCGTTTTCGTGTTAGTCCACCTTAACGATGCTGGGAAATTAAATTATTAAGTAAAAGTAATTATAATAAAATTGGTACACAAAAAAATACTATGCGCATCTTACTAACCCTTTCGGGAATTTTAGAATTATCGAAGACACAATATATTTTACTTAGACTTCGAAACTACGAACTTTTACATGTAAGTATATTTACTGAGCGACAGATTATTACAATAAGGGTCAGTTTCGAAACTCTTCATATCATTCTGACTGAAAGGCATCAGGAATTCCCTAAACATTTGCACGAAAATATGACGAAAAAAGTTATAACAAAAAAATACATTTATAAAATCATATAAATTGCAATTAACGAAATATTTTTTTCTTTTCACAACTCGTACTAAACGTACTTATAAAGATTTTTACACACAATACTTACGTAACAAAATGTGATTGGATAAAGTAACACTATAGTTAAATTTAATTTTAAGCAATCAAAAATAAACATAAAATATTTACTAACAACAATAGAGAGAAAGAACCAAATTCTTTCGATTTGCCTGTCATTGTGTCGTAAATTGTAAAGTCCAGCTTGTCGAGGCGTATAATGGCCCTCGTAAAACAATAAACCACCCGTAAGTCCTGCGAACGAAACGCAGCGTCCATCGTCACCGGTGTCTGTAACAATAACACGGTTTCTAAACGTTCCTCAATAATATTCAGTGTCACAAAAGCGCGCCATGAAGAGTAACTACATTATTGTTTTCTAATCCTGATTGTTATCCTGAATACCTACAGTGATTATAGATATATATATATATAACGCCTGTTTCCCCGAAGGGGTAGGCAGAGGCATATTATACGCACACACTTCGCCAATTACATTGTTGGTCAACGTAATAGGTGGCGAGCCGATGGCCGCTAACCGGGATCTGTTACGTCCGCCAGAGCGTCGTCTGTTTATCAGCAGGTGAGGTTGGCTTGGACTCCTGAGATGTTGTTAGGATTCCTTTACACGTATATGTATATGTTTTTATTATCTGTATGTAGTTTAGTTGTTCTTCTTTAAATATATATTTTTTTTAAAATGCTAATCTCACACACTAATCGCCGACTGTTTTGCTGGGGTTGTTTGAAAGAGATTTCTCATAGAAATAAGCTCGACCTTGGACATCATTTTGTCAATGTGTATTTTGATGTATGTTTATGTGCAATATGTGATATAATTATAGTTGTACAATGAAGCTAAAAGTGTGTGCCAAGATCGTAGCAAGTGGAAGGATGTGATCTCTGCCTACCACTACGGGAAAGAGGCGTGACATTATGTACATAATGGTACTGGCCCAGAATAGTGACACGGGGTCACGGGAAGTCGTAAGAGCCGATAAAGAGAAATCATACCGGACGAGGGCAGCAGCGTCATCCTGCGTACTGTCTTTAACTGCGATCACCAACCCGCCTGCACAGCGTGGTGATTATGAGAAAATACTGCCAATAGAATGTAATCTATTGGGAGGATAATGTTCAAAAGTGGACTTTATAAGGCTGATTGATGAATATAGTTACTAGGTATAATTAGTAAACGTCGTGTACCTAAGCAACTGAGCGGACTAAACCTTAAAGACATGTTACATTCGACAATTGCGATTCGAATAAGGCGCGCTAGTTTTTAAGTTTTGACTTTCATAAAAGCTCTATTGAGACAAACTTTAAAAAATGAATTTTTGACTTTGAATAGTAAAGTAAGTAAAAGTAAAGTAATGCGAATTATACACAAGTTATTTAACCTATGTGTTAAATTACTTGGCATTAAATATTCTTTAAGGTAGGACGAATAAAATTTATAAATTAGGGCAGAAATGTGGTCTTAGGATGTATACAATGAGAATTCTTGCTATTTACAATATAAAATATTATGCAAAAACAAATTATAAAAGAATATCTGTTTTTATTTTTAAGAGATTACCTATTAGTATTGTATTTAACAAATTTCTTTAAAGATTGCAGATTCTCTTATCGATAAGTTTCAGTAATATCTTTTTTATGTCTAAATTAGAACAAAACAATATGGCCTCTTCGCCTAATGATACCAGCCTGCTTAACTGAAGTATGATATTGAGAAAGCTCACTACAGTAATAACATATTGAAATGATCTATGGACTAATCTCCCAATTACAAACACAAAGCGACTAATGATCGGATTCTCGAAATTGATAACTGTATCGAATGTGTATCGATCGGGCGCCATTAATCAGCTGCGCGGGCGCACGTCCCGCCGCTAATGAACGCGCAATAGCTCAACACACCATACAACTTCATCATACAAATCCATACACAATAATGTTGATGTATGGCCAAAGATAAATCTATTAGCAGTTGACATCTCCATCGGCGCGGGCGCAGCTCACAGGCGCATTATTATTATTTTAATGTTATTATTCAAATTATGATAATCTCGCCGGCCATATTTATAGCGTTCGAATAATCCTTTTTGATACGCCGCTTTAGAACTCTAAAGGTAGGTGCTCACTGAGGTGTTTAAATGCGGCCGATGCACACTGGTTGGACTCGTTGTAGAATATTTAAGCCTTCTTTCTTAAGAATTGTAATAAAGGGCTTAAAATTCTATTATCATACGAATACTATAAATAAATGTTTCAATGTCCTTCATTTGCAGTTTACCACAATAAAATCCAAATTTTCCAATGGAAATTCAAGATTTCACTTCTGTAATCACATATTTGTCCAAACGTATGACCAATCAGGCTACCTTCTAATTTTAACAGTCTACGTAAACATGTTTTACCTTAGAATAATTACACAATTAGGTGTTATTATTCTAAGTGTTTTACTAACTTAATTGATAGTTTATAACCTACTGTAGGTAATTTTATTAAGCCAGCATTAAGTGTTGCATGTAAGTGAATCTAAGCTTCGTGATTTCAGTGTAATCAAATTTCGATTGTTTTTTTATTTATAAAATGTTAATGTATAAAAAAAAATACAACTTTACGTTGATCTTTATTTAAAATTATGTCAATTCCAATTTAATTCCAAATAGGTAGTCATTTAGAAACCAGGCGTTTCCATACATTAGTGTGCGATAGGCCTTACGAGGTGTAAATGTCTTGTAAAATACGCGCGGGATATATCGGGGACAATTTATTTTAAGGAAAGATGCCTCCTCCCTCCCCCTCCTTGTCCCTCGCTGCCCTTCCTTCTCACGCCTACTGGCCCTCAACTCAAACCCCACCTTAACTGTAGTACTTAACCCTCCAATTCGAATAACTAACCCGTAAAGAGGTCCTGATTGCTTAAGAGGAAATATAGAACTTTCTGCATCGATTTTAAAGTCTACTTTTGAATACAAGTGCAAATCTAGAAATAACGATAAGGTTTCGCAGGGTCAGTCGTGCTGAGCGAGTTGATTACATTACAACGCAAAAAAATGGTGACCAATGCGCCCGCGCACGGCTAATTTAACTGTCGCCGTAAAAATGTGTTTATTTTTAAACAACCGAACAGTTTAAGTTAAGAGGTAAAATATTCTCTGTTGTGGAGCCCCGTGACGCCGAGACCTTTAATTACTTATGATAATGCGTCGACGAAGATAAACTTTATTGAGATATTTCCTATTGGCAGGTAGCGGATCTTACCGTCGTATCGTTCGCAATTTATTATATGGCAAATTACTTGAAACATAATTATCATACTGATTGGGCATTAATTTCTTCGACCGTTTTTTAGTTAGAGCTAAAGGCTTTTACGCTTTAGTTCCGAGCGTGCAATAGAGAGCTATGCTATATGACTAGAGTGACCGACATAACAAGACGGATTTGCAAGCTGCACCGGCGTGGGGCGGGGCACATAGCTTGACCAAACGTCAACCTATATCCAATTATAACCTATTAAACATTAGTCAACAGTATTGTGGTAATACATCGGCGAAGCCTTCATTTATATCGGCTTAAGATAGGACTATAATGAGGTTTAATTTGTTCCCAATTGAAAAGGCCTATAGTGGAATCCTCACCAATGCTCCTCCGAACGGAAGTGGTCACACGATCCCCAGCTTCCTCCGAGGGGTTGAATGGGGATCAAACGCGCCGCTGGCCACGCCCCATACCTACCCCTCACACCAAAATACACCTTATGACTTCGAAATAAGACTGAAAATGTTTTAGCTAAGCAATCAACAGAGTTACGTGTCAACCCTTTCTAAAACACCTGAATTAATAATGGATCCCATAGAATGGCGAAGTCCTGAGCACAATAAACAGGATTGAGTTACCTGCTTGCGTTATGTTTAGTCGACAAATGAGATAATGCTCTTATTGGGTTCACAGGTATCCGCGGTACCTACTGTAAGCGACATATAGGTGTTTGGATTTAGGTGTAGCATAGATTGCGGCAAGCTTCCTATATCAACATTGACGAATTTCTTGCCTGACTTTTCAACGTACAAGCTCCCGCCGCAGTGGATGGGCGCGTTAGTTTTAAAGTTGACATTTATAATAGCGTTATTGAGCCCAACTTGAAATTTTTACTTGGAATCAATCGCCGTTTGAAGTGCCAACTTAACATGAGTATCATGTCATATATGCCAGTTATTATAACGAAATACATACCTACCACGATTTCAATCCATGTAGACTTGCTGACTGGTATTTTGAGTTTGCAGTGTTGCGACCAAATCTCTGCATCTCAGCTGAGAGAAGCTAAAATATTAATTATATTAAGTTCTATAGAGTTTTAAGTATACAAAGGATATCTAAAAGTTTTACTAATTTAACTGAATGTTATAGATTTAAACTTTATTAGCTTTTGTATATTTATATTTTTTTAATATCATGATTCCTACTTTTTTGTTCACAAAACGCCTATTCCGTAAGATATCAGCGACCACAGTTCAACGAAATGGCGGATCCACCTCGGGCTCCGAGCCTCTCGCAAGGGTCGACCGGACACCGACTTACTGTGCCCCTTTGTTTCCGTCTTTTCCTCGTTCAAAAGACACACGGCCCATTTAATGACGCTTTGATTAAACAGGCGACGCTCTTTTCAGATTCATGTACAGTTAACTTTGTGCTTAGTCAACACATCATTTCAGAAATATGCTTATATATTTTTGGTTCTAGGTTTTAGTGTTATTTGATAAGAATATAATAATAAGAATATTTTTTACTGACAAAATAACATTACATAACAATTAGATTAAACAGTTACAAAAAAACGTTACACAAAAACAAAACAAAAATATTAAAAAGTGGGTTATTAAAATTTGGGTTTGTTGACTATACCTATTGTGTACCAAATGGTAATTTTATATTTTATTTTAGAAAATTATTGACCAACCAACAAGAACTTCTTCTAGACAGAGCATCAAAAGTACGTATTTGCCTGGATAGCAAATTTTTGGTTAAAAAATCAATTTGTATGCAGCCTCTAGTTGTTATTAAACCCCTTTCATCTCATCGTAAAAGTCGATAAAGAGAAATCCTACCGGATGATGGGCAGCAGCGTCGTACTGCGAACTGGGTTTAACTGCGATCACCAACCCGCCTGCCCAGCGTGGCGATTATGGGCAAATACCCCCAATAGAATGTAATCTATTGGGGAGGCAAATATTCAGCAGTGGACTCTTAACGCTGATATGATGACCAGCAAGCAGAAGGTACATCGTCGGGATAATGCAAATCCGCGTAACAAGCATTGGATAATTCCGCGTATTTGAAAAATTTTGCTAATTTAAGTTAATGCGCGTAATCGTCGCAAAGCCTAAATTATATACCTTCAGACAAATATTTTTACAACAAGAGTTAGAACATATAACTAACTATATTATGTGTAAAAATGAGCCCAAAATTAGTTGAAATAAGAAACTTATTAAGTTTTTTTACCTTCCCTTGTAATATTAGATCTATTGCAAATATGCGGACTTTACGTATGGTAGTTTCGCGGATTTGCACTATCCCCGACGATATATCATGTGTCGTTTTGTTCACATCTTCGTTGACAGATTTAAAAACACGCACCAAACAGTAAAAAGCTCCCAACAGTCAACTAGTGTCAGATATTTGTAACCTTTGAAGCGTCTCGGGCTGTTTGGTTAGTAACCGATCTTGCTACCAGACTACCAGAAGTTACAAAACACAGCTCCACAAACAGACATCTTGTGTCATCTGACACTACAATAACATTGACAGTTGTTCGGAGAGGGTGGGAGGTGGACGCGACTCATTAGTAAAAAATATTACAAAAACTTGTGGTCTGTACTGTAACAATAAAATGCAATTATTTCTATTTCAGGCAGAGGTATATTATACGCCCACATTTCGCCAGTTATATTGTTAGTCCCACGTAGTAGGTGGCAAACCTATTGCCGCTCACAGAGAACTTTTATATTCCCCAGAGCCTCGTCCGTTGATCGGCAGGTGCACCACTTGCAGGTGAGGTTGGCTTGGGCTCCACAGATCTTGGGTATTAGTTGGTATTTTATATTTATTTTATGTTCATTGAAAATACCAACTGCGTATTATACAATACAGACATCTTATTAAGTCTTAGAACTATGTATTAGTAAAGCTAATTAATATTAGCTATGAAAGCTACCGTTTAATAGCTATTAGCATAGGACGTGAAACAATTAAAATTTATTACGGGATTGAAATCTCAGCTTCTTACATTGTCGCATCTTTCTCAATCAACCCGTGTTCACGACTATCTGTAAAGTATTCAGAGACGTAGGGATGGTTTTGAAACTCAGGACCCTTATGGCAATCCTATCGAAAACACACATCTATTGTAGTCTGTTTGATCCTGATAAGATCGAACCGACTAAAATAGATGTTGTCAAGAGTCCTATAACTACAAAAAACTGTTTTTTTCAAAATTATACTTTTTTAAAGTAAAGTAAAATGAGTTTTATTATGTATTATAAAACAATATCTGGTCTACTCTGTGAAGTTGATATAACGTATTAGATACATATTATCCATCCATTAATAAACAACTAAAAATATTATTTAATTCCTCATATATTTTTTGTAACTTATATAAATAAGAACGATGCGAAAATTATAAAGAATCAACGATTTTTTTCGCCTTTCGTCCCATCGGTGCGCACCTCAATCCGGCGCGTCGGGTGCCCACCCATCCGTGGGTTGCGGCCCGATGCGACACCCTGAGGGACACTTGACAGAACTATTTCGTTATTTCTCACGACCTGTGTTTGTCTCACTATCGTACCAAAGACAATATCGAGCAGCGAGTTTTCTTTTTAATAACTTATTGTATCAGAATAGGCTCGCCACCTATTGGGAGTGGGACTAAGTGGGACCTACAATAAAATTAGCAAAATGTGGGCATACAAGCGTGATTGTATGTATGCGTGATCGTATGTATGCACGTCCGTATGTATTTTATTTATCGGATATTTAAATAGACAAGCAAATTTAAAATGCTTGGCATCTATCATTCACGACTTTACTTTGACCATTTATTCGACTCATGTATTTGTCCAAATATCAGCTCTAAACCACATGATTATGATTATATGATTATATTTGATTGATAATTTGAAAGAGCATAGTCTGTGAGTTTCTTGTTAAATTGTGAGTTCTTCTCACATAGCGGGGGCTCGGTACTGGCACTTAGATACACTTAATTTTAATTGATTTGCATGTAAGTGAATTTAAGCTTTGTAATTTCAGTGTAGTAATATTTAGATTTTTTTTATTTATATTTTGTTTTGACGTTTTCAAGTTATTTCATTATAAGGAACTTCTTACTTTACTTTACTTTATTTCTACCATCTTATCTCAGCAGCGACAGGCGGCTGGACATTATCCTTTTCTCACCAACCAACATGACTCCGTCACGAGGACGTAGTGCATAGTAGCTGGGTGAGATACATACGAGAGACTGTGTAAAACACATACTTTATAAAGTTTGCTCTGGTTGGCAAGTTTAATTTAAAAGTGAAATAATGACGTTAACAGCAAATTGTAATCAGGTGTGACAGCTGTTTCTTATGCGCTGTGGTCGTAATGCGCGCACGCACTGCACCGGAATAATCTGATTGACTTCTCGACACAGCAGACGGCAGACCTTTTGTGTCCGAGACCGACGCACGGGCCCATGCCTGTCCGCCCACCACACCGGACTTATATTTATTTTTTACTCTAAATAGGTAACATATAGCAATAACAAACAATTTTCTTTTCTTTGTGTGAAATCGACTGTTAGGTCGTTGACAATGAGAGAGCCGTCTGCATTGATTTTCGGATCTACTATGATACATACCGTTGTATTGCCATCGATATGCTGCAGGAAATTATAGATGCGTCGTTTTACAAAAAGATTTTTTAAAGTATGGTAAACATATTTTCATGTTCACTCGAAGCAAGTGGTTCCCGAAGCAACTCGTGGGTTTGTAATGTTACCTTGCGCAATGATATAAACCGCAAAGTTAGGTGTCATATTAAGTTGAATTGTGTGCTATTTAAACACAAACGTTTCCGATATATTCACAATTTGCCTTATTGTTTTATACAACGAAAGTGCTCTATGATGAACAAGTGAATGGTAGTGTTTGGAGCGGAAGACCACGTAAGACCTTCCATGACCAAATCCAGACAATTTTGGAGAAAGGGCAGGTCAAAAGTACCCTAAGCCGACGGACGTGTATGAGAAGGTTAATGAGTGTAAATTAACCTACAAGTGTGTACCAAGATTGTAGCAAGTGGAAGGATTATCGCTTGCTCCGTGCCTCGGAAAGCACGTTAAGCCGTTGGTCCCGGCTGTCATGAACATCTATGGCACTCGTTACTAGGAAGTCAGTGCCTTCTGACAGACAGACAGCTGGTTCAACCATAGAATGATGTTTCCCTCTGGGTTGCGGAGGTCAGACGGCAGTCGCTCCACGTAATAACAAAAAAAAAACCAAACTGGTCGGAACAGTGAGCAGACCCTGGGCCCTAAGTTCAAGTCTAGGGCAACCGGGATAATGCTAGGATATGATGATGATGATGGAAGAATGTGATCTCTGCCTACCCCTCCGTGAAAGAGGCGTGGCATTATGTGCATGTGTGTCTGGGTGTATGTTTTGTAAAATGCTGAATTACTTCAATCAGCCTTCTACAAATACACGATATAAACGAAATGATAGTTAAAAATAATCGCCACATATACAAAAATATTAACACGTTTTGTAGGGCAATTTTGTAGGGCAAATTAAGCAGTCGGTTTAGGGTACTTTTGAACTGCCCGATCTCAAAAATCTGATGGAATAAGTCAAGGAAAGTCTTATGCGGTCTTCCCCACTTTTCCATTCACTGGCATCACATCATAAATTGCTTTCGTTAATCCACATGCATATATCCTCCCAACTTGACATTTCCATTCTTAATCCTTATTACAATCCATAAGTTTACATTAGGTTTTAAATATGACAAATAGTGTCTTTATAGACCCTGTCGGCTGTCGGGCACGGAAAATCCTCGTCACGACATCTTCAGACATAATCAAGCTAGATATAATTATAATTTGCTTGTAATTTTAGCTCTATTAGGAGATAATGCATTTTAATTAGGTTATAGTATTTCTAACAAAATTTTACCTAAATAAATTGTAACATACAATGCTACAATTTATCAAGTTACATCAATTACTTAATTATATATAATTATTCAATGAATATTGAATGATCTAAATATTATTTAAAGCCTCTTTTTCTGAAGTCTACGAAGGATTTCACCCTTTTAAGTTCATAGAGAAACATACGTCCCCTCTAAACTCCCTCTCAATGCCGTATTGTGGGTTCCATAAAACGAACATTCCCCTTTTAATAAGACAAATTTAAATCGCTTTTTGATTTACTATTGAAGACACCTGTCATCTCAGTCTCCCCGTGACGAATGACTATAGGTTGGTAAAGTATTCGAAATCACGAGATAAAAATATTTAATCAAACTAATATTTAAATTAATGTTATAATTAGGAATGTGTAGGTACCAAAATCTACTTTAAAAATAAAGATATACGATTGCACATATCAATCACTTTCTAACAGTTATTACTTAATCTCATATTGTGCTATGCATTGTTCCAAAATTTATAAAAAAATACTCTCGAGCTATTATTGTCACAATCCCCTGATTAAACAATTTAGCTTAGTTACATATCAAGGACTACTATACTGGTTCAGACAGTCTCCAACCAATTTATCTAAATGTCTTGGTACTAGACAGAACCTTGCCGAGTGTCTGGTCTGGTTCTGCTCGTGGCCAACTCCCGCTCTTGTGAAGTAATGCTCCTGGATGGCCCTTTGAAAAGAAACCTTAAAAGAAGTTTTTGTATTAGATTTGTAATGTGATATAACTAAAAATCTTATTAAAAAAAAAGTGGCAATAATAATGAACATTATTTGTTATATAATTTAATCATTTACGATTATATAGACATCCTTCAAATTTTAATTAATGTAAAATTGGCTATTTTCTATGCAATCTTTTGCTTTGCTATGCAAGCAAAAGTGACCTTTGTAAAGAAATTGTAAAACACAAAGTATTTTTTTATTTTCCGAATTATATATGTAAAAAACATTTGCTGCAGTGACATCTAGTATCGAAAGTTAGAACTTAATAAATAGTCACCTAGTGTCGAGTAGTAATACCAAAATAGAGACGCCTATGTAATGCATCTTGCTGCAATATAATACCACTAGGTGGCGCTGTTCGTACAAATTTACATGGATTAATACTGTAACGAAAAATAATTAGAGATAAATAAACTGTTTGTCAATCTGTCATTAATGTGAATTCGTTTTAAATATTATTTTATTTTTAACTGAATTTACTGTACGAAATATATATACATAAGGAATTAATTAAGTTTACAGGTACACATGCCTCTTTATGTTTGCTACTTTATTTTCCTATTCTTACTTTTTCCTAATTTAGTTTCCTTCGTAGGGCAAATATTAAAAATTATTAATGTCATAACTATACCAAACAATATAAGTAATGGGATTCTATTTACCATTACCACCAGCTCCCCGGCAGGCGTTTATTAACTTTTTAATATAATGAATTGTCTAACAATCTCACCAATTTTTTGACGACCAATATGGAGTGGTGGCGAGTATACCCGCACTCCACTCCTAAGATCGTGGGTGCGATTCCCACACTGGACAAATCTTTGAGTACATCAACATGAACATGAACATTTATTCTGGCCTGTTTGTTTTCTTATATACCTACATTAAGTATGTATTAAAAAATGTATATATAAATTATTTTTTTGTAAATGCGTACATAGGAAATAACCAGATCCAGAACAAATTTTCATACACAAAAGGATCTGTTCTGTGTGTTGGAATCGATTGTAGTGCTATAGGTATACTGCCCCTAGAGCAGGTGTACTAATAGCCAATATTGAAATTTTACTAAACACTGTTAGACCAAGGGTTGTTAATAATAGCAATTAAAAATCCAGAATCCATGAACATTGTATACTTAACGCGAAGGTCGGCAGTACTTTCCCAGGTCCTCTGTGGGTCATGGGCTCAA
The DNA here is from genome assembly GCA_949126915.1 of Musotima nitidalis. Lineage (NCBI taxonomy): Eukaryota > Metazoa > Arthropoda > Insecta > Lepidoptera > Crambidae > Musotima > Musotima nitidalis. Next base: position 19,790,744 of record OX421421.1, read on the forward strand.
TTCCTAAAAAGGACAAATGTTTGTTTGTATGACCATGGTTACTTGTCAAGGTCTGGATGTGTTCAAAATTCAATCTAATGCACTTATATATATATTTACAAACAAAAATAAGTGTTGGTAGGTATATACTCTGTTTCATACAATTATATTATTACTAAGTTTTTAAACTTTTTCTGGCAAAACAATATATAAAGTTAAACTAGGTTTAAAACTAGTGCTGTTTTTATTTTATCAAATAAACGTGACAGTACTAATTTTAAACCTGGTTTAACTTTAGATCCTATTTTTTAATAAGCCCCTTAACTTTTATTATGGCTTAGTGACAGCAAAAAATAAAATAAAATAAAAAATATACTTTATTGTCTTTAAGATTAACATGATCATTTAGATTCGTCAAACATTTACACAAAATGGAAATTCCATTTATTTTTTAAACAACAATGAAAGAAATATGAGCGGTAACATAATAAAGAAGTAAAAGCAAATGGGTTCTTTGTCAAAATTTGTCAGTTTATCTGTCTGTTGTGGTTTTCTCAAGTTTTGTCAGTCTGTATCTGTCAGTCAGCCTGTCGTGATTCTAAAAGAGGGAGGGGATTGTTCGTCAGTCAGACAGTCTGTCGGTGACTCTAACGAGGCTTCCAAAAGGCAACGAGATTGAGAAGAATGTCTCAAGAAACTCATCTCGGCTTTTTTCAAATTATGTCTTAAGATCTAATACAATTAAAGAAATAAATTATTATGATTACCGCTGTTCTTAAAACTAACAAAATCTAATATCTAAAGATCACAGATAATATAATACTATACCAGTGAGAGTCTTGAACAGAACACACGCAACGTGCATTACGAAAAAGAATTATGACTATTATCTAATCAATGGATACCTAAGCCTCTTTGGAATTGAAGGTTGAAGCCATTCAATAAACAAGTTGACATTACAACACTCATGATAAGTGTCTTTTGTTAAGAGTTCTCTAAGAGCTACTTAACACGTAAATCAACCTACAATATATTTTACATTTTTTAACGTAACTTAGTTTATAAGTAGAGAAATACATAGGTTTCTGTATATCTATGTATTTCTCTAAAAACTAAGTTAGTAAAGGAGTGTCTTAGAGAGAAACTTAACGTACATAGAAGATTCAAAAGGTTTGGTAACCCAAGGGATTATGACAAGTTTCAATTAATACGCGCCAGGTCTAAAAAACTTATGAAGGCATGTCTTGATTCATATGTGGCTAATGTTGAGGACTATCTAGCTGTATCTACAAGGTTATTCTTTTCTTATCTTAAGAATAAAAAAGTTGGTCCTTCAATACCTCATACCGTTAAGTTCGGCGCCAAAACTGCAACTGGTGGTCAAGCGGCTGCAGAGCTTTTTTCTGAATATTTCTCTTCAATTTTCGTTCCGGACGGCGGTGGTGGCATGCAAGGATTGATGGACTTGCACCCTGGCTTGAATCTGTCGGTAGTACGCATCCCAGAAGACGAGACATAAAAAAGACTTTCGTCACTATCCCCTATACGCTGATGATCTCAAGATATTTTGTCGTATAGATTCGTTAGGGACTGCATCAAATTGCAAAGGCACATTATGGTCCTGTCTGACTGGTGTATGGACAATAGTATGTGTCTTATTATGCATAAATTCCCGGTGATATAATTCACGCGTAGACAAAGCCCTATCGTCTTTGATTATAGCGTTGATAACTATAAACTTAACAGAAACTCGGTCACACGTGACTTAAGAAGTATTATTTGATGAGAAAATAAGCTTCAGTCCTCATTATGATATGCTTTCTAAGAGGTGTAATGGGCTGATAGGGTTCATTTGCCGCGTTCAAAAGACTTCAAGTCCCCTAACAGCTTATTATTGCTGTATAAGTCACTGGTTTGAGTCATCTCGAGTATGCCTCTGTGGTCTGGTCACCGCAATATATCACCCACGTTGATAAACTCGTATCTGTTCAAAGGCGACTTGTACGAATTTTAACATTCAGGTTTGGCCTTAAAAGAGAGCTTACGACATAGGAAGAGCGTATACGCCACTTTAAATTAAAAACTCTGGAATGGCGACGTAAAGCAGGTACAGGACTTGACTTTCCTGTATAAAGTCTTTCCGGCTAAATATCAACTACCCTTTGTCAGAGATCTACCTCAGGGTACCTAATAGGTCTTGTAGACGCGAGTGCTCTTTCTCTATACCGTATTGCAACAACAATTTCTCATTTCGAAACCCCATAGTAAGAATGTGTCGTGTATTCAACTGCTTACTAAGTCGATTGACGGACGGGCTTGACGATTATGGTTCATCACTTGGAAAATGGAGGCATACATTTTCAGAGCGAAATCCATGATAAGCCTGGTATATTAAAGTCACCAATTATAATGGTTTTAGCGTTCGGGATGTGGTTAATTAAAATATTATGACAATCGTCATAAAAATATTGATATGCGGCAACACTTAGGTCCGGAAGTAGATAAGATATATGTTTAGTATGTATTGAGCATCTTAAGTATATTGTCACATTTTTTTAACCTTTGTATTTCGCATAACTATTTACCGGATGCGCTTATGCACACGATTGTTGTGCCACTTGTAAAAAATAAAACTGCAGATGTTTCTGATATATGTAACTACAGACCTATCTCGTTGGCCACTATAGTGGCTAAGGTACTGGACAGTCTGCTTGACGACATCCTGGGTAATCATATTGTACTGAATGATTCTCAGTTTGGCTTCAGACCAAACTTATCTACTGAAAGCGCTATCCTGTGTCTCAAGCAGACGGTGCAGTATTATACGTCAAGAAAGACGCCTATTTATACTTGTTTCTTGGACCTATCTAAGGCTTTCGATCTTGTATCGTATGATATGTTATGGAATAAGTTAAGATATGAAACGAGTGTACCCAGTGAAATGTCATCTATTTTTGAGTACTGGTACAGCAATCAGCGGAATAGTGTTAAGTGGGCAGGCGTTTATTCAGATGTGTACAGGCTGGAGTGCGGGGTGAGGCAGGGTGGGTTGAGCTCGCCCAAGCTCTTCAACCTGTACATGAACAGTCTCATGGACGGGCTGAGCAGCACCGGAGTCGGCTGTCACGTCGATGGGGTATGTATCAATAATATCAGTTACGCGGATGACATGGTGCTCCTCTGCCCGTCTGTGGGCGCTTTGCGTAGGCTTTTGTGTATTTGTGAGTCATATGCGGTGGTCCATGGTCTCAGGTACAATGTATCAAAGAGCGAGTTCATGGTATTTAAGATAGGCCAAAAGGAACGTGATATACCTCCCGTGATGCTCTGTGGTACCCCTTTGAACAGAGTATATAAGTATAAGTTCCTGGGTCACTGGGTCACTGCCAACTTGTCTGATGATTTAGACATTGAAAGAGAGCGTAGAGCTTTATGTGTGCGCGGCAATATGCTGGCTCGAAGGTTCGCTCGGTGTAGCCCTCAAGTTAAATTAACGCTGTTTAGAGCACACTGTCAGTCCTACACCTGCGCCCTTTGGGCTAAGTACACGCGGCGTGCACACTTTCAGGATATTGTTCGCGCTGCCGCGGCACTGCAGTGCGTCCGCAATGTTTGCCGAAGCCCACGTAGACTGTTTCTACAGCATTATTCGCAAGCGCAGTGCTTCGCTGCTGGGCCGCTGGCGTGCCAGTGCGAACACCATCCTGAAAGTGTTGACTGACAGATGGGACTCGCCACTGCTAGAGCTGTGGCTAAGCCTGCATTCTGCTGTAAAGCCTAGCAGATTGTAGTTTTATAATTTTTACTGACCTACCTATTGTAATACTAACATTAGCAAATAAGAATAATTGTTACTAATACTATGGGCTCTGCCTGAAATAAAAATTATTATTATTATTAGAGAACCATCACGTGACCCATCACCACCTTCCACCATTACATACAAATCCTTAAGATAGCTTTCCAGTTCCGTGTGCCTAGTCATAGTGAGGTCTCTCTTAAGCGCCATGAAAACGCCGCCACCTGTTCTCTTAGAGGACATAGTTGTTTCACGATCTCTACGAAAGACAACGTACCTGTCATCAAACCATCTAAGTTGGTCTCACACAAACAAATATCATCGTAATTTCATTTAAAATATTGATGTAGGTACAGTTCCTTCAGTTTACTCTTAATTCGATTAACATTTTGATAAAATATTAACATTAAAACACAATTGAGCGAAAAACGAATAATTAACTTAAACTTAAACGCAGTTATCTACTAAACTATTTTCTTTAACCAAGCCGTGTCCTTTATGTACTTGGCAGGTACGGTGTCAACCTTTCTAACGTACACCCTGCCGTACTTCACCCACACAAATTTATATTGCTTCTCCTTAGCAAGCTTTCAAATGGCTGCATGTAACTCTTTGCACTCTCTAAAAAAATGCTCGCCCACAAAAATGAGGCTTCTCTCGCCATCGATGCTGATGTGTGTCGAACTAAGAACATCTCTTGGGTTTGTTTTATTATATCTTCTTACACTATATAACTTACATATAACTTCATCGCGGCACCGTCCAGAGGGCAGAGTAATTAGTGTAGCGCGGGGTCTATCAGAGAATTGATTCAACTTTTGACGACAAGAACGTATCTTGCTACCGGTAATAGATAACTTAATAATGCCGCGCAGCTTCTTGAAACAGGCTTGCTAAATTCTCGCTGCGGCGGTCAGGTATGCATTGTATTTCAAGATTACAGCTTCGTAAAGTTTTTCTGTCTGTTGCAGGCGCTGCTCGATTGCGACCTTGATGTCACCAACGATACCTATCTTCATATCGTTGCTGGTGACGTCAGCAACTTTGTCTTTATTGCAACAAAAACTGCAATAACACCGACTCAATGAGTGGTCTCGGTGATCATACTAATTGCTACATTATTCTATCTTGGGGACAGATAACAGATCCCATCGTTTTCAAGCCATTGTGTTTTGATTAAAATAAATTATTTTATATATTTTTTTATTCATATTTAAGAGTAATTTTACAGATTACTTATGTCATACTTATAATTGTAAATTCTTATTCGCGAGCTAACAATGTGGAGCCGTTCCGCTCACGCCGGATTACATGTGGAAGGAAAGAAAACGTGCCGCATTATTACCGGTTGCCTTGACACCGGTAAAAATGCTGCATCCACTGGCTGGCATTGCTCCACCAGATGATCACAGAAGCGTGGCTTTTGCTACCAAGATAGTCAAACTTGAATCAGACCAACGACACCCTTCCCGAAAAGCTCTCCACCTTGGAGTACCTTCCGGTAAGGAGGAGGCCGGGAAAAGGTAACACCCAGAGGTTGGTGACTCTGGGTTCCCTTAGTACTAACTACCGGGAGGGAGAAAACCAAGGGAGACCTCGTCCTTCCGCTGCGTCCAGCAGCTCCAGAAGGGTCTAAGACAGCGAGGGCAGGGGGTCCCTTCTTACTATGGACCCTCCGGGAAGTCGGCTTGCTGTGCTATCCATTTGTCTCGCTTTCAGAAAGTCTCCCTTCAAGACTGGATCCTTCGAAAAAGAACCCAAGTCGGCCGGAGCAAATACCTAGTCGGTCAGGATTTCACACGAAACTAATCTAAGGTTTGAAAGTGGAGCAACTCCACAGACCATGGCTCACCTTATCGCATGTCCCCTGGACTTAGAAACATGCTCGCGGAAGGACCTGATGGGCGTTTCCGCCCGTGCTATTGCTGTGGCAGCATACTGGGGTGACAAAATCTGAGCCAAACTGACATGTCACCAACTCGAGAGAAGAAAAAGAAAATTATATATCAAAATCTCCGTTCTAAAAGGGCATTAAGGCTGCCTGTCTTTTGAAGCGGAGCGAGGATGCGAAGCTGAGAAACTGACAAATATGGTTTAGCATAAAATTTTCGCTCCTCTCCTGTCCGCGAATCCCATTGGTTAATAGTTCTTAGTTTCTCCACTCCGCTGCCTCGCTCCGCTTCAGTGGTCAGGCAGCCAAAAATCCTGCTGCTACATCGAATTTTAATATCAATAAGAGACTATCTGGCTTCGCCAGCGCGACTTTCGTGACGGATTTTTCTAAACTTTGGCATACATCTACATATAATAATATTTTAGAATACGGGAGGAGCCACATACATTACACACTCGGTTTTATTTTGCTTCAGTATTCATTATACTGTATGTTTTTTAATGTGACAACACATAATATGCAGACATTCTGCTTGATGGTAAGCTGTCGATGCAGTCCAAAAAAAATTTAAGGCGCTTTTTACCGTGAAACAAGCACGGTACAAAGCACACCCACTCATGACGGCCTGCTAAAATGCTATTTCACGCCCCGCATAAAAGACCCGTGATGATAGGAAATAGGAAACACATGAGCCGGCAGGGAACTGTGTGATAAACGTTAGGTACCTATATACTTTTAAATAAGTACCATGCTGTACATATGTGATTTATTGAATAAGTTTTTTTCATACTCTGACTTACACAGTCAGAGTATGAAAAAAACGTGTTAAACCGATGACATACATGTGTCCTTGTAAAAAAAAGTATAGACTCTTGACAAATTTTACTCTATTCATCAACCTTATTGTGTTTAACGCAAAACAATGACGAGTGTCTTATTAATCGTATGCGCGGAGTAACAGATACATGCTATCTATGAACGTTATATTACAAGATAAAAATACAATTGTAATCAGTAAGCAGCTAACTCTCACGCGGAGAGGTAATATAATATAGTTTCTTGTAAAAATGGAAGAAGATTTTTCGGGTAAAGTTGTGTTGGTGACCGGCGCGAGCGCAGGCATTGGCGAGGCGATCGCTCTTCTGTTTGCGAAGTTGGGGGCGCAATTGTCACTGGTGGGGCGCAATGAAGAGAACCTTCGGGATGTGGCTGCGCGCTGTGAGGAGCTCAAGGGAGTCAAGCCTTTGACCATCGTCGCGGACCTGGCGACTGACGCCGGCTGCGAGAAGACCGCTAAGGATACTGTAGATCATTTCGGAAGGTAATATTGGTACTTGCTTAATACTAGAATTTCTCAAACCTGCTATTCTCTTGTGTGTTCCTGGCCTGGGGGGTGATGACGAAATCAAAAGTATCATGAACTATGGTGAGAAGTTCAGATAATACATTACGCGAGTCCAGCGCGGGTTGGTGGACACAGGTGTATGGAGAAACGCGGTTAGAACTTGTTTTCGTTGTGCTTTGGCTTGTTAACCCTGGGAGTCTTTGGACTTAGTCAACGGTGCTCCGTGTATTCATAGCGTCTTCGCTACTGCATGTAATACCGAGTTTTGTATATCTTCCAGGCTGGACATCCTGATCAATAACGCCGCGGTGGGCGCTCGCTCACTGATCCAAAACGCGGACATGGAGCAGTTCGACCGCGTGTTCACCACCAACGTGCGCGGCGTCTACTACTTGACGAGGCTGCTGGTTCCTGAACTCATCAGGGCTAAGGGGAACATCGTCAACATCTCCAGTGTCTCCGCGACTCTGGTGTCTGTTGGAAGTCTGCCCTACAGCATGACAAAGGTGATATATTATTGAACTACTTCCAGACGTGTCTGCTGGATCCAGCACTCATCAGCGGCAAAGGGAACATCGCTAGCATCTCTAGCATCTCCGCCGAAAGCATAACAAAGTATAAATAAGTAGTGATCGGATAATATTAACAATTGACAGTGTCGCATAGCTAAGATTTTTCAAAATGAAAAATTTTTTTGCGCAACCAAATTCATCGGCAAACATTGTATAATAAATAAAATTTGACTCAAAATAGGTTGTAAAACTTATGTATGACTTTTTTATGAATGTTTTAATGGCTATCAATATTCATATTCATAATACAAATTCAAAATTATTGTGTGCACTACACTGATAACGTCATAGCGACTTACTTATTTAGAACAAAACAGTCTCAATCCTTATATAGATAGGAGCGAGGATGGCTCTCTTCTTCTTCTTGAGTCTTCAAATTCATAAGGTCTCGGGTTCAAAACCCTGGTCGCACCTAGGACCTTTGGAATTAATTTGCGTAAATACGGCTTTTTTTAAATTTATTTATTCAACATAATATTTTCACATGGTTTTTAAACACACAATAAATCACAGAGATCTGTCAGGTGTGTTCGGTATTTATTTCATAATTAGTTAAATGAAGTATACTTATAAACTAGTGACAAATTTTGTACCTATATTCACAAATTCTACATTATATAAAGCAACAAAACATTCAAAGCAATCTCCCAGGCAGGTGCATATCACAAACCAGCTAACTTCACTAAGATGGCACAGTGTTGCAATGACACAGTTGAGAAAATAAAGCCGGTCCTCCTTCTCGGAAAGTACCAAAGGTGTGAGGAAGATAGTTACTTAGGCATTGCAACTTTTAAAGTAGTTGCTAGCTCATTAACTGAAAAAGCACGTCACGGTCCCGGCTGTCATAAACATCTATGGCAGTCGTTATTAGGAAGCCAGTTCCTTCTAACATCCTGACAGCTGGTTAAACCATAGAATTATGTTTCACTATGGGTAGCGGAGGTCAGACGGCAGTCGCTTCGTGTCATAGGGTCCGCTCCTGACAGGGCTGGGTCTGGAAAAAGGTTTCACCCAGGGATTAGCGTCTCGAGGTGCCCTTAGTACTAACTACTAGGAGGGAAACCAAGAGAGACTGTTACAAAGTAGGTATTACTGCTGGCGGTCACGTCTGCCAGTGGTGAGTCTCACTACCCCTTTCGGTCCCTCTTTGGCCGGAAGGCAGTGCGTTAATGCATTTTGTTAACGACATAAAAAAATATTTTTTTTAAAATGAGCAGACCCAGACCTCCCCCCTGTCCCCCGTCAGTACCTCAGGGCCAAGCTTGCGTGGGCCCCTTTGGGCCTGGTTTGCGGCAACCATAGAATAAATTAAATTAAAAATTAAAATAAATTAAATTAAATTAAAATTAAAAATTCATTTATTCAAGTTTGGCTCAATAGAGCTCTTATGAATGTCATACTTATAAACTAACGCGCCCATTCACTGCGGGCGGGAGCTTGATCGTAAAAGAATAAGGGGCCCGCGCAGGACAAATCCCAGCTTATGGCCTCTTGCGACCTAAATGTAAAACTAAATCAAGTATAGCTCGATGTAAATAGGTTCATCATCTTCATATCAAGTTTTATAATATTTTCTGTATTGCAGGCGGCCCTGGACCACTTTTCGGATCTGATCGCACTGGAGCTGGCTCCGCATGGCGTTAGAGTAAACACCGTCAGCCCAGGGATCACCGTAAGCATCCTTTCTTTAATTTGCCTCATCAACTATTAAAATGGTCCATGTTTTTGTTTTAGCCGAGTTTTGTTGCATCTGCCTTCGAAAATTGCGGGTTTGAATAAAATCTGATTCTAAATTGTGTCATTGAACAAAAACTGTCCGCATCATCTTTCAGTAAACTTTGACTCTCCATTTTCGTGTGGCGTAACTAGTCGAAGACTTTTGTCTTAAGACACTGGGGCATTTTGAACGAAAAGATATTGCGCAGTTTCCCAAACGCAGCTAAACCGAGCTGGCTTCGACGATTGACCTCATTCTCAAAGTTGGACTTACCCAATCGGACCGATGGTCCCAGGTATACATACTCTTCAACAACATCGAGGGTAGAGTTCCCTACAATAACTGAACACCCAATTTAGTAGTCATCATCATCAGCTCATCCTTCCCCACTGCACTTTGCACTGCACACACACTTTTCAGGTGAGCAAGTTCGTGCAGCGTATGACAGGCTACACAGACGAGAAGTATGCTTCGTGGCTGAGCGAGGCGGCGCGCGCGGCGCCGCTGGGCGTCGTCAGCACGGGCGCCGACGTGGCAGCCGCCGTGGCGCACCTGGCCGGGGCCCGCAGCTCCACCGTCACCGGCGCCCGCCTGCACGTCGACGCAGGCATCCGGTTCGCGGGCTCTTCAAATCTAATGACTAAGCAAGTCGAGGACACGCAGAAATACAATCAGTCTCAATAACTACAAACACATTTCTTCCATCATCTCAGCCCATCCAGTATCCCCCCACTAAGCATGGGGCTTTCTCTCAGGGTGTTCTCATATGTATATTAAGTATGTATTTACAAAAAAAAAAGTGTTTAAGTATGTTTATCCGTTGTTTAGTATCCATAACACAAGTTCTTAATGATATTTATCTTGGAACTAAATAATTGGTGTAATTGTCAGAAAATATTTATTATTTATTATTCTCTCAGGAATCAAGATGAGAGAGATTTTGGGTTATACTCCACTACACGGACTCAGTGAAGATTGAGGTGTGTGTCCTCCTGATGAAATATTTTTTCAAACTGCCCTAATGGGTCTCTAACATGGCTTAACGACTGATGATACTGGGACCGACGGTCCTGCCTCCCGAAGCACGATATTAAAAGCTGAACAAACGGTCACCATTCCAAGGACTGATCTGTCTGAGCTCTGCGTTACTTCGCTGATCATTTCCGACCAATAAGTATAGTGGAGCTACGAGTCTTTCGAAAAATAGAGACAAAAAATAATTTAATTTGTAAAAAAAATAATCTAACAAATAACTATGCCATTAAATAATTATAATATTTATTAATTAACTTTGAAACAAATAAAAATGCAATATCAAAAGTCAATGAAAAAGGGTTTTATTTACAATAATAATATATAGTAATTAAAGGTATATATAAATATTGTGTTACAAATAATATTTATTATTATTAGATAATTAAATATAAGCACTTAACAATTTTTTATATAGCTATGTGAGTACTATGAATCAGAGGCCTTGACTCTTGGGTTATACTGAAATTGGCCTACATAAGGCATCATCATCATCAACCCACATTTGTCCACTGTCGGACATGGGCCTCTCGAATGGCACGCCACTGAACTCGATCTTCAGCTCTTCGTGTCCAACCGCTGCCTACGGCTTATATGACCAGCCCACTGCCACGTTAGCTTGCTAATCATTTGGCCTAAGTCGAGAACCTTTGTACTTTGTCAAATCGCCTCATTCCTAATCCGATCCTTCAAAGAAATACCTTCTCAGCTACTTGCTCAGCGAGTAATGCCGTACGTCATGAAAGGTAGAACGCACTCTTTAAAGACTTTAGTCTTTAAGCTTTTTTGGTATCGGCGACGAAAGGACTCGACGAAGTTTCCCAAATGCTGCCGCTGCCGGCTCATGTGTTTCCTATTTCCTATGATCCCGGGTCTTTTAAGCAGGCCGTCATGAGTGGATGCGCTTTGTATCGTGCTTATTTCACGTTATAGAGCGTTTTCATTTTTTTATTAGACTGCATCGACTGCTTACCATCAGGCAGGATGTAGACATTATGACGTCTCACATTAAAAAAAAATGCTGCCCACACTAGCTGTCTTCTTCGGCACACCTCTATCTGAAATCTATCTAATGAACCTAATTACATTACACCTCTCTCTCGAAGCTGTTTGTACCTGATTGTAGTGTTTGTCCTAGGTAGACGTTTTCATGAACAACTTCGCGAGAAACACGGTGTAATGCAATCGGTAACATAAGACGTGTACAAGTAAAATAGAATTAAATATTATACAAAAGAAGTTGACACAAAATCCTTATAATATTAATTGCCAGTCGGTAACTGGTTATGCGCACGAAGTCACGTGTAGCCGCTGGCTTAGAACGTAGAATAGAGTGAACATTAAAAGTTACAACAAAATGTTTTATTAAATAAAAACCCAACTTTTAAAAAAAACAAATTACAATTTACATTTAAGAAAGAAAGAAGAAATAAAATATATTTATTTGGTACACAAACAATTCACAATTACCAACTAACCTTATATACTAACTGGACTGTACCAAAAAGGTCACCGCTCAGCATGTGTCGCAGTGTGACCCACGACGCTGATATTCTGCGGTAACCTAAAATAAAATTAAAAAAAGCAATAATGAACACAAAAATAAAAATTATAGTCGAAGTGGCGTTGTCGACGTTTCTTATTACAATAAAACAACTTACAAATTAAAAACTATTACATACAACTGTCTTATATCTACTTATACTTATAAATACATTGCAAATGTAAACTATATATGATACTCCGATATTAATAATACAAATCCAATTATAATAAATAATTTACCCCGCGCTGTTTGTCACTGATTTTTGTACGTTCAAAATATGCATTTTGAGTTTACTTCTGAACCGATATATGGTAGGCAAACTTCTCATTGGGGGTGGGATGTTGTTCCAACATTTTGTCGCGGCGTACCTAAAGCTCCCACGAAATGCAGCTGTTTTGTACGTGGGGCAGACCAAACGGTCGCGCACCCGTGACACACGCTGAGTGAATTTCAGTTTCTCGAACAGATATAATGGACTCTGTTTATGAATTATACCAAAGAGTAATACTGACAAATGCAAGGCTCGTCTGGATTCCATGTTCATTAGATCACTTCTGTTCAGGTATGGTGTTATGTGAGCTCTACGGGGAATAATGAAACAAAATCTCGCACAAGAATTTTGCACCCGCTGAATTAATTTCTTTGTACGACCTAGCAAACACTCTCCAAAGACAACATCTGCGTAGTTTAATTTTGATAGTACAAGAGTTTCACACAGATAAATACGTGATTCGACACTTAAGTGTTCACGCATTTTGTACAAAACTCTTAACCTGTAATAACAATTTTTAACTGTTTCAAGTACATGTTTTTCAAATTTTAAATTACTGTCCATAACAACACCTAAATTTCTAGCTTCAGTGACTTGTTTAATCTTGGTATCCTGTATTTTTATTATTGGCACATTACTATTGATTTTATTGATCTGGGTTTTTGTGCCAAGAACAAAAAACTTTGTCTTGGTTGGGTTTAAAATTAAGCTATTTGCCTCTGACCATTATTTATGCGTTTTAAATCCTCGTTTAAACTAATTACAGCCCTTTCGGTTTCACAAGGTTTAAAGCTTTGGTATATTTGAAGGTCATCAGCATATAAATGATAATCACTATTTAGAACCTGTAAAACAACTAATATCTGATATATCAAAGTCACTTACCAAATTTTAACTCTTAACTTTAATAATAATAATAATAAATCTTTATTGAATTCATTAAACAATGTACAAAATAAATGATTCCATAGGCTTCCGAACTAGTAAAGATACTGTATTTCAGCAGCCAGTGGCATCTTCCAAACGATATAACAATAAAAATTAACTACTTGATGAGTGTGCGTGCGTGCGTACGTGCGCGTGTGTGTGTATGTGTGTGTGTGTGTGTGTGTGTGTGTGTTAATGGGTGTGGTTTTGTATTTATTGCAACATTATTTCTATTGACTCATAGTCTTTATATTTTAGCCACACAAATAACACTTTTCTTATTTTATTATTACTATATTTATTAACACAATTTTCTTTGAATTTGAATAATGAATTCAAACTGTTTGTCCGTAGCATGGGATCAATAAAGTAGTTAATATGATGGTTAACAAGGGGTGGGGAAAAGGAGGACATGACTGAGATGAATAAAGAAGAATATACCTATGCTGCGCCGACCCCAGATAACCTGGGAGCAGCGCAAGGGATGATGACGGTACTCTTATCACTTTCCCTTTTGTCTTGGACCTTGGATTAAAAAAAAATTTGCGACAGTCGTCGGTTTGACCCTGCCGGCGACCGCCGTCTTAAGGTCAGATCACCCAATGGTCATATATTTAATATTGCAAATGGTTCGTATTTTATTAAATTAGATTTTGCTGTTTTCGAAAAAAACAAATTTCTATTTTATTATTGGGAAAACATAATGTTGCTAATAACTAGACAATAAAAGATATATAAATACTATGCGCTGTTCATATTATTATTATTACGCATATATTCGAGGGTCTAGGTCACCCATCAACGAGATAACGACAGTAAACTGAGGTTGGGAAAGTGTGAGTAAGGCCATTCACTTGACTTGCGACTTGAAAGCGTCGCTGGTGCCTGAGCCGCCGACGAACTGCAGGGCTCCGTCGACGGCGACGATGGCGCCGGAGACCACGCTGCAGTTGTCGCTGGCCAGGAACGTGATCATGCGGGCGCAGTCGTCGCCGGTGCTCGCGCGCCCGATCGGGATCATACGCTCCGTGTGCGCCAGCCAGCTCCGGTACTCTTCGTCGCTGTAGCCTGTCATGCGCTGGACGAATGTGCTCACCTACGTAGACAGATTCAAAATTACTACCTTCTACCCTCTGGGTTCGTAACCTTGGAATATTTATCCCCGTGGGAGCTAAACTGGTATTTCGAGGAGATAATGAGCTGGCTAGAATGATACCCTCCCCTCTTAGAATTTTGTCTGGAATTAGCTTTATCATTAAGGCGGGAAATTCAGCATTTCAAACAGGGGGGGGGGGGGATTAATCAGTAGTGATTACCCGCTGCTTCAACGGGTTAAACAATTAGGAATTTATGGGGATATAAATTAGCAGTTTTTCGAGCCATTATTCATCAAATTCTGCCCAGTCGTTTAGGCGTCACCGAACTCACAAGTGTTCAAACCCTTATTTACCATTGCCTTCTAATAGATACCTTGTAGAATGCGTCGTTTTAGGACAAGGCAAAGTGTGATTATTTTTTTAATTTTCACTGAAGGACAAGTGGCTCTAGAATCAAGCGTGGGTTTGCTAGGTTACCTTGCGCAATTATACACACCCCCCCCTTCAAGTTAGATGTTTTACGCGTAGCTAATATACGAAACCGCTGACACGGCATCGACCCCATCAAATTTGCACTCGGGCCAAGCACGCCCAAGGATCCCACCATTTTTTTTTTTTGTTTTACGTCGGTAACAAAATGCATTTACGCACTGCCTTCCGGCCAAAGGGGGACCGAAAGGGGGTGTGGGACTCACTACCGGCAGACACGACTGCCAGCGGTAATACCCACTAAAAATCTTCCGACGACGCCCGCCGCTTGTTGAGAAAGAGGCGGGGGCCAGTACCTGGGTTGCAGCTTCTGACACCCCGCCTGCGGCCAACGTCCCCCGGACCAAAACCAGAAGGACCTTCTCAGAGGCGCAGTGGACGCGCCCCTCCTACCTCCCCGTGCGACCATAGCGTGTGTGGCCGACTTCCCGGAGGGTCCATAGTTAGACAGCAGGGGCCCCCTGCCCCCACTGCCTAGACCCTCCTGGCGGTGCTGAGCGGGCCCTCCTTGCCCGCTCGCTGCTCCCTCCACAGGTCCCTCTTAGTTTCCCCCCGGTAGTCATTACTAAGGGCACCCAGAGTCGCCAATCTCTAGGTGTTACCTATTCCCTAGCGCCTCCTGCGCCCTACCGGGAGGTACTCAGCCCCCCCACCACGACAAGGTGGAGACCAGTCGGGGGGGCCAAGGATCCCACCATGACCTAAGGAGCCCAAGCCAATCTCACTTTTTCCTTTTTTTATTGATTTAGATAGATGTTTTACGCGTAGCTAATATACGAAACCGCTGACACGGCATCGACCCCATCAAATTTGCACTCGGGCCAAGCACGCCCAAGGATCCCACCATTTTTTTTTTTTTTGTTTTACGTCGGTAACAAAATGCATTTACGCGCTGTCTCCTGGCCAGAGGGGGACCGAGAGAGGTGTGTGGGACTCACCACTGGCAGACACGACCGCCAGTAGTAATACCTACTAAAAATCCGACGACGCCCGCCGCTTGTTGAGAAAGAGGCGGGGGCCAGTACCTGGGTTGCAGCTCTGACATTTCGCCCATGGCCAACGTCCCCCGGACTAAAACCGGGAGGACCTCCTCAGAGAGACGCAGTGGACGCGCCCCTCCTACCTCCTTGTGCGACCACTTCTCGGAGGGTCTATGGTTAGACAGTAGGGGCCCCCTGCCCCCGCTGCCTTAGACCCTCCTGGCGCTGCTTGATGGGCCCTCCTGGCCCGCCCGCTGCGCCCTCCATAGGTACGCTGCTGCCCATCATCCCATAGAATTTCTTTTCGCCGACTTTTAGCCTCCCCGTGAGATGAGAGGGGAAGAATACATAAGGGGCATAGGCATATGGCTATAGAGCCATATTTCTAAACTAAGTCTAAGTCTGATATTCATATAATATAACTAAATATGGTATTAGTTTAACTAGTTTCCCCAAATACCTATTCTTACCTACTTGAAATAAACCAGTTGTACAGCCTATCAGTACTGGTCTTCCGCCTGAGCCTTAAAATTCTATAGAACGGTGAATGCTAATGAAAGAAAAAAAGCGAAATGAGGCTCACAGTGATCCCCGGACTGACGACGTTGACCCGAACCCCTTTCGGACCGAGCTCGTACGCCGCTAGCTTGCTGAAGTGGTCCAAGGCTGCCTGGTAAATAAAATAGTAAGTTAAAAAAAACTTCATTCCGAAGCACTTGTAAACGTCACTTCAATCTAGGAGCGCCACCGCCACTTCTTTAGAGTGAGAGCCTCCATGTAGAAGTCTTCCACCCAGACACTAAATAAATGGATTGAAAATTTCTCGTAACCAACCTTGGAGAGACTGTAGGGCAGGTTCATGGTGGTGACCATTGTGGCCGTAATGCTGGAGACGTTGACGATGTTGCCCCTGGTTTTAATAAGCTCGGGCGCCAGCAGCCGCGTCAGGTTGTACACGCCGCGGATGTTCACGTTAAAGACGCGGTCGAAGGTCTCCATGTCCGTCAGCGCGATCGTGGTGCGAGCTCCCACGGCCGCATTGTTCACCAGCACGTCCAATCTGCACAGGTACATTACAATATCATCATCTCAGTCTCATGCCGTGTGGTACCGGCCTAGAATCGAGCCACCCCCTCTCATCTCATTGGGAGTCGTAGAAGTCGACGAAGAGAAATTCTAACGTATGATGGGCAGCAACATCATACTGCGTACTGGCTGAATCTGCGATCACCAACCCCCCTGCCCTGCGTGGTGATTCTGGGCAAATACCCCCAATGTAATAAATTCTATTGGGAGGCCAATGTGCAATGAGCAGTGTACTTTCTATGGCTGTTATGATGATCTCAGCCTATACTTCCGACTACTAATCACTTCAACTAGTCTTCTCTCACGAACCATGGTTAGAGGGATTATTGGGTCATACACCACAGATCGGTCCAAGTGCGGATTGGCGAAGATCAATGCGTTACTAATAGAAATACCTCTAGAATTCTGTAGTAAACAAGAAGCAGATTGTTTCCTCTCGCGTTGGCGACATGGAATTTTGATTTTTTTAGGTTATCGGAAGGTGATCAACGACAAGTTCAAGTTTACGTTCTGATAAAGTCACAACTGTTTTCTAATATAATTTACAATTTTTACTGTGCCGTCGAAAATATACCTATTTAGCGGAATCGGAACATGATGTTCACTCGCATGCCTAATTGGATGTACAGCCGTCCACAGGTTCAAAGTAACACCTCGAAGTCCTAAACCTAAACGCTTTGTACCTAGTTACAATAATTATACTAAGTATCACAGGGCCACTTAATCGCAGTTAAACGTACAAACATTAATTACATAGTGCAGACTGTCTCCTACCACTTGCAACGGGGTCAAGATCCCGTTGAATCAGGACGTAAGATTATGCAATTATCCCGTAAAATAAACTTAGTCCAATTACATTACTTAAGTCATTAAAATGTTAGACTTGATAGAACATTGGGAAAATGGACGCGTTTACCTTCTTGTAATAATTAGTATTGTATATTAAACATAATTTTAATGGTTTCTAGAAGTTTGTAGTGGTAAGTAATATACTAAAAGGTATGTGACCAACGCTGTGTATATGTCACCGTAAAATTGTAAATAACGTTACATTATAATCTATCCCGCGATATTGTAATCTGTCGAAAAATTGTGATCCGAATCAAACTGCTTACAATTTAACGCATTATTTTTCGATAGATTATAATCTATCGAAGACAAACCGTCAGATTGTAAAATGGCATGCGAAAGAACGCTCCTCGCGCTCTGATTGGTTGAACTTCATGTTCCCCGCTCAGCCGCCCGTCGTCGTCGCCATCTTCGGTTGTTATTAGTCAAATTCATTCGTATGAAATGTAAACAAATAGTGTTTTGGTGATTTAAATCAGATTTCGTGTTAATAATAATAACGCATTGTATTATAATAAGTTGTAGAGAGTGTTAACGGACCTGTGATAACCGAGTGGTGGTCTTGATGGCAAGACCAGCCAATCATGGACAGGCTTTAAACAGTTGACATTTTAACGCGCGACTGATTGTGATTTAACGGTTTGTCTTCGATAGATTATAATCTATCGAAAAATAATGCGTTAAATTGTGAGCAGTTTGTTTCGGATCACAATTTTTCGACAGATTACAATATTGCGGGATAGATTATAATTTAACGTTATTTACAATCTTACGGTGACATATATACACCTTTATTTGACATTATATAAGGACTATACTATGACTACTTTTGCGAGAGAAGAATTGGCGCTAAAATAACGGTAATTATTATCATAAAATTAGCATTGCTAGAAATTGAACATTATCTACAAATAATATGCAATAACTCTAAAGAATAAAGAGTTTTCTTTTAAGAAAAGTTTCTTATGACATCATCATCATCATCATCACAGCCCATTAACGTCCCACTACTGAGCACGAGCCCCCTCACACGAATCAAGGTGTGAGGGTATTGGGTCATACTCCACCACTCTGACCCAGTGCGGATTGTATGGCGTCCTGCTGTTAGAATTTTTCAAGCCGCCCATGAGGCCTCTAACATGGCTTAACGACTACCACATTTAGTGATAACCGGGACCAACGGCTTATGTGCAACGTGCCTTCCGAAGCACGGAAGCGCTCGATATCAAATGCCACACAAACGGTCACCCATCCAAGGACTGACCTCTGTAAACTCTGCTGTACTTTGGTGATCGTTTCCAACCATCGAACACCGCAGAGCTACGAGCGCTTCTGACATATTGTATTGAATTTAATAAGTGGCAATGACTTTAAATTGTGAATTGTTAATTAGTTAGAATGCCTTACCCTACCTTAGTTGTTACCTTTATAATATTTTTTATGAAAATTTTAGAAATTTGATTGTATTGTGAAGAGAAAATCAAAATAGATAATGTTGTAGTTGAGGAAGTCAAATCGGCCCGAAATCTGGGACTTATCATTGACGGTGAACAGAAATATATACAACACATAAACAATAAAATAAAAACAGCTTTTTTCAAACTCAAAACCCTGTACAAAATAAGACCATACGTCAATTTATAGTGAACTCCGTCATCTTTTAACAGAATCTCTTGTACTAAGCCACTTCAACTACTGTAGCTCAACATATGGTCCCAGACTGAATCAGCACACGGAGCGCGCAATACCACGTGTGCAAAACGCTTGCATTAGATATTCGTTCGTAGTGTCTAAAAGAGAACATTATAACTCCCTATTTAAACCGACGCGGCATTCTTAACATGAAAGCTAGAAGAGAATTGCAGTTCGCATGCACCCTTCAAAAGGTGATTTACAGTAAAAATCCCCTGTATTTGTTTGAGAAGCTAAATTGGTCGAACTCTAATATGACAGGGAATGCTCGCTCAGCTACTAAAAAAACCCTTAAAATACCGTCTCATAAATCAGTACGTTACAGAGGATGTTTCAAGTTCTTAGCAGCCATTATATGGAACGATCTCCCACCTCCACTAAGAGAGAATATAAGCTCACATTTGTTCAAGACTCGTTACAAATCCGCCTTAATCAATCGGCAACTTGCTGCTGAGAACGTAATGTTCTCCTATGTAAAGGAACTCAAAATAAAAAACTATTTTTAAAACTACAATAATCCTACATGTCTAATATAATTTAATACCTGAAATCTCTCACACACTTACAAACACGCGCACACACACACACACACGCACGCACGCACTCACACAGACACAGACACACACACGCACGCACACACACACACACACACACGTACACACAGACACGTACACACACACATGCATATACTCACCTAAATTTTTATATCATTGTTTGTTAAATTAAGAAAAGTGAAATTTATTATTATTATCCTTATTTTTGTTTCTATTCTGTGGTTTGTTTTTGTTTTTATTTGCAGTTTAATTTTGGCGTGTTTACTTTTCGTTTTTGCTGAAGTGTTAACTTGTAATTTCTGTTTTTCTACGTGTTTACTACTATGTTGCGAACCTAATGAAACGGGGGGGCTGAAAACCAGCGCTGCGTAGAGTAGCCTACTCTGTGCAGCATAAGCTGAGCTTACTCCAGTTGCTTTTAGGATTATGACTATTTTTAATTTTATATTTTTTCATGTTAATGTATTCCTTTAAAGCAATAAATGATTTTTTATTTTTATTTATTTTATTTATTCGCATTTAATTTGTGTGTGTGTATTTTAGAAATATTTTATGTCATGGTTACATCTTTTATGGAAAACTAAAAACAAAAAATTATATAAAACCAATTTAAATCTTCTTAAGTCTAAGTCGGACGCCAATCCCATTGACAAAATGGAAAAAATCACCTTATTTTCAAAATAATTGCCAGGTTCAGTTAAACATACTGCGTAATTAACAATATAACTCGAACGAAACTTTTTTGAGTCCTGAAAACATATAACTGCTCAATTGGGTATACCTTCCATTCCTGATTGGGAGAACTCATAAAAAAATAATGATGATTCATAAAAAATAAAAAGAGATTTATTGCCATACACAAAACCACAAATAAACGAAATTCAGCCAAATCTAATTCCGACCACTAAGGATTGCTCAGTGGGCTGAAGTCTAGAGCAATCAGGATGATGCTAAGATCATTATTATTATTTAATTAGGACATTCTAAACGGTTCGGTATTTGTAGGCTATATATAGGGGTCCTACCAAGAACTAAGTACTCCAAGCCAACCTCACCAGCAAGTGGTGCACCTACCGATCAACGGACGAGGCTCTGGCGAACATACATTTCCCGGTAAGCGGCAATAAGCTCGCCACCTAGGGACCAGCAATATAATTGGAGAAATACTTATAATATGCCTCTGAAGTCAGTCTCAGCGTATTCCTGGCACAGCGAGTGGACCTGGCGCTGATTTTCATATGGTCCATATCTTACAAATAAATACATAATATTACGTATGTTTTCCCCATACCTTCTAATTCAAAGGGGCTCGAGTTCAAACCCTGGTGCGTCTATGACTTTTCGAAGTTATGTGCGTAATTATCGCTTGCTCCGTGGCTCGGGGAGAACGTTAAACCGTTGGTCCCGGCTGTTATGAACATCTATGGCAGTCGATATTAGGAAGTCCGTGCCTTCTAACATCCTGACAGCTGGTAAAACTTTCTTTGATGATTCCCACTGGGTTGCGGAGGTCAGACGGCAGCTCCAATATAACTGAAATTCAGCCAAATCGGGTGCTATAGACAATGAAAAGATATGATGACAATGATAACGTGCTGGGAGAATTTTCCAGACGCTTGACGAGGTCTGACAGCCTCACGCACACCATGGGATCGTCTGTGTACGATAAATTGCCTCGGGCCGTGTTGGCGGCTCCTAGCCTGCCCGCCTTCAAGGGAGGTTAAAAATTTCTTCTTGAGCAAATGTTCTATGACATTAATGACTCTATGAAGTAATGAATTCTTAAGATTTATATTTTTAATTTTATTGTGTTATATGTAATTTAACTAAGTAAGAATCTGAAATGACATTTTGCTTTATTTTAATTTTCATAATTATTGTCCGTTTATTTTTATTAATTGCATTTATATTTCTTGGTTCAACTGTTATTGACAATTTTTATTTTGACATTATTATTTCCTAATAATATTGTGATTTAATTTAATTTTAATAGATCTAATAATTATGTATGTTTTCTTTTCTGTGACGTGTAATGTTGTATTACCAATAAATGAGTATTTGATGACTCCTGGGTCCCCATCGCATATATACGTTCTAATTTCGCCATTGGAGAAGCCTATGTCCAGCAGTTGCCAAGTGTAGGCTGATGATGATGATGATTTCACCAGTATATAATATTGTTGGTTTCGCGTCATAGATGGCGATCCTTTTGCTACATAACGGAAACTATTATGTTTCCAGAGCCGCTGTTGATCGGCAGGTGCACCAATTGTATTTTATTTTGGCTTGGGCTCCTAAGGTCTTGACAGGATTAAACCAAATAACACGTTGCACGCCATTCGTCTCAGACACAATAGAAAATCTACTGTTTGTCAGCCTTTTGGCGTTCAAATACAATTTGGACGATTGGTAAGTTAAAACTAACAAATACAAAAAAAAATACAAATAAATACCAACATTTTATAAAACATCTCCCATACTCACTTCCCGTAACAATCTAAGGTATTCTTAGCGACTTTCTCGCAGCCCTCGTCGGTGCCGACGTCTGCGACTATCGGGAGCGCTTTCTGGCCCTTTTCTCGCTGGCACCTGGCAGCCACCGCTGTGACATTGGCCTCGTTCCTGCCCACCACCACCACTTGGGCGCCGCATTTGGCAAACAGCAGCGCTGTCACTTCCCCGATGCCCGCGCTGGCCCCGGTCACTATCACCACTTTACCATTAAAATCCACATCCATCTTTACGCTAGTCAATATCTTTACTGATATCAAGGGTCGATTGTGCCGCCAGACGCCGCCGTGCTTATATACTTATTGGCTTCATAATAATCGAACTGGTTATTCTAATCACAAGACCTACTAACACGCCTTAAACCTTATTTTTCTACATTTATTTATCTATATTAAAATAAAATCGCAAGTGACCCGTGTCTGTCTTTATTACATATAAAATGAAAAAACAATTTACATAATCGTAATTAATGTCATAAAATCCAAAAATATAGTTTATTGTTGTCTCTCTGTCCGTCTGTTTGTCTGTGCGTTAGAACCCGCTAATCTTAGAAACGGCAAATTGATTTGAACATTTTATAGTAGTTTTATTAAAATCGATTCCCAAACAAAAAAGTTACGTCGTTGATTTGAGGAGGCCGTGGCTATGGAAAGACGGTGCCTCACTATCGGCCCCATATGGAAAATAAATGGGTCGTTTAGCGTGTAATGGAGAGAGCTATGCTCAGAGTGTCCCTGCGTGATAGAATCAGAAGTTATGAAATGAAAGCTGGAGTGGCCGACATAGTAAGTCTGATTTGCAGGCTAAAGTGCCAGTGGACGAGGCATATTTTTCGAAATGTTATAAAACCGTACCCACGTGATATAATGCTACTATTTAGGTAAAACTGTAAAGTGCTTTCTTCTGCATACACGATGTTATTATATGTGGTAAAAGAACATATTGCTATTCTTTGAACTTTGAATTCTAGCACGTAGGGATAGACGCTGACGTTGAGCTTCCTATAGACTCATATGGTAGCCCCTGGACAAAGGAAGGAGTTTGTGTTACTTAGCGCATATAAGACGTTTTTACACAGACACTCGTCTATAGTGCCAGATTTTCCCGTCTGGTGGTTTGGCGTCTAACACGTGCTATGTAGGTACCTCTAATATACCATAGAACTCGAAGCCTCGAAGAGTCTTGTTTATCACTAGATGCGCTGGATCGACCTCTGGTCTAGGGGGGGGGGGAGAGATGTGTCTACACAGTACAAGCGATGCATTCATCACGTTTCATAAAACGTACAGATGAATATAAACCTGAATAGCGCAAACTGAATTCCTCAGGCTCGTCGCTATATAAACGACCTACACCCAAGTTCGGTGACCCAACCATCATCAGTTGGGCAGCGGCTCCCGGGCACATCAATCCGCCCGGTGGAAGATCTTCCCCTTGGTAGGGAGTATCACGCTCTTATTTTTCTAAGCTACGTCGACTGCTTACTATCAGGCAGTAAGTGGTATTTATTATTTTTATTGAGACACGTCATGTTTACCTTATCTGAACATTTGATGGTCTGACGACCGATATGGCCTCGGGTATAACCGCACTCTGCTCCTGCGGTCGTGGGTTCGATTCTTTCGAAATCTTTGTGTTTCCCTATGTACATTAGGTATTAAGGTATGTTTATCCGTTATTTAGTATCCATAACACAAGTTTTTATTGATACTTATTTTGGAACTAAATAATTGGTGTAATTGTTAGGAAATATTTACATATTCAAATTATTTTTTCATGGCAATTTTTAAGGGAGCGAGGAGAGTTTACCGAAGTAACCTCTATCGTAATAACACATATGGCGTTCATAATACCTGCACGTCGCTCCGGAGGTCGAGGATTCGATTCCCACACAGAACAAAGCGTTGTGTGCATTTACATGAATTTGTTTTGCGTTGAAAGTATTTAAAACACAACATTGGTGTCCGTATAAAAATAATGTACAATTCCTATCTTTTGACATCAATATCTGTAGCCAATGGGTAAGCCAAAAATGGCAAGCAGCGATCGAGTGACAGGTACAGTCGAGTGCAATAATATGTATGCATATTTCTTTTTAATTTGAAGTGACTGTACAACAAGTGTTCCTTAAGACTCCTTTTGGTCTTATACATAGTGGTCAAAATTTTATGTACACACAAAATCCCGAAGAGGTAGGCATACTATACGCCCACACTTCATCAATTATATTGTTGGGCCCAGGTGGCAGTGGCAAGTCCTGTGTAGAGCCTCTTCCGTTAATCGGCAGGTGTATCACTTACTGGTGAGGATGGCTTCGGCTCCAAAGATGATGGTAGGATTCCTGTACTTCATAATTTTATGTCATCTATTATCTCGCCTTGAATGGGTGTAAAGTACTGGCAAAATATAGTTCTATCAAAGATCTTATATAGGAAGGGGAACCTATCTATTTCTCGAGAGAGGCTGGCTGGAGTGAGAAGTGAGGCCACATAGAATGGTCTACTGCAGGGCCTAATTGCGGAAACCACTACTAACATGGAACTACTATTTAGTTATGACATGGGGGCATGGTATAAGGGCATATTTGAGATCCAATTTCGCTGTAGTTAGTTAACCGATTCATTGCGGATCCCACTTTTAGGGACTTTTGTCCGGCTATCAAAATTTTTTACCACCCATTAAAGTGAGGCCCTTGGGCTTCTTCAACCATGATTGAACATATTTTGTTTTTTGTTAAGATTTTGGCGTGTTTACATTCAGTCGGCGTCAGATGTCAAACGTAAAGGTTTTGTTAATTTGTTAAGAGTGTTACAAATTGACTTATCTACGTGATTTCGCTGGAATGGCTGGTAAGTGATTTCATTGAATCAGTTGTTGTAAACCTTTTGTGTATCTTTAGTAGAGGTTTACGAAAGGGTGTAAAAGGAGTGCCTATATTTAGTTTATTAAGTCTAAAACCATAATTACATGCAAATTGCATCCAATGTATGCCTGCGAACTTTATCGAGTCGTCTGTGCAACTTCGTAGTAGTTGCAGATCTTCGTCTGAGTTTTTAGTGAAACGAAAATCGTGAACTATTCTGTCCCAATAGCCATCAGATTTTAAGAACAAAAACCTCCATGGCGCCATGTGGCGTCATACGCAATTCGTAAAAGAAATTAAATTTGGTTACAAAAGTCTTGCAACATCTGGAGTTTTTAAATTGGCAATTAATCATAAAACGGTTCATACAGGCTTAACCTACTTGACAAATAATGGCAATTCTGTTTGTTTGGACTCTAAATAGCCATTCCATAGAATTACAGAGGAATTCTTTGAGACGCTATACGCAAAAGATATAAATGACGCCATAAGGCGTCATCCGCAATGAATCGGTTAAGCAATAAAAAATGTGATTCATAACATTAAGTTTAATGTATGTATTATGCTAATACACAAAAATTTATACAGTTAAAACAAAAATGTTTAAACATCTAACTTTAAAAATAATTAAAATTAATAATATTACAGTCATGGGTATTTAAATATAGGTAATATCTACATATTATTACAATTTTAAAAATGGCACTTATTAAAAGAATAATTACCAACACAAATTTCATTTGTGTCATGCACACAGAACATACTTATAATTAATTTATCTATAAATTTTAATACCTATGATTTTATTAAATTATTAGGCTTTAATGTAGGCATGACTAAAATATAATGTCAAATTGAGTATAATTATTATGGTGGAATATCTGGATTGAAGCTCAAAAGGTGTCCTAGGAGAAAGACAGTTACATAAAACCTACAGGATATACAAACTACAGAAATTGGATTAGCCAAAGACTACATTATATCCATTCACCGCAACGAACTCATTCTCAGATGACTATCAACACACCACACTATGTTGAACACAGATTTATGTTGAAACCAATTTATGTTCAACAGAAAAACCTTTTCTTTTTCATTGCAGAGTTATCTTCATCACTGTCAGAAAAGCAAGCCGCAAAGCCACTCCGGTTCCTGAGGGATTCCCTCCGAAGCTTTTCCTGTTCTTTGTTAACAACTGTTTGCTTGGCAGACACATTGCTTCTTCTTTTAGATTGGTTTTGCATCAAAGAGACATTACTTAGAGAGGCAACATTAATAGTTGCAACAGAACCAATTGGTTGCACTGAGTTACTAAGAGCTAAGACAGAGTTCTCAGCCTGCCGCAGCGCTCGGCCTATGCACTTTCCACTCCTAGTCCTGGAAACTAGCTTATCTTCCGGATTCTCCTTTTTATCTGAGTCATTGAACTCATTGTTTTTTAAGTTGACTTTACGTCTCTTGTCTAGTTTGGTGTTTTGCTGGCATGTTGTTTTTGTTTTCTTCTCAAATGCTGACATTATAATTCCTTCAGCGGAGGTATTCTTCTGCCTCTTAGGGTACCTTGGGCTGGTACTACTTTTAGAATTGAATGAAAGGTTTACATTATTTGTACCATTTCCTTTGTCATCAGTTTTGTTGTTGAATGAGGACTTTCGTCCACTCCTAGTTCCTATAAACTTTATTAAAGACTTATTTCTGCTAACTCTCGCTGCAATATCATTGTTTTTTAAAGTGACTAAGTTGATAATATTTTGAGAGGAGTTAGTGCTACAGTTCAGCAATGGTGTTTTCCGCAACCCAGACTTGTTTAAACACACTAACATGGTGACATCCTCCTTTTTTGCATTCTGTTGAGACTGTTTCAAGTAGCTCCTGTTACTTTTATTCCTTATATTTTTTAATTTTTTTGATGAATGTAACTTGGTGGAACGTATATAACTAGCAGTGAACCCTGATACGTCACTCATATCATCAAAATGTCCATTATTTATTTTCACATTTTGTTCATTAGGAATATCCTTGTATGACTTCAGAACACTCTGATCACCTTGAGCGAGAACTAATGACTTTTTAAGTTTAGGCAAAGTTTTTTCAGTTTGAGTGGCTACATTGGCGCAGTCCTGATCATTCGACCCACAGTTTATTATTTCAAAAGATTCATTTATATGTTCGTTGCTGTAGCTGATTCTCTGTATTTTCCGTAAGCTTCTTCTCAAATTGCCTGCTACTATTGGAGTAGAAGTGACTATTTTATTTTTCTTGTGCAAAGGTTTGCTAGATTTGCACATTTTGGACTTTTTAAGTTTATGTTGTACTGATGACTTTTTAATATTGAAGTCTAAATCTGAGCCAATCGTATCAGACTCATAACTATCATGCATCACACATCTGTTCCTGCTCTGTGATGTTTCAAAATACATATTTTGTCTGTGATCGGAAGAAGCCGATTTGTCATCAAGGGAGGATAGCTTTCGTTTTTTTTTCTTAGGAGTCTCCATCTGTACACTTTGGACACTCTTAGGCTTGGAGCAGTTAGCTTCCTCGTATCGTTTTCTAATAACATTATCATAATTGAAAAGGCACGGAGCCTGCTTGGTGGTAACCCAATAAGTTATTTCGTCCATGTCGTTCATAAAGGGAACATATAAAGGATGAGGGCGGGCACCGTGGGAAGTAATGAATAGTGATGAGTGGCGGCTAAAGAGGTGCGCCGCGACGCAAGAGGCGACTCAAGGGGCGACTCAAGGGGCGACACTAGCAGGAAGAGGCGACGCAACAAGCGGCGCGCGCACTGCAGCGGCGACGTAAGGCCGCAGCGCGCTCGCACGCAGTGCTCCGAGCTGCCGTCAGACGCCAGCCTCGCCAGCATCCGGCGGCTCAATGCGAACTGCTCCATACTTCATGAACTCTCATGGCTCAGGCCTGTAATAAATGAGACAGCACGACTTTTACATATGACTATGATTATCACTTTCTGCAATTCGGGAACATGTCTCTTCCGATCGCTATATCGGACTAATTTATTTTTAATAAAATCGTTAAAAGTGACATTCGTACCAATGGTTCATCCACAAAGAATGCCGAAGACCGTAGAGTAGGAAAAGCAGATCCCGGGCTCGTGAGGCCGCAACCGGAATGATGCCTAGATGATGGTAAATTTCATGAAATCGTAAAAAGAAGACAAAGACACTCACAACAGCACGAAAGTCTTCCAATAGAACGCCGAGCATCAGCATCAATCACTAGAAAAGCTAGCAGTCACAGACAATCCTATTATAGACATCCAGGGAAAGGGAATTTATGCAAGGAAAGATGCCGTTAATAGATATTGCTGATTGTATGTACCATTAGAATAAACTCAACGATTGAAAATCGCTTTTTTGTATCAAAAAACAGAAGGAAAAATATTTTTGCGGCACAAAAATGAAATGGTGTTGCAAGGCATAAAAAAATGTTATTTGTTGGTTATTACAGACTTGGATCAAGAGCTTATAATATATGCTATAAAAGAAAATTTATAAGCCAAGATTTACTTGACTAAAATATTTTTGATAAATAAAACAAACTGATTTGGTTTGCTTTTAAACATCTTTATTTTTGCTTTAAAACTAATCGCAGAGAGTTCCCCAGGGCTCAATGTTGGGGCCTTGTTATTTATTTTATATAGCGCAGCTATATTACAAACTTTACGTCATTGCCATTATCACTTATACGCAGATGACCTCCAATTGTACATATTATAATTTTTACCTTCTGATGTTAATAAAGCTGTTTATAAATTAAATGAAGACCTAAATAACTTATCGAAATGGTGTGTGAGTAACAATTTAATTTTAAACCCACATAAAACTGAATACCTAACAATCGGTATACGTAATCAAATTCATATTATTACTTCCCATAACCTAATTATTAATTTGAATGAAAATGTGTTAGCTGAAGTAGAAGAAGTTCGAAATCTGGGGATACTTATGGATAACTCGTTGCGTTTTGAGTCTCACATTATTGTTTTTATAGGCTTCAAATACTATACCGTGCGAAGAGCTTTTTAAGTATTGATGCCCGGATAAAACTGTGTGAAGCTCTTATACTTTCAAAGTTTAACTATGCTGATAATGTAATTAGTCCTTGCTTACTAAAAAAGTCCAAAAACTTGATACAACATGTAAAAAATGCTTGCTTACGGTTCTGTTACCCAGTGCCTCCTCGTTTACACGTGACTCCATTCATAAATAAAAGCAAATTTTTAAAAATGAATGCTCGACTTCTCTGCGTTACGCCACTCTATTATTTGCCACTAATTTTCCCGCAACATAAATCGGCGGCATTTCGAGGTAGCTTTCGTTATGCTGCCTCGAAATGTTGGAACGATTTACCACCACCTTTGAGGAATTCATGCAGTAAGCTTTAAATATAAATATATAAATATTCTACTTTTTAATCAAGTCCATAGTAATTAGTCGCAGAGCTTTCACTACAAATTTCCTTTTTAAATTTTTTACTAATATTTTTACTACTATTTTACAGTTTTCAGTATGATGTTGTTTGTCTTTTTGTTTATTATTATTAGTACCGCATATTTAGTTATTATTTTTTGATCCTTATAATTTAAGTTTTAGAAATATTTTGTAAATAATTTATAAGATGTACGTTCCGCACTGCACCGAAAATGGCCTCGCTGAAAACCAGCGCTAGAACACTGGACTAGCATATGCTGAGTTTGGTCATTTTGGTGCATTAAATAAACATTTATTAATTGTTTTTAGTTTTAATTTTTTATTGTAGGGTGCACCAATAAATATTTTTATTATTATTATTATAATAAATAAATAAGTAATTAACCAGTCAATTATTGTATAAAAAATATAAAATATTTTATAATATTATAATTTGTATATATTTCTTTGATTGCTTGCTGAATTTATTCACATGTGATTTGGATTAGGTAAATCTTGCAGACGAATAATGGGTACTGTACACATATATAAAAGAAAAACACTTAAACTTTAGCATGTGGTAATTTTAGTAAGAAGTTTGTAGAAAGAAAATAATTAATTCAAAAGCTCACACGAGGACTTCTTGGCGGGAAATTGAAGCGTCATGTCTGCAGTTTTGTTTTATTTTCTAAAATTTGTGATATTTCTAACATTAATGTGTAATAACGGTGGATTATTAACCGTTAAGTGTTTGTGAACATACATGAGTGTTGGTAAATCAAACAAAACAGTGCAAAATCACTTTTCAAATTTTCTCTCAAGGAGTCCATGTGAGATCTCAGTATAGTCCCACATCTTTACTGAGGACTCAAGGGGTTTAGGGAAGGGTATTTCATCTTCGATTTATCATGTTGATCACCACTCATTTTCATTTGCTTTAATTATATATCACTTACTTGGCACTGGCTAAATGTGCTAGACGCACGAAGCCATTATTTAAATAGAAGAAGAAGAAGAATTATCTCGCGCCTTTTCAAATGTCATCTGTCGTTAAAATGTCAAAACAATATCAATAAATCTAGATTGCACTTATTATATCAAAGTTTGCGCGAATTTGACTATCGATATTAATGTGAAATGATATCTTGGAAATTTCTTCTAAGATGAACGATATTCAGTGGCTTATTGATAGACAGCTTGGCATTTGTAAGTCTCTTGTAAAATCACCACACCATGTCTACCAAAACGTTTTTAATAACATTCAGATTTTAGTGATTGTTTAAGCAGTAGAATAATGTTTAGAGTTTGGTGGTGTTGCAGATTGCCGGCCAAGCTATGACAACATCTTGAAGCGCCTGGTGGTGCACAGTGAGGAGTCGTTCTACGGCCTGCAGAGCTCTTCCGTGGTGGCGGCTCTGGAGCCGGACCCCCCAATCTTTGCGTGTCGGTTTGCTGAAGCCTCAGGATATGAACATATACTTGCTCTCGCTAATGAAGATGGCAGAGTTGCTATTCAGGTAAACAAACATATTATTATATCTAAAAAATACAACAAGTAATATTTTAAAAGATTTACTTCTTTTTAGATGTTACTTAACCTCATAAACTATTTACTAGAATGACCTGGTGATAAGTTAGTTGTAAAGAGGCCGACTAGTTGGCTAATCATGGTCTTCAGAATTTCTGTGACACTTGGTTTAAAATTTATTGCCGTGCAAGTCTTAACCGCAGTAATCATGTTGAAACCTGTTTTTTGCTCTGTGCATAGTTTGTGGTTTAAATTTTTAGAGACATAGAATTGTTTTAGTGTTGAAATAATACTTTTATTGTTCATTAAAGTGAATAGAGCTTTCCCAATATATAAATAAGTAAGACAAATTTACAATGTAATTTTAAAATGTTGTATGGAATTTTGTAAAAATGTATTATGACTAGTAAAGTCAAGTCAACTCTAAATGATAATATCTCATAGACAGTAATACATTCATACTCCTAGTATGAACAACTATATTAAATACTGACATCTGAATCCCCATATCCTAGTAATGTTTTGTGATTAAATATTCAACAAATTTTCTCACAGTTGCAAATTTAAGCAGAAGAAATATCTAAAACAGTGACTGCTTTTTCAACTTCAGTGCCATCAGAGGTCAGACGAATGCTTAGGGCAATAAAAATTACTGCGCTGTAGCACCACTAGCAAATCTAATATTGGGAACACAGGCAACAATTAGTCCTAATTTATGTAAACAGATGCCACTTTTAAATAATTGTTAGTCCATTACTCTTTGGTTCAGCTGAGGCCAAAATCAACCAATGGCATGACAAAGCACTCCATTGGCAACCAAATCCTTTTTGTTTGAAGTACCTAGTTATAATGGAATTAGTTGATCATGAATATGATAGATTTCAAGAAAATATGATTTAACTACAGAGTATACCAGAGGGTGTACAAAATGAAAAAATCATATCTATTCTCCATAGGGTTGACACCTGTTGCATAGTAAGAAATTCAATATGAAAACAAAAAATTTTACAACAAAATGTTTTATATTAATATTATTCGTACAAA
Organism: Musotima nitidalis; assembly: GCA_949126915.1. Lineage (NCBI taxonomy): Eukaryota > Metazoa > Arthropoda > Insecta > Lepidoptera > Crambidae > Musotima > Musotima nitidalis. The sequence goes on from OX421421.1 coordinate 19,822,955, forward strand.
TTCCAAAGTAGCCATGTGGAGATCTTTAAAATTAGCCTTTTTAGTGTAGTCTTTAATTAGTAGTCCAGTAATCATAATTAACATTATTTAAACAGGCTGGTATGTATTACGTAGAAGATGTAAGTAATGTAGATAAGTATTCAATACCACATATTAAAACTAGGTAGTAGCTGTGGTAGTAGAATACTTACAATACAGTAAAAGCTCCTTATTCGCGCTTCCATTATTCGCGTTTTCACTATTCGCGGATTAAAAAAATGCTACCCAATTCCTATATTCGCGACTAAAAATTTCTTTATTCGCGGATCTAATAAGTACATACATAATAATAATAAAATTATTCCAATAAGTATCCAACACAATATCCTTGTCAAATGGACTAATAAAAAAGTAAAATAGATATTATTACAACTTAACCAAAAGTATGTTGTTAAATGATGCGGCTGCTGTGTATCAGTCTGAATTGAAGGAGCTTTTGAAAACTGCCAAGCAAGAAAAAATTACAAAATTCTTCAAACCATTGCCTAAGCCGTAAGATAACTAATTAAAATTTTTAAAAAACTTCAATATAATATTTTTTTTATATATTTGTTGTTTTTTTTTGTCACCTAGGAACGTATCCCCTATAATCCCATATAAATTACCATTCCGTATTCACGGTTTCTGTATTCGCGGCATATTTATGGAACATATACCCCGCGAATAAAGAGCTTTTACTGTATTAATAAATATTCGTAAATCGTAGGCAATCGTACTGACTAAAATTTTGGGGTATGAAAAAAAGAAATAACCTTGTCTTTTTTTGAATTGGACATTGCAAAGATATGGCATTGTATTTACTAACACCCTATAAGTAAATAAATAATGCGTTGGAGACGGGGAATGTGCGGTGCAGCATCCTGGCATTAATATGGGCACTGAGCTGGTTCAAACAAGTTTTAACCACTGTCGAAGCGTACAAGACCTCGTCCATATAATTTCAAGAACAAATAGCTGTTCTTAGTCTGAGTATACCCATTTTGGCGATTATTATTAAGTAAACCTGCTGGTCTATTCTGTGCTTCAACTATCCCCAACGGGATAATTTTAGATAATTTCTAATAATGGTGAAAATTACTTTAAATTGTTATAAATTCTTGCCTTCCAAAGTATGACAGTGCTCAATAATAAATGCCACAGAAACGGTCACCCATCCAATGCTTGACTTATATGACCTCTTTGACTGTAGCGTTTTTATACACTCTAGTTGTTATTTACTAGTAGTGATTGGTCAACTAGTGGTCTAGTAGCTGCAACCGTTTCCCTTATTAAATAGATACATAATTCTTTTATAGTGACAGAATACAATTTTTTAAAGGCTTGTTTTATCATAATGTTGTATTAAATATTTTTTTGTAACAGGCCAGAGAAATAATCAAGCTTGCCGAGTTTCTAGTGTGATTCTTTTACGATCAAGTTACCGCCCACAGCGAATAGGAGCGTTAGTTTTTATGTAACATTTGTAATAGATTTATTAAGCCTTTATTTGTTAAATTTGACTATCATCATAACAGCCCATTAACGTCCCACTACTGAGCACGAGCCTCCTCTCACATATCAAGGTGTGAGGGTATTGGGTCATACTCCACCACGCTGACCCAGTGCGGATTGGCGGAGGCAGGTGTGTGGCGTCCTGCTGTTAGAATTTTTCAAGCCGCCCATTAGGCCTCTAACATGGCTTAACGACTACCACATTTAGTGATAACCGGGACCAACGGCTTAACGTGCCTTCCGAAGCACGGAAGCGCTCGATATCAAATGCCACACAAACGGTCACCCATCCAAGGACTGACCTCTGTAAACTCTGCTGTACTTCGGCGATCGTTTCCTACCACCGAGCACCGCAGAGCTACGAGCGCTTCAAATTTGACTATAGTGTCTCTTAAATTAATAATGTCCTTATACCTTGGTTACAGAACACCTCCACCATAAAGTCTGCGAGTGTGCTGGAGGGATTCCAGTGTCACAACAATGCAGTGTTCGACCTCGCCTGGATGCCTGGCTTTATGAATTTTGTTACTGTTTCTGGTTAGTATGTTATAGACTTCATTACTTTATTTTTACATAACATTGCCTGGTAGCTCGAAGGTATAGTCAGAGACTTACTATACGCCTACATTTTGCCAGTTATATTATTGTTTCCACGTAATAGTTGGCGAGACAATTGCTTGGGTTCCTTAGATCTTGGGAGGATCCCTATACACTTCCTTTCTAAATTAATATTGAGAATGCTTGTATTATACGAGTGCTGGTGCCCTATACTGCACATTGTTCTGTCATTAATTTCAGTGTGAATCTTTCCAGGTGATCACACAGCAAGCCTCTGGGATGTCGCCGAAGGGGCACCCAAAAGGGTTCAAGTATTCTCAAACCACACCAGGTCAGTGAAAACTGCCGTCTTTCGGCCGAACGAGCCCACGGTGTTCGCGACCGGAGCGCGCGACGGACACATCCTCATCTGGGACATCCGCGCCAACAGCCAACCCTCGGTCATCCTGAAGCCCGACAACTGTCTGATGAACTGCCACTCGACCTTCACCCCGAAAACGCCCGGCTCGCACTCCAAACGGCCTCGGCTGGACAACCAAAGAGCGACCAGCATCACGGGACTCGTCTTTCAGGACGACTCGACCCTGATATCGTGCGGGGAGTGCGACGGGAATATAAAAGTGTGGGATCTCCGCAAAAACTACTCCACCTACAGACGGGAGCCGCTCCCGAAGCATTCCATCCCGTACTGCGGCAGCTCCGCGAAGAACGGGTACACGAATCTGATCGTCGACGACTCGCGAATGAGACTCTACGCCAGCTGCATGGACAACGTCATATACTGCTTCAACATATCCACCTCCAACACGGCCCCGGAGCAGCGCTACGTGGGCCACGAGAACAGCACGTTCTACATCAAGACGTGCCTCAGCCCCGACAGCATGTATCTGGTCAGCGGCAGCAGCGACAAGAACGCCTACGTCTGGAACGTCAAGGGCTCCGAGCCGGTGGCGAGGCTGGTGGGCCACTGGGCCGAGGTCACCTGCGCCGCCTGGAGCCGCGCCGGCCGGCTGCGGATCGTCACCTGCAGCGACGACGCCCGCCACAAGCTGTGGCGCCTGCCCACCGCTCCGGCCGAAACCGGCGGGGCCGACACCGCCGGCCGCGCCGAACCCGTTCCGCGCACCGACGTCGCCGCGCTCCCCCCCTGGGGCGCTCTCGACAGGACGCCCCGCTCCGTCAAACGGAAACCACCCTCCACCCCCACCTCCTCCAGCATCAAGCGGTTCAAAACCAACGAGCCGTCCGTCAAGAAAACCAAGCGATGTCTCACTGATCTGATGAACGCCTCCCGGGAGGACGGCGAGAGTTATGCCAAGCGACCGAAAACGGACGATGAACCGAAACTGCTTCCCGCCGGCATCAAGAGGCCCCGAGATACCGCGGAATACCATAGTCCTGTTAAAAAATGTATTCTCGAAACGCAGCCGGACGTCGATTGGACCTACGCGCTCCCGAAAGCGGGCACTTCGTTCATGACACCCACGAAGAACTTCGAAAGGAAAGCTTGCAAGCGTCTATCTCCCAAGAGTCCGAAGTCCATATCTCCCAATTCAGTCCTGAATCGGACGCCCGTGAAACTGAGTCCTAGTAAAGTAAGGGTTATTAAGTTCAACACGCCGACGAAAAATCTTCCAAACTTCGTGCTCACCGGCGAAGCTCCCCATTTGAGACTGATGTCGCCGGTTAAAAAAAAACAAGATACGACTAATTGGTTGACTCTGATGGTTCGAGAAAAGAAAGGGAAGGTTTCCGAAGTAACTGAAACACCTATCCCAGTTGCGCCCCTCAGCCCCAAAGAATCTATGCCCCTCAGGAGGACCTCCGTTACAGAGAGGACCCCGAAGTCTTGCAGTAAGAAAGCTTCCCTGTTGAAATACTTCAGCGTCTCTCGTCGGGAGAAGTCATAATTACTATTTTTTCTAAGTCGAGTTGAGTATTGCCTAGTGCCACCTATGTTTATTGACTTAACTAACTGCTCATTTCGGTTAAAGTGGGTAAATAATCGTTACCCACCAATTTAACAACTGTCAATAATTTATAGTTTT